>LPNX011099062.1:119842-167867 GCA_001517045.1 Pseudotsuga menziesii
TTTTCCTCGCTTCCATGGTACTGATCCAACTGGATGGATCTATCATGCAGAACAGTATTTCAGTCTTCATAATACTTTTGATGTCAACAAAGTTCCACTTGCCTCCTTTCATTTGGAACAGGAAGCTCTTCAATGGTATCGTTGGTACATCAAGGCTCATGAAGAGCCAAAATGGCCTGATTTTTGCCAACTCCTTTTGCAACGCTTTGGTCCTAGTGCTTTTGATGACTTCACAGGAGCTCTCACTAAACTTCGCCAAATTGGCACTGTGAAAGAGTATCAAACTGAATTTGAGAAACTAGCTAATCACACTGAAGGATTACTTGATGACTTCTACCGGAGTTGTTTTATCAGTGGTCTAAAGGATGCAATTCGCTCTGAGCTCAAAATGTTCAGTCCCAACACAATGATGGAATCCCTGGGGTTGGCTAAGTTGGCAGAAGACAAGCTGGTAGCCCAACAGCTCTCCACATCCTCTTTTGTTCCCTTTAGAAATATGGGTTCTCAACGACCTCCCATTCCGCCAGCTCCTCGCTCACCTCCAATCAAGCATTTGTCTGAAACAGAGATGTAGGCACGTAGAGAAAAAGGGCTTTGTTATAATTGTGATGAGAAATTCAATTGGGCACATCGATGTGTTCAACAAAAGCTCTATCTCTTGGATGTGGATTCTCCACCTGCCTCTGAAATTGGTGAAGAAGCTCCCGATACAATGGATGCTCCAGTTGACATTCAGGAGCCGCCTACTGACCCTCCATCTCAGGACGACCAGCCTGAGATATCCCTCCATGCTTTAGCTGGAGTCAGGGCCCCCAAAACAATACGGGTACATGGTTACTTCAAGAAGCTTCCTCTTACAATACTCATTGATTATGGCAGCACTCATAATTTCATTGACCCAAGGATCGCCAAACAAGCTGATTGTTTTATCCATCCTTGCTCCAACTTTGAAGTCATGGTTGCCAATGGGAGCACCTTACCTTGCAAAGGGAAGTGTCGTAATGTGCGTATCTCTATGGGAGATTATAACCTCCGCTCTAACATGTTTTCCTTGACCTTAGGCGGATGTGATGTGGTTTTGGGCGCTCAATGGCTGCACACACATGGCCCCATATTATGGGATTTTGCTGAACTTTGGATGCAGTTCTCCCCCGATGGACACAAACACACATTGAAAGGATTACAACCATGGTCTGTCAGCATCATCAGTCCACATCGCATGGAAAAACTCCTTAAGAAGAGTTCCCATGGTGTCATCGCTCAGCTCCATTCCATTCAAATGCAACCATTAGTAGCCCCCACTACTCCTTTAGATCTCCAACACATTCTGTTTCGATATATAGGTATTTTTGCTGAACCAGTGGTACTTCCACCTTCACGACCAGAGGACCATCGTATTCAACTCCTTCTCGGAAGCATTCCTCCCAACATCAGGCCCTTCACTATTGAGAGTGATGCTTGTGGCAATGGACTTGGTGTTGTTCTCCTTCAAGATGAACACCCCATTGCATTCACCAGAAAATCCCTTTCCGGTAAGAATTTAGCTGCCTCTACATATGAGAAGGAAATGATGGCTAGTTTGCATGCAGTACAAAAGTGGCGACCCTACCTCTTAGGGAATCATTTCTGCATCAAGACTGATCACCAGAGTCTGAAATATTTCCTAGAACAGTGTGTATCCTCCCCAGCACAACAGAAATGGGTTAGAAACCTCATGGGTTATGACTATGAGATCACTTATAAGAAGGGTAAGGACAATATTGTGGCGGATGCCCTTTCTCGTACATTTGATGACCAAGGTTCTCTTTCCACTATTTCTATGCCTGTTCCAAATTGGTTGCAATAGGTTCAACAGGGTTATGTCAATGACTCTTCATTATCTCATATCATCCAATGCTTGGACAAAAACCCTTCTACTGTCCCACATTACTCTTAGGATGGTGCTTCACTGAGATACAAGGGTCGTCTGGTGCTTCCCCAGAACACAGCTCTTCAACAAGTTATTTTCTATGAACTCTATGCTTCTCCGTCAGCTGGGCACTCTGGTTTTCTCAAAACGTATGAACGGGCACAGCGCAACTTCTTTTGGCAGGGCATGAAAAGGATAATTCAACAGATGGTGGCTAAATGTGATACCTGCCAGCGCAATAAGGGTGAAACAACACCCCTTCCGGGATTGCTCGAACCCTTGCCCATACCTACCCGGATATGGACAGATATTTCTATGGATTTCATTGAAGGGCTCCCTAAATATGGAGGGAAGACTGTGATTTTGGTTGTGGTTGATCGCCTCTCCAAATATAGTCATTTTTGTGCTCTCAGCCATCCCTATACAGCCTCCTCTGTTGCTCAAATTTTCCTGGCCCAGATCTTTCGTATTCATGGAATGCCTTCTTCCATTGTCTCGGATCGTGATGAGACTTTCACCAGTCATTTTTGGACAGAACTCTTTCACCACACTGGCACCAAACTGCAGATGAGTTCAGGTTATCACCCACAAATGGATGGTCATACTGAAATTATCAATAAATGCTTGGAAACTTTTCTCTGTTGCTTCTCCTCTGAGCAACAACATTTGTGGGCAAAGTGGCTCCCTCTCGCTGAATGGTGGTACAATACCTCTTACCACATTGCCTCTAAAAATGACTCCATATGAAGCAGTTTATGGTCAGACACCACCAGTTCTTCTTCCTTACACCCCCAGCAGTTCTCCAGTTCAGGCAGTTGACGCGGTCATTCAAAACCATGATGAGGTTCTTCGCATTTTGCGTGAAAATATTCACATGGCAAGAAATCACATGAAGCAACAAGCTGATCAGCTCCGTTCTAAGCGCACTTTTGAAGATGGTGATATGGTTTTTCTTCGTCTCCAGCATTACAAGCAATCCTCACTAAAACTCAAAGGGCGTCCTCAGCTTGCTCCAAAGTTCTATGGGCCATATAGTATTCTTTAGAAGATTGGGTCTGTTGCTTATAAATTGGAACTTCCTCCTTCTTCCCGCATTCATCCAGTAATTCATGTCTCTTGTCTCAAGAAAGTTCTTGGCACCAACATCAAAGGCCAAACTATTTTACCAGAACTGGATAATGAAGGATCCATCTTTTTGGAGCCGGAGGCTGTCCTCAATAAGCGCACTCGTCAGCTTCACTCTCGCTCTATCATAGAGTTCTTAATTCAATGGAACAGAATGTAGCCCGAGGAATCTATGTGGGAACCACTCCTTCCGATTCAGCAACAATTTCCACATCTAAAGCTTTGAGGACAAAGCTTTTTCTAAGGGGGAGGGGATGTTAGGAACCCATGTCAATCCTTCTCTTTACCATGTTAGTATATTGTTGTTGGACGCATATGCTTTGTAAGTCGCCCCATAGTAATTATTGATCCATAGTTTGTGTTATTGTTGTTGGGCGCATATGCTTTGTAAGCCGCTTGTAGTATTTGTTGATCCATAGTTTATATTGTCCCATGGTTTTGCCCATAGTATTGGCGCATGGTTTTGATCCATAGTTTATATTGGCCCATGGTTTTGACCCATAGTATTGGCGCCTATTTTTAGTATATAAGTGTGTGTTGAGGCCAAGGAAGGCACGGTGAAGTTATTTTGTATTGATCTTGCTCAAAGGAGGTTGCCCCTTGAAGTGGCCTGCGATTAATATAAAAGTGTTTTTGAGTTCTGCTGCTATATCTTGTATTTTGATTAATTATTTGCTGCAGGGTCCTCACAAATATTAACAAGTTTACAATAATGTAGTGAAGCCAAAGGGAAGATCCCATAGCAATAATAGGGCTAAAACCATTAACCCCCATAGGGGTTTCATATAAACAAGAGCATAACCAAGTAACACTAATTGATAACCTAATCCTCAAACTAGAGGATAAAAATACCAAAGTACATTTTGATAAGCGATTCACTCAACATCTCTTGGTTGGGTTCCTAACACAAATAACTTGTGACAACGATACACAGAAATGGTGTAAGTACATTGTAATGCAAGTAATAACGCAAAATGGAAAAGATAAACTATGTTATGCAATGTATATTTACCACCATAGATTAGGTTAGTGGAGGGGATTGACCAAGATGACCTTCATAATTGCAGCATTAACCACTTGTCAAACAATAGTGTAACCGTAAGTAACCGTCAAGTAAAGAAGTTCCAAAAGAGATCACTTAGTCAAGAATAACTTAAAATAGTGAATATCTTGCAATGCTAAGGCATAGGTTGTGAATGATCTAGTACTAGTATGTAGCTCACATTGCAAAGCCCCCCATCAATACCAAGAAAAAGTTGAAACCATCACCGAGTTCATCGCAAATATGTAACAAAGAACAAAACTAAGATAATTGTAAGCACGCTTAAGAAACCAACCATACACCATTCTTACAGAATGATCCAATCTCTCAAATCGGTCCAAAAGTTAGGGAAAGAGCTTTTGTCCACCAGAAAAAACAAAAACAATGCAAAAAATAATGTGGGTTAGGTTAAAGTGGGAGGAAACTGAAAATCAATGCACAATTAATGAAATTTACACCCCACCCAAATTCAGTTAATAATAGCTATGACACGTTACTACCAAATGACAAATGTGGTCAAGTATGAGAAAAAATTCACTATGCCACTATGACATCCGATCCTCTAGGATAATGATGAAGATCAACCGGGAATGTTAGGGAAGAATCAAGGGTTTCCAAATGGAACTACAACATCCGATCCTCTAGGATAATGATGAAGATCAACCGGGAATGGTAGGGAAGAATCAAGGGTTTCCAAATGGAACTACAACTTTGAGCTTAAAACAATGGAAAGAGGATCTCATGGGATATCGAGTTAATAAAATATAATGCGATGAGACCATAAATGTGTGGATGGCGTAGATGGACTCCACTATCTCTCCTACCCACTGATCATCCCCTTATACTACAACTGGATGAAGCGACTATCAGTGTAGGATATAAGACATCAAATAGGTAGTTCCTACGGAAGCACGTTTGGGTGCACTCACCTAAAACTCAACCCCCTCTCACAAAATCAAACTTCTTTATATGTAGATCAAGGGTACAAAGAACCATGTATATAATGCACCTTGTAAACTATATAGCATTGAGTCCAATGTATTCGGGTGAGTATGCATTGCATACAAACGTTAATGGGGAGAGAAATACATGGTAAATAAACAAATATATATGGTTACTGAATATCTAAGAATCATATTTAGTATACCATGATATGCATACCACTACATATATGTGTCATGCACAAGATATGAGATTAAAAAATATTAAGAACTCCTTAAGGAGACACAACAAGATAACTATGGTAGTAATGCCATCAAACATGGTTAAAATTGTGTAATGTTATAAGTCAAAGAACACCCATTTCCCTGATAAATTTGTGATGATGATGATAATTAGTACAACAAAATAAGGAATGGTTGCAAAATAGTCAAACGACAAGAGGGAAAACATAAAATATCGACGCGAATAGTCCCATACATAGATAATAATAAAATATAAAGTCAATATTTTGGTGGATGTAAGATATGGTACCAGAGTTAGAATTTAAAATAGTTAGGCCTACATGGGTACTTCAACAAAAATCCACATAACATATTTAACTAACGAATAAAATATTATGTTGTGACAAGAATATTCAATTAATATTTTATTTTCATAAGTTTTGATTTCAACATGAAAGGAGAACATTTTCATCCAAAAGAGATTACTTAAAACGGGCCAAAGGTCAAATTGATTGTATATATCAATGCCAATATCAGAAATATCACACCTTTAGAGGTTTCAGATACCATGAGGAGTATGATTGTAGAAATATTAAGTTATAATATATATAACAAAAAGTTGCTAAAAGACGATGAGGAGTAAGGGTTTTATTGCAAAGTATGTTCAATATTAAGAGGAAAAAGGAAAAGACCTATCCTGAAACTCAAATGAGGGATAAATATGATTTTCAACCTATTATTATTGATGAAACAACAGAATTTGACAACTACTTCAGTAAATGAGATAATGAAGTGCAAGATAAAGCATAAATAATGAAATTAAAACTGGAGTGAAAGAAGAAATTTTAGGAAGATATAGTATGTGAGTTTAAGATGATTATATCATCCATATTTGTTAGAGAGACCAAAATGAGAGCTGAATTAGAGACTTAGCTCCTATATATGAGCAATTATTTCCATCTCTAGAATTATTCCAGCAACATCAAAGTGAGGATGTCCATTTATAATTTCAATGGAAAGGCCAACATATGGTGGCAATACTTGAAGTTGGTGAAAGGTATAAAGGGAAAGCAAATGGAATGGAAAATATTTAATGATTTTTTCAAACAAATGTACCTATTGGAGATATACTATTAGAATGGAACAAAAGAGTTTTATCAATTGAAACTTCAAACTATGTCCATGGAGGACATGATATACATATTTATTGAGATACTATGTTATGTGGCATACATCAAAGAAGAGAAGGAAAAGAATGATAGATTCTTGTATTTCTTACCTCAATCTTAAAAGGAATGGATCGAGTTCGATGACCCCAAAACATTGAAGGCATCCATGTGCAATGAAAGGTTGTGTTATGAAAAGTATAATAGAAATTAGACTCTGAAAGCATGGAAGGATCTGATGCGGGAGAAGTATAATTAAAGGAGGAAAGGTTTTAAATTTCCACCTTTGAGAAACATGAATAAGGGGCTTAAAATGAAGGGATTTTCAATATAAATTCTAATCAACCAACACCAAGTGGTCCAAAATCATCATAGTTTTATAATAGAAAAATCAATGAGGCAACCATAGAATCCATGAAGTGTTTGGTGTGTGGAGAGCCACACATATTATGGAACTATACCAACTATAATCGTATTGCTAAACCATATTACAATATATAGGATCCAATCATAGTGGGTGACATAGGAATAAGTGTGCACATGAGAAACATTATCCTTGAAAACTGACAATTTTATCATCAGTATTCTATGCTAGAATTCGAAGGTAAACTCCATGATAGAAAAAATTCTATTTTAATAGATCTAGATCTTAGATATAGTTATATTTCCCCTATTATTGTTGAAAAATGTAAATTACATAGGACTAAACATAAATAGTCCTGGTTAGTACAACTAGCTATAGGAACCAAGAGGAAGGTGACTAAGCTAGTTGTCAATTACTACCCCTGGGAATGAATCCAATGAACACGAAATTAACTATGAATAAAGTGCCTTTAGGATCATACCATATATTAATAGTCATTTATTTTTTCTAGGTTCATTAGTTAGTGTTAAAATACTATGACATAACTTTTGAGTGTCTAGATGATAATTTGTAGCCTAGAACAATCCAAGGGATTACAAGAGGTATTAGTATGAGATAGATTTCCATAGTAAAGCTAAATAATTGTGTTATAAAATGTTGTGAGTTTTATGTATTCCAAATCAAATATGATTCCAAACAAGACACGAAAGTGTTTCTTAAGTACCATTCAATATTATTGGATTATAGGAATTTGTTTCCAAATGAAATCCTTAGGTTGGCACTAATGGAGGGCATAGATTTTACCATATAATTCATGGCAGGATCAACACTTGTCTCAAAGGTTCCTTAAAGAAAGCTCATTCTAGAATTTTCGGAGTTAAAAATGAAAATCCAAGATATGCTGGATAAAAAACATATAAGACAAAGTGTATCTTTTTGGGTAGCATGAATGTTATTTGTGAAGAATAAAGATGGTATATTCATACTTCGTATCGATTGTAGAAAACTAAACAAGCTGGAGGTTAAAAACAAGTACCATCTACCTAGAAGAGATAACCTAGTTGATCGGGTGAAAGGATAAAAGGTAAATTTTTTAAATTTTACATAATTAGAGGAAATTTCAACTCAAAATGGGCCTTTCAACCCCAATTCAAATTCCATGTCATCATGTATTAGCCAATGAAATTGATTTAAATTTGAAATACCATATAGGTCTTAAACAAATTTTTAATATAAATTTGGGGATAGGTATCATAAAAAACTACTTTTTTTGTTCATATTTTTGACATATCTGCTTGTGTTTTTACTCAAATATTGATTGGGATATCTTATTGGATGTGGAATTAAATTCTGCATCCAACGAGTACCCACTAGGCATACTTTTGATGGACCCCGCTACACAAAAAACAAGAAATACTTGAAAAAATGTGATGATGACATCATCATCACATTTTTCAGGTATTTCTTGTTTTTGGGGTAGCGGAGTCAGTCAATAGTATGTTGAGTGGGTACTCGTTGGATGCAGAATTTAATTCCACATCCAATGAGCTGTCCTGATCAAAATTTGAGTAAAAACACAGGGAGATATGTCAAAAATATGAACAAAAAAAGTAGTTTGTTTTTCTTCCTCCAAAATTAATAAATATCATTTTATTATTTTATTGTTTTCCTTAGGAGGCCCATTTTGAGTTGAAATTTCCTCTAATTGAGGTATTTTAGTCACCAAGTATGGATTAAGGATGAAGATATCCATAAAATGCCCATTTCATTAAATTTGGATATATTACCTAGAATCTAGAATAAAAAATTCCAATAACACACTCTCTAAAGCCCCAAAACAACATTTCTAAAGTGCAAAATCCGGGTGCAAAAAATGCCAAATCATGTTAAAAAAATTCAATTTCCAATTCAAAAGCTGTAATTTTTTTATTGATAATGAACCCCAAAAGTACAATTTATTATTCAAAATGTGCAATTTTTTATTTGAAAATTACATTTTTCAATAATGAAAATTGTAGTGATCTACCATCTCCGAGGGCCATGAATTGGTCACTAAGTCAATTTTGATGTACAATGGCTTATTTAGAGCTTAGTTTAATAATAAATCGAGTTTTGTTTTGCATCAAATTTTGTTAGAGTTTTCATTTATTTTTCAATTGGAATTCATATCATAGTATTCTAAATTTCCATAATTGAAAAAATTACAAGATCTAGGATTCATGTTTTATATGCAATGTTTCATCCATGGATTATTTCTACATTAACGTTTATAAATAAATCTGGATGAGTAGAATACTTAGAAGGTAGTTCATGTATCTCCCACAATTCCTTTTGACCAAGCCTTAGTGACCAAACTGATAAACCATCCTATCGACGAGCTCTTATCATGATGGCCCTAGGAAATCAGTGGGTTTCCTAGACCCCGATCCCACAAACCGATAATATCGATAGTATTTTTCCTTAGTGAATTCCTCCATAATTTTCCATATCCATGAATCAATAACACAATTTCCACAAACAAATTCCCTTTGAGTTTCCCACCTCCTCCTTGGAGTTTCCCCCCTCCTCCAAGCCTCTATCTCCCCCTCCTCGGAAAACTTTTACTTAAAAAAAATCCAACTTTCCTTCACCCCTTACTTCCCCTAAAGAACCCCCTCAATAATCCCCAAGTTCTTTCCTATATACCATTTTCTACCTTCATTATCCTTCTCTCTTACTCCACCGCCATCCTAAAACATCCATTATAGTGGCTTGTTTTACAGTTTCTAATTCAAAGTAAAATATTATTCCCTTTATACTTCTTTTTTCGAGCAATTCAATGGTATTGGGAATAGTTAAGTGTAATTTAATGGGTTGAATGTACATCATTTAATGGTTCTCAAATCGTTCAATTTAAGATCTTCCTAAGGGAATGGATCCATTATTAGTTCTATCCTTCATTTAATATGTTAAATAAAATAATAATTATATAGTTATCGTGTTGACTCTTCCAAATTTGAAGTGCCATTTTGGTTCATTTACAAAAACTAAACTTGGATTCTTTGTGTGACATGACGGTACTTTTATTAATATATTTATCTTAATGAATCCTATCTTTAATTACTAGGTACATTCAATAAACTAATAATACTTTTACAAGGTTTTCGATCAATCACTTTTATAATATTAAACTTGGTGATTGGACATTTTGACAAATTCATTCATTAATTTTGAAATGGATAATTTATTATAGTTTAATTATAACATAATAATAATAGTAATAATAATAATAACCTGAATTACTAATATCATAATAATAATAATAATAATAATTGACGGTAAATAATAATATCAACATTTATTTGTTTAATTGCTAAGTACCCTAGCAATAATCTAGTGCACTTTTATCGTGAACACTCAAGGTACATTTAATGGTTTAATTAATCACGATTAATAGTTAAACAATACAACTTTTCAAAGTTAATGTTTATCAACCATACTTCATATCGACCGCAGTTCTTTTAATTTCATATTACAATGTTTACATACCATTAATTAATAGTTTAATTGAATTATTCTTACACATATCCAACAACTAAACATCCATTATATGAATTTGATCAATACATAATTATCATATTTTCCTACTATACCATGATGCTATCGAGATTATTGGAATGTGTCATTGTATCATCAATTTTGTAAATAAAGCTCTCTCCAAAATATGTACTACACCACACTTCATATCAAATATCCGACTATTACATGACCATTGTGTCCTGCAGATTAGCACTTTGCAAACATATATTTTAACATTATCTTCATTCAATCATCTTTTGATCCATATTATCAATATTATTTCCTTTCATCACATAACATTATAAAATCGATAACATCATGGGTTGGTATCCACGAAATGCATCATATATATCACATTTCATCAAGGGAGAGAATTAAACATACACTATCGTTATGAAATAAAGGAATATCATGATAACTATGATCTGAAAATTACTCAAGGATATTTATAACCATTATTTGCATGTGAAATTTAAATGCCAATTACTCATAAACAAGATTTAAAATGTATATTTAAAGAGAATCCATCAAGCACATAAGCACATAAAAATGTAAGAAAATCATAAATAAGAACAAGAGATGATAACAGAGTTCACTAGACCCCATGGTTACTTCTCTGGGCCACTTCCAAATGAGAAGGCTAATCAATAAAGTCTTCAAATGCTTACAAAATGCATGTTCCAGAAACAGATTTGATTTCTATCAGTCAGACGCAGAAACAGACTGCATTACTGCATTCCTCTCGAAAAATCATGAAAAGCAAGTATAAACTTGACCTGGTTTTCCTGAGGTCTCCTTAGGACGCAAATCAAGAGAAACTTCTACAAATAAGACAAAGCAATATAGATCTTTGGAACTGTACAAAAAAACACATCGGTAACTGCGTAGAAACCACCTCGAAAACTATGCAGAAACCACCCTGGTATCTATGCAAGTCATCTTGGGATCTGTGTAATACCACCTTGGGAAGTGAGCCAATACCACCTTGATATCTATGCAATAATTGTTGTTACGGAGAGAAATTCCTATGGCTTGGGGTGCCACAACAGACATATTAACTCCGGAAATCAATCCTTCCCTATATGCAAGAGAAACCAAACATCTAACACTAAAGGATCTCGATTCGTACCTTATTCTAGATGGTTGCTGTAGATCCCCGTTGAGCTTTTCCACTCTCACTTGTATTAGAAATTTGCTTCCACAACATTCAACAAACAAGACAAGCATGCTATATATAATTGTGTTAGACCTACTCTAGCACATATAATCAATAACATATAAGCATTTAAAAGCATCCATGGATCAAATACTCATTTAAATACACATTATTGGACATGAAAAGATATTTCTATTGATATAAAACAAAGATTACAATAGTGACAACCTTTGTCGGCACGTCTTCGAATCGGAGAAACTGAGTCCCCCACTTGGGCCTCCACCACTTCAATCCTCCATCTCTCAATAGCAAGCTCAGGAGAAAAAGGCAATCTTGGGAAGAACACAAAGTGCTCCAATGGACAAAGGGATGTAGACTCAAGTATAAGCTCCGACAACAATGGACTATAATTTTATTGCTCTTCAATTCCTCTCTCCTTCAATGTATCCAAAGGGTTCCTTATCTAGCTCTTCAATGGGGTAATGGAAGGTTGAATCTGAGCGATCTCAAGGCATATGGAAGGCCAAGAGACAAGTGGCTCAGATCCACATCAATGAAAACTCCAAAATTATTTGGCCTTTTGCACACATCCTGATGTACGCAGGCTTAAGGGTCAAATCCGCGTTTATACGCGAGAAATGGATTAAAATTCGTGTATGGAAATTATTGCATGTTTTTATGGATGATATTGGAAAAATCAAAGGTACAAAAATGGTCCATGGAGTCTAAAGATTCTGCAGAGGGACAAGGAAGGCCATAAAGGTGTGATCCACCATGTGTGGTAAAATCAGTTGTAACAGATGCCCCCTAATGTGTGAGGTTAGAGGGGTCATACGATGGCTGAAATACATTATAAGTCCATCCCAGAAGTGGAGTGATGAAGAACCCAGTGGAAGAACCAGTCATCCAATCAATACAATACAATGATCAGAACTCTGCACATAACTGCAGGTAGATGTACCAGTCCTGGATACATAAGAGTACAATGGCCATGAATAGGCATGATACAAAATATGACATGTGTGGTCATCGCCACATACAATATAGATAGATTAGAATCTCCATGATGAATATATACACAGGATCATGATCTCCATGAAGGATGAAGATATATAATGGATCAAGATCTCCATAATGGCTAGAAATATCTGACATATACTGGAATCAAAACACGAGAGTTGAAATCTCATGAACATTTTCATGATCAAGAAGGTAGAATATATGAGATGCCACAAGTCTGGAAGGTATTCTACACAAACCACTACGAGTACATGTCCTACTATGTGAATAGAGGTGTCGAGGTTGAACATAGTAGTCCATCGTTTGATTACCGATCATTGATGTATACCGTTAATAGATGCGATATCACCCACCAATAATGAAATGGGAATCAAGGTACTAGAGTGCAAACTAACAAGTGTGAATAAATGTGTTGAGGTCGAACACTTGAGAGAATCCATTTATCAGGGGACATTGATGTTTTCCCAAAAAACTGTCGATGGTGACAGAACCTGCCACTGATGACTGCAAGTCTCAAGGCACTAAAAAATGACTCTAGATTCCTATCCCATAATAAATAATTTGAAGTCGATGGGATGAAATCTGTTGGAAGGAGGGCATTAAGGCATACCCCATCATCCAACACGGGAATGGTCGACATGCAAAGTCAAGATAACTAAGGAATGGCCGACTCAGGTTTCAACTTCCTTCAAACAAGAGCATAAAGGTGAATGGTGACTAAATGTAGGAAGCATAAACTCGATATACAAAACTGGGACATCTCTGGGACACAAGAGGCATTGACAGAGGCTCCATAAGGACTAGAAGCTTAACCAATTGGTGGAGATAAACTTAGAGAAACGAGTACAACTCCTAAAGTCAAACTATTAACCCAACCAATGGATGTGATATATAGTTATCTATTCGAAGGAAACACAACTCGACTGCTGCCAAAGATAACATCTTTTATTGTCTGCGTTTTCGATTTTTTGATTTTTTGGACTTTTTCAAATATTTTGAAAAACTTGAAAAAGAATAAAAGTGATTTATAGTTACAGACTAGGAGGAGACGAGTGTCAAGGGACGAACAAACTAGTTCCAAGCAGCGGAACATACCTATGCTCAATGCAAGGACACATGTGTAGGATAACGACACTTGGGGCAAAGTTCCCTCCTGATAAAAATAGGGAATCAAGCTGCAAGGATATACAAAATGGCTCTGCATGGCTAGACATGAGACAAGCTCAGGCTATATGGCTGATACTCAAAGTCAGGGAAGCTGACATAAGGCTCAATGATGCAGGAAAAGCTCATGATAATGCAATTACAACCTTACATAAGGGATTCCTAAGGAAACAGGCCAACAAAAATACCAAGAGGAGTATGAGGCTCTTGTGAAATGGCATAGCGATACTAGACAACAGACTCCCACACCCTAAAGGACAAACTATAGGTATGGGTGCCAAATGCAAACAAGGAGCTATTTAGGGCACCCATGTAAGGTCAAACTCTACCATTCACATCATGTCACTTCTAAAACAACAAGAAGGTTCTGTGAAAGGATAGAATGGGTTCGTACCTAAGGTTATAATGAAATGGTCATAAGGTCATGCAAAATGCAAATGGAGGTGAAATCTAACCTATATGCCATTTTAAACATCATACCTGAAATCATCACGAACGGGTCAAAACAAAGGTCGAAACGACGCTCAAAACGGTATCCTACATCATCATATTAGTAAAAAATGGTCTAAAAGGGTCAAAGACGGTTCAAAACTATAGAAAGGGGGTAAAAATTTTCAAAAATTTGAAATTTTTTCTATAAATAGTAAAAAATTCAAAACATTATATAACATTTGAAATTTTTATCGACTTGAGCTTAAAACTTCAAACATGAATTCCAGGAGTTTTGTCCGGCGAAATACGACACCGTTTTTTCCAGGTAACTTCCCATGCCTTGCTCTTCCATTTGGATGTAATTTTTTTTTAATTTCCATGGTCAAAATCGATTTATAGGCCATTTTAAGACATTCTCTTCGGCCCACACAAAAATCGGGGATTTTTTCGCGTATAGGGCTGGCTATACATGGAAAAATGGCCCAAAGTCACGTACATACGCAGTTGTTTTACAAATAGTCGCATATGTAGCCGCATTTAAGGTTTTTTAAGACAAATAATGACCAAAACTTAATGTAAATGTGCAAGATGGTTCTAGAATGGAGGGAGAGAGAACACGGGGATGTAGAAGAAGCTGTATGGGATGATCTAATGGCTCAACAAGCTCTTCATGCAATTGGGCTATACAAATTTTGGTGTCTTGGGGGATTAAGGGCCAGACCAATATTGCTGCAGGTGCTAGTAGAATACTGGGATCCTGACTCAGATTCTTTCCATATTGACGGGATGTCCCTCACTATAGAGGTGGAGGACATATACTTCATTACATGATTGTCCCGACAGGGAGAAGTGGTGAACCTACATTCTCGCAGGCCCAGAGGTGGCCTCATCATTGATGACTATATTGTTGTATACTATTATCTAAACACGGAGAATGTTGGGAGTCAGATCCCAAAAAACTCCATATAGGTACTAGGCCTAAACTCCATACTACTGACACTCGACAGGATAGCAGGGCTAGCCTTTCTCCACCAGGCCTCACGGCCCTTGGTGTTCTATGCAGTGGATTCCATGAGACCCATAGATTACAATTGGAGTACTATGCTAATGAGAAACATGAAGCAACAGCTCAGCGACTGCAAGATGGGAAAGGTACGAAACTTCAGTTTCAGCAGTATACTGAGCACATTCTTCTTCAAGCATGTTCCAGGGCTCATCCCTAGAGTTGATGTCCCTCCTCATGGGGTTCAAGATCCGGCCCAATGATGTTGGGAAGAGCAATGCGCATACTAGGTAGAGGTAGGGTTTCTAACCCCTACCCAGCTGATTTCCTTCCATGGTGGTGGCGGCAAATAGTTGCCATCGATGATTACCCCTATGCGGGGATAGATTTTCAGGGAGATCCCGACATGCCCCTACCACCAGGATCAACATATGATGACATTGGTAACGAATCTCAACCCTCTTTTTAAGTTTTTTGAATTATTTAATTTTTTTGTGTTTTTTGATATATGGAACCAAAAGACATGTTTTTGCTTGACGACACATAGTGACAATCTATCATAGGTATGGAGATGTAGGACCACAACAGCCTGATGGTTTCCCTCATCATATATGGAGAGGACGAGGAGATGACATTATGGGTGTGGATGTGGAGTGGACGCTCCAAAGAATCCACAAAAACTTTGTGTGGCTAACACATAGGGTATCCGTGGCGCAAGTCGAGGACTTTCCTGAGGCAATCCAACGTTAAGTGGTGGGTGTACCACGAGCATGGGTGCGGTTGTTTCAACGACTAGCTAGAGCTGTGGTGACTTTCCATGATCAGAATCCCCCTCCTCCTCCCCAGGCTTAGATACCTGGGAGTGACACATTTTTGTATTACCATGTATTATATTTTGGTGGCTCGAAAGCCCCATTTTTGTATTATGACACTTATGTATTATGACGTCACATTTCGGATGTTTAATGAAATTTTTTTATGATGATCGATTTTATTTATTTACATGTGTAAAAATGTATGTTTGTGATGAGCTTATGGTCTATGAAACAAATGCCAATCTAACACATAGTTAGCATATGAGTCAGCAACTTGATTATAAATTCTTGGAACATGTATGTATGTAATGTTGTCAAATTGTCGTTCTAACAATATCACACGTAAGAATATTCGTAATAATGTTGGATCCCTAACATGATATAAGCCATTCAGCTGTGACACTATTAACTGTGAATCAAGACGTACCTCAAGAGAGAGAACACCATGTGAAATGACATCCTGTAGAAGCTCGATAATGGCACTATACTCAGCAACATTGTTTGAAGAGGGCCATAAACATACGCCTCCTAAAGACAATACCCGACCCGTAGGAGTATAAATCACCCAAGCAGCAGAGGGTGAGTGTTGAGTGTGAAAGCTAGCACCATCAGTGAGTCCTATATAGATGGAAGACTCCATTGACATCTGCCATAAGAAACGAAAGATAATCAACAAACCGGATCACCATAAGAAAAACCTAACTATGCAAAATACTGTACAATAGCATACAATAATTAGCCCTAGTTGGTGATCATGCATAGTACTTTTTAATATAGAGCCAATTTCTAGGCTCCGCTAAGGCTGTCTCCTTGTAATCTACTAGCTCATAGGAACCCTTCTCTAACACATGTTTGACAATATAAGGACCTGTTGCACCTACAACAATTTCCCAAAATTCTGAAAATTTTGGGGCCCTCCTTTTCTTGGTTTCATCTCTTTGATTTTAGCTTCTGAAGGTTGAAGCGCTTTTTCGAATCTTGAATGCTGTAAATTGACTGGTTTTTCATCGTTTAAGTGCTTAAGAATTTCCATCTAAAATCGAGCCCTTTGTTGTTTTGCAAAACCTTTTGAAGCCTTAGATCAAAGTTTTCTTGCATCGGGAGATTTTTCATTGGATTGCCCGACCGTTGCGGGCGGCCTTCGGTTTCTTTTTTCTCTGTCCTGTCCCGCCGTTGCGGGCGGCTTCCGGGTCATCTTAATATTTGCCGAGCCCGCCGTTGCGGGTCTTCTCCCAATCCTCCTAGCCGTTCATCGCACCGCTGTAGCGGATGCTTTTTCGATTCTTATTCGGTTTGATCGTGCTGCCGTTGTGGGTGACTTCAAACTCTGGATGGATTCTACCAAGCCTCGCCATTGCGGGTGCGTTCCAAGTTTGGATTGGGTGTCGGGTCCGCTGTTGTGGAGGAGTGTCGACTCTTTGTGTTGCGGGCGTTGTCTCTCTACCGCATCCGAGGAGGAGGAACACTGTTGTCCCCGCCGTTGCGGATCAGCGTAGACTCTTAAGTCCTCGTCTCCCGCCGAACCGTGCTTTGCAGTCTCTTTTCCTCATTGCGGACCGTGAAGTTTGGAGGATGTTCCGCCGTTACGGGGAAGGCCAGACTCTTGGTCATCCGACCAAGGTTTCCGTCGACGCCCGATATGGGTTTCCTATTTGTGGGTTATTTGTAGCTGATCAGGCGAGTTGGGACTGGCGGTGGTCCGCCGTTGCGGATGGGATGAAGCTTGTGCCGCCCGGCTTAACTTTCAAAGCCGCCCCGACTGATGTGACTCCTCGCACGTGTGGTTTTGTCCATATATACATGGAAACAAACGGGTTTTTTTGTTGTTTTGAGTGTGTTGTCGCGGTGAGACGAGCTGTCGTTGTTAGGAGCACGTGGAGATTTGGCTGTTGGTGTACCTGTGTCCAGGTGGCAGGAGGAGAAGTCTAGCCATCATCAGCTCACTCGTTTGGTGGATTTCCAGGTAGGGTCTTGACTCTTAGCATCATTTTTCAAAGTTTCGAGTAGATTTCTTTTACCCTGCGGGGGGTTTTCTCCTTTAGTTAGGTTTTTCTTCGGTCGTCCATCTGGCGGTTCGCGCCGTTTGTTAGGGTTCCCGGGTCGAATAGTTTTGACGGTTATAGGAAGGGGGTTTTCGCCTTTTATTTTCAAAATCCCGCGTTTCATTTTTTCTGCCGTTTCAGTCCATTGGGGGGAAGCAAGGTGCAGGCGGCCGTCATGCCGCCTGCACCTGGCGGTTATGATAGGGGTTTTGAGGCGCAGGAGGCCGTTACGCCATCTGCGCCAGGCTTCATCGGGCGGTCACGATATTTGGAGTCTGCGTTGTTGGGTTTTGTCTAGGGGCGGATTTGCACTGACCACAGTCGCCGCGGTTTGTCCCGCTTCCTTTTTATAGTCCGGGGGCTTTTATGTCGTTTCGATGGAAGTTATTAGCAGAACCTGGGGCTGGCGCGACCTAGTTTTGCTGTTGATTGCTTAAATCCCTGGTAGGATCAAAAGGAATGGTTGTTGGTAACGCCACGCCTATTGAGGGTAGTGCGAGTCGGTTTGATGAAGTTTCCTTGTCCAGGGATGTGGTCGTTTCCCGTCGAGGTGTGTGAAGAATGTTAGCGACATATTACTTTCCTTCGATGCTGGTCGTTTGCGTTTTTGTCGCAGAGGGCCTAGGGGTCGTAGGGCTGAGGCGTCGACTGGTTAAGCCTGAGGCTATTATTTTTCTCTTTGCAAGTGATAGGCAGTGAAATGATGGTTGTATGATGCATCTGCATAGAGTTTGCTCATATTTATTCTATATATCACTTTCATAAGAAATGACAAGCCTCGTAATAGCGTAGTTTTCTTGCCAACATCAATATGACTGATAAATTTAATGCATGAGGAATAAATCATAAGGAAACTCATTCATAAGACCTGGTGAAGTTGTGCTACAGTAAACATTATCATGCTAACAACACATTGCACAGCACTTCATGTTAGTAAATCGTTCAGTATGAAAGCTTAAGGTTTGTTTGCATGCACTGATATAATGCTGATACACCTAAAGAGAATAAAATGTTGCACAAAGTTCACAAATTTGGATTACTCAATACCATGGTGTGTACATTGCAGGAAGATCTTAAGACGTCTAAGAGACAGAAAAAGAAGGCCCCAGCAGTAGAGGAGGTTCCTGCAGCAGAAGTGGAAACAAGAATTGAATACATTTATGAGGACACCCAATGTGTCACAGGGGTGGAGCCTGAGTACAAATGGGGAGATGTTTACAGGATGATCTCCCGCAGGGAATTCCCAGATATGGGGCTTGAGGAGGCACCCATCTACGCCAATATAGAGAAATCAGCCATTATGAAGGTCGCCACCAGACCAGATCTATTCCCGTGCTCTGAGTTAATGAGATGGGTGCTACCACATACAAACCATAATTCAATGCTCACCTATAACACTGAGGGCCAGGGCTATGCTGCATTTAGCCCTGGATATGTAGCTTTAGCGTATCACCTGCCGGAGCCTCAGCTTTTCCTTACAAATGAATGGCTGGACGACCTCCGGATGGACCTTGTAGAGACTCTGAAAAGAATGCTCTTACCTGGAAAGATCTTCCGACATAGAGTGACTGAAGATTATGACACCGCCAGTCTCAGGCCTACCTACAGATTCATAGCGTTGATGCTAAATAGAATCTTCGGGAGGGAAAATGGCAGACTGTTCAAGCTTGAATGGGTACCTCTAATGTTTTTTGTAGCAACAGAAGGAACCATCTTCAATTGGGCAAGCATAGTATCCAGCAGCCTCTCCTCCTGTGTAGCTGCAGCTTTGGAAGGAAAAGAAAGGAGAAGATCTGAATTTTACATGAGCTCCATTCTAATTGACTTCATACTCTGCCGCCAGCCTTTCCCCGGGCTCAAATGTGTTTGGGAGAAGGATAGGATGCCCGTATATGCAGCATATAGACTACTGGGAGCTCATCAATACCATACTTACTATAGAGAGATCTGTGAACAGTTTATCATGCCTCTGCACACTCTCATATTCCGAAAGGAATGCAACTGCATGTCAGAAGAGGCCATGCAGGTCATAGAGGAGTTTGGTGACTACTTCTTGACAGAAAATGGGATGTATTTGAGGATGTTTGGTGGGTCAAAGACCCCTTATCTGTTGCCCAAATACGCAACAGATTTTATCATACACAAGGAAGCTGTCAGACAGGTGTATATAGATGGAGTTGGTCATTTCCTATTCCAGAAGAAGAAGTCTGCCTACCCTCCTCTGCCATTCAAGTTAGGTAGTTGCAGCTTTGAAAATGTGAAGCAAGCTCCTGAATTTATACAGGAACTAGAAAGGTTCCATTTTGTGGAGATGATCTTTAGATGGAATGATACTCACAAGAGAATGGCTGAGCACTGCAGGAAACACAAAGTATTTTATGAGCACACTCATCATTTTGACAAGGATGAATCTGTTTTCAGGAGGGCCCCTAACATGACAGCGCTCGGTAAGAGGTTCAAGCCAAAAGGTGGATCTGAGCAGGAGAAGGCTGAGCGGGATAAGGCTGAAGAAAAAACCAAAAGAATAAGGGAAGAAGCCCAGAGACTAGAGCAAGAAGCTGCAGAATGGCTCCAGAAAGGAGAAGAAGAAAAGGGGAAAGCTACCCAGGAAGCAGCCGAAAAGGTAAAGGAAACAGCCAGAGAGGCAGAGGAGGCTGCTAAGCAAGCAGCTGAGGAAGCTCAGAGGAAACTAGATGAAGAAATTCGACAACAGGAAGCCGAGAAAACAGAGTTGGCACAACAGCAGGCTTCTGGATCACAAGCCGAGCAAAGCCAGGGTGAGGAAAACCCTGAGATACAAACCCTCCAAGTACCTACTCCCGTCACCCCTACAACCCCCACACTCCAATTAGTACCCTTTACACAGAAGAAAGGGGAAGAGGTGCCTGATTTCAGTACAGTGTACTATGACAGGGCCACCAAAAGGATCATGAGGAGAACCGAGATGAAAATAGAGGCAGAAGGGATGGCCAGTACCATGATAACCGACAAAGCTGTGATGGTCGGAACAGACAAAGATCCAAGGTTTGTCATCAGGGCTGGGAAGGCAGCCCTACATGCTACGGAGGATAACATAGACCGTATGCTGGTAGAGATAGAATCCTCCAAGAAGACCACTTCTCAGCTCAAGGACACCTTGAGAAGGGAAAGAGAAGAGGGCAACAAACTAAAAAGAAAATACGAGCATGTACTTAAGGAGATGGAGGTCACAAAGCATGAAATTCATGCTATCTAGCAGGAAGCACAAGCAAAAGAAACAACACAAGAGGCCTTGAATAAGGC
Source organism: Pseudotsuga menziesii (assembly GCA_001517045.1). Classification (NCBI taxonomy): domain Eukaryota; kingdom Viridiplantae; phylum Streptophyta; class Pinopsida; order Pinales; family Pinaceae; genus Pseudotsuga; species Pseudotsuga menziesii. The sequence continues at coordinate 141,084 of LPNX011099062.1, forward strand.
ACATCAAGAAATTCAGGACTTGAAAAGTGAAAGGGAACAAATGAAGACATAGATAGAAGAACTGATGGAGCAACAGAAAGACATCTACGAATCTAATACCTTATATGTTAGAGAGCTGAAAGAGCAGCTAGAAGCAGCCAAGGAGCAGCAAGTAGATCTGCAGCCAGTCAAAGAACACATCTTGGCTCAGAAGGCTAGGATGCTGCAACTGCAAATGGCCCTGGAGGAAGAAAGGTGTCAAGTCCTGCAGATCGATGGCAGGCTGGATGAAATATTAAATACAACATCTTATTTTGTGGACAAACCACAAGACATCCTGGAGGTGCTAACTTCGAGGATAACCAGAGTAGAAGATGATCAAGAAGTCCCAGCTGAGCTACCAGTTAAAGATAAGCAAGCTTTGAAGCGGGACCATGATCTGATCGAGTTTGCTGTTATTACTGCAGAGGACTTTCAGAAGACAGTGAAGAAAACGAAGGGAGCATGCACAGAGTTCTTTAGAAGAGCCCTTGTCACCTATAACCGCTGTCAAGTGGAAGCTGAACATAGGCTACACGAATTCCCTGATCATGATACATTTGCAGGGATGTTGCAGACAAGGCAGCAGGAGGAAGAAGCCAAGGTCCAATGTATCAGAGCCATTGATGAGCCGATCCTGAGAAATGAAATTGGACACACAGCCATTAGTATACAGCTCTTGGAGGAACAGGTGCGCTTGAACACGGCCAGAGTAGAGGCTATTCAGAACCAAGCAGATAAATTCGAGCTGAGTATACAATTCTTGGAACCCCACTCATTTGAAGGACTCGCTGCTGAGGCAGTAGCGTGGAGGAAGTTTTTGGAAGACCAAGTGGGACCCTCCTCATAAGAAGGACCGGTCAACTTTTGTGTAAATTATTATTTTGTAAAAGGTTGTAGGAAAATGAAGCGTTGGGAAGCTCAAAGGTCACTTTGGGCAGCCCAACCATTTTTTTTGATTTTGTATAAAACTAGGGAAGAGAGACAAGAGAGGGGCTTTTTCCCAGTAACACTGGATGACCTATTGTAAAGAAGAACTATTTCCTTTTTGCAATAAAGATTGTAGTTTGCCTGCTGGAGAAAGTGCTGTGGAATTTTCCAAATGGTGTGCAATGGATAGCAGGAAAATGAACTATTTTGTTTTTCAGCATATGTCCATGAATTGTGAGATCGTTCTAATTCTATGACTTATGTCTTGTTGAATGATTTCTAGTTTATTTTATGGAAAATTCACTTATAGTAATGCTGGTGCTTCACATAACAGTTAGCTATCTAATTGTTGGAATAATTTCTCTTTCATGTGTTGTAAATACAAGTATCAGCTACCTGTAATTGTGTTTATCATACATGTAGTTAATGCATTACTAAATCATAATCATGTTGGCTCCCCAGGGATAGGTAGTTAGTGTTTAAATAGATTAGTTGTTTGTTTCCTGGTTGCATATGTGGTTCAGATGTTGTGAACATAAGACGAGAGGTAAGAACCTGCGCAGCACATTGTGTGGTTCCCGGCATCCTTATCACCCTGCATTGGTTTAGATAGGCATATGCATTGCATATTAAGTCAAAATACAAATTCCGGTGGACCGGGCTGCAACCGGTAAAGCCTTTTTTGTTACTTTGACCTACGGTAGCCGGACCGTAATTCGGACGGATTCCCTACACCAAACAGTCAACGGGCTAGTTGGGAACGTTGATTGGGGAGAATCCCTTACTGTTGCCGCATGCGAATTTCCAGGCCTCAACAGTTTTTGGTGCTAGAAGGAGGGCCGCCAGTAAAGGCTGGCCGTGGAACTAATTTTCCCGAGACTACCCTACCAGCGGATGTTTGAAGTCTTCATTATAGTTCAGGGTTTAAAGTTTTGGCTCTATCCTTAAAACCTTGTTTTCCTAGTGATACTCCTTTACTTTTCCTCATGGCTGGCAATCAACCTAACCCATTACCAGCGTGGAGAGCCAGGTCGCCTCTGAACTTGAATCCTCCTTTGCATGACTTGCCTCAAGCCTTTGACAAGCTTTTACCCAAGTTTGATCCTATAGACAACATTGCTGTAGATGATCACCTTCAAGGTTTTTACCTCGCACTAGAAGGGCTAAGGGCTGGAGAGCATGAAGACGTGGTGTGTAGGCTTTTTCCTCATACTCTGAAAGGATCGGCATCATCCTGGTACTTTGGAATCCCTGTAAATTCCATTCCTGATTGGGATACTTTTGAAAGGATTTTCAGGAACAAATACACAACCCAAAAGACACACGCCTCGTTGATGAAAGGGCTTGGTTTGTTGAGAAAAGAGAAGGATGAGAAGGTACGAAGTTTCACTCAGATATTTTCACTATACTTAAAAAACTTTTCTGTTGTAGACAAACCTTCAGACAAAGTTCTAATCGAATATTATACTTCAGCCCTAGGTCCTGAATTGGCCATGTTTTCCAAGATGAAAGTCAAGCCTACATTGGTGGAAACCTATCAAGAGGCTGAGAGAGTAGAAGCTGAAAGCGAGAGTATAGAAGACTATCCTGACTCAGTTGAAGAGAAAACCGCCGTGAGAAAAGGCTCACCGCTGTTTAAGTTTAAAGAAGATCACCATGAGATGATGAAAGTACTCCAGAAGCTGTCCAACCGAGTTGTAGAATTAGAAAAGGAGAGGGACTTTCATAAAACAAATGAGCCATCATATCCAAAGAAAGAAGATAACAACCAATGGCAGGTCCCACCACCCAATGTGGCATCCATAAATATAACAGAAATAGGAAAATATAATTTCTGTACCTTTCATCAACAACCCCATTCAGAAAATCAGTGCCCTCAATGGTTACACTCAATGACAATAGTGATGAATAAATTGTTGGATCCAGAATTGACTATGCACAGGGGTGAGGAAGAAAAGAAGAACCAAACCATGGTAAAGACAGAGGATGATACTATGTTCTCATGGAATGGAGTTTCACTGTTTAACACTGAAGGAAATGCTCTAAAATCTCAGCATGCATGTAAAACCACGGAAGATAAGATCTTGACAAACAATGACAATGCAAAAGTCTCAAAAGTTCAAGAATTGCAAGGGAAAAGCGAGGAGCAGTCTAATATAAAGGATAAAAATGACATACCTCAAGACCTCACTTACAAACAGGATTTAGGGCCACTCATTAAACCTACCAAATCATTGGAAAGTGATGAGGAGGGAAGATCTAGCAAACTGGAAGAGGAGCTGCCCACAAAGAACCAACCTGAGGAAGAAAAGATTGAGTTGATTAAGATAAAAAAAACCAGCACCCCACCTTTTCTTGTGACTCTTGAAATCCTAAATCATTAGGTGCATAACTATTTGGTGGATTCAGGATCTTGTATGAATGTTATGCCTCTGGTAGTTTGCAAAAAACTCAATGGACAAATAAAGCCTACTATTTGGGATGTCACACAACTTGACAAAACTAGGGTTAAGGTAGTAGGGGAAATGGAGAATGTAATGATTCAATTATCTGCAAATAAAAGGATATGCCACTACATTGACATCATAGTAGCAGACATTCCTGATGGTTATGGGATGATTTTAAACTGAGATTGGACATCAAGACTTAATGGATACTTTGCTTCAGATTGGTCTCATTTGTGGTTACCACAGAAGGGCAGTCCCAACCTGATTAAGATTCTAAGAGAGCCTTTTATGAAACATAACGTCACTAATCTTGGAGAAGAAAATGAATCCGCTGATTCTGTTTTGGGAAACCATCTTACTGAGCTTAAGCTTGATCACCATTCTGCAAAAAAGGCCAACCCTGTGATGGACACTCAGTCTGAGCTCCTTCAACTCCCTCAGGCTGAAAGAAATGATTGCCGAATTTTAGATATGGGTGCCATTTCTATAACAGCACAACTGGACCATGGTTAGAATATTCAGGTTTCAAATCCCGCTCATTCCTAGTTCTTTGAATCTGAACTATGAGGAATGGGTGAATTTTGTTTTGTTTTCTTTTGTACATAAATAAATTGTTTGGTTGCTGATGTTATTTTCTGTTTTCAATGCTTTAATGATTTCTTTCTATTAGTTACTTGTGATGCTGCTATTTGTTTATGATTTTGTTAGTTTTCTTTGGTTTTGAATAAGAGGCAAACTTTTGGATGCAATGGAAACATCAGGGCTCTGTCTTAACTAAAATCATGAGCAAAAGGGCGGTGTTTTAAAGGATAGAATGGCTTCTAGCAGATGTATTCCAAACAATCATTGCATTCATTCGAAGTCTTACTTAATCCCTGTAAATAACTTAGAAGTAAAAGGGTCTGAAGTACTATTTAGAGGCTCCATCCATATCACATCTTAAATACCCAAGGGGGTAACAGCACTAGACCCACGGAGGGGAAGCAGAGTGTGACAGTTTATCATATATAAATGACCCCATGCCATGAATTAAGAAAAGGGCTAAAAACTCTTAAGAGTCACTTCTTACGAAAGAAATAAGACACATCAGAGCAAATCCCCAAAAAAGCATAATCTCAAAGCATAAAGTACCAAATGGCCACAAGATCCTCTCCGTCCGTGAATTGAAACATGAAATATATCATTCACACAAAAGGACACTATGGGATAGAGGATCCTGAATTAAAATTCAGTAAGAAAGGCCTGCAGAAGGACTCATATCAAAGGAACTAAAGTCCAGAAAACACAAAGCACAAAACGGCATGGGGATGAGGAATAAAAGGATAACACTGTACACTTTCTGTCACAATCCTGTGGTGTCAAAGCTGTAAAACCTGAAGGGCAGGTAAAACGAACCTCATTTATTTGGCCTCCAAAGAGTTATTCAGACCTAAAACACTGCTGATGTTACCTTTTCCCGAAAAGATAGACTTCATCTAAATGTCTTAATGCATAAGTTGATTGGTTTAGCAATGCAGACAACTAGAAGGATTCAGTCTTACTCATACCGTCTTAGGATTAGAAAAAAGGTTAATTCAGAGATCTGGGGTTCACCAGGTAGCCGCCAATTGTTGCACCTGCAACAATTTCCCAAAATTCTGAAAATTTTGGGGCCCTCCTTTTCTTGGTTTCATCTCTTTGATTTTAGCTTCTGAAGGTTGAAGCGCTTTTTCGAATCTTGAATGCTGTAAATTGACTGGTTTTTCATCGTTTAAGTGCTTAAGAATTTCCATCTAAAATCGAGCCCTTTGTTGTTTTGCAAAACCTTTTGAAGCCTTAGGTCAAAGTTTTCTTACATCGGGAGATTTTTCATTGGATTGCCCGACCGTTGCGGGCGGCCTTCGGTTTCTTTTTTCTCTGTCCTGTCCCGCCGTTGCGGGTGGCTTCCGGGTCATCTTAATCTTTGCCGAGCCCGCCGTTGCGGGTCTTCTCCCAATCCTCCTAGCCGTTCATCGCGCCGCTGTAGCGGATGCTTTTTCGATTCTTATTCGGTTTGATCGTGCCGCCGTTGTGGGTGACTTCGAACTCTGGATGGATTCTACCGAGCCTCGCCATTGCGGGTGCGTTCCAAGTTTGGATTGGGTGTCACGTCCGCCGTTGCGGAGGAGTGTCGACTCTTTGTGTTGCGGGCGTTGTCTCTCTACCGCATCGGAGGAGGAGGAACACTGTTGTCCCTGCTGTTGCGGATCAGCGTAGACTCTTAAGTCCTCGTCTCCCGCCGAACCGTGCTTTGGAGTGTCTTTTCCTCGTTGCGGACCATGAAGTTTGGAGGATGCTCCGTCGTTACGGGGAAGGCCAGACTTTTGGTCGTCCGACCAAGGTTTCCGTCGACGCCCGATATGGGTTTCCTATTCGCAGGTTATTTGTAGCTGATCAGGTGAGTTGGGACTGGCGGTGGTCCGCCGTTGCGGATGGGATGAAGCTTGTGCCGCCCAACTCAACTTTCAAAGCCGCCCCGACTGATGTGACTCCTCGCGTGTGTGGTTTTGTCCATATATACATGGCAACAAACGGGTTTTTTTGTTGTTTCGAGTGTGTTGTCGCGGTGAGACGAGCTGTCGTTGTTAGGAGCACGTGGAGATTTGGCTGTTGGTGTACCTGTGTCCAGGTGGCAGGAGGAGAAGTCTAGCCATCATCAGCTCACTCGTTTGGTGGATTTCCAGGTAGGGTCTTGACTCTTAGCATCGTTTTTCAAAGTTTCGAGTAGATTTCTTTTACGCTGCGGGGGGTTTTCTCCTTTAGTTAGGTTTTTCTTCGGTCGTCCATCTGGCGGTTCGCGCCATTTGTTAGGGTTCCCGGGTCGAATAGTTTTGACGGTTATAGGAAGGGGGTTTTTTCCTTTTATTTTCAAAAGCCCGTGTTTCATTTTTTCTGCCGTTTCATTCCATTGGGGGGAAGCAAGGTGCAGGCGGCTGTCATGCCGCCTGCACCTGGCGGTTATGATAGGGGTTTTGAGGCGCAGGAGGCCGTTACGCCATCTGCGCCAGGCTTCATCGGGCGGTCACGATATTTGGATTCTGCGTTGTTGGGGTTTGTCTAGGAGCGGATTTGCACTGACCACAGTCGCCGCGGTTTGTCCCGCTTCCTTTTTACAGTCCGGGGGCTTTTATGTCGTTTTGATGGAAGTTATTAGCAGAACCTGGGGCTGGCGCGACCTAGTTTTGCTGTTGATTGCTTAAAACCCTGGTAGGATCAAAAGGAACGGTTGTTGGTAACGCCTCGCCTATTGAGGGTAGCGCGAGTCGGTTTGATGAAGTTTCCTTGTCCAGGGATGTGGTCGTTTCCCGTCGAGGTGTGTGAAGAATGTTAGCGACATATTACTTTCCTTCGATGCTGGTCGCTTGCGTTTCTGTCGCAGAGGGCCTAGGGGTCGTAGGGCTGAGGCGTCGACTGGTTAAGCCTGAGGCTGCTATTTTTTCTCTTTGCATGTGATAGGCAGTGAAATGATGGTTGTATGATGCATCTGCATAGAGTTTGCTCATATTGCTTCTATATATCACTTTCATAAGAAATGACAAGCCTCGTAATAGCGTAGTTTTCTTGCCAACATCAATATGACTGATAAATTTAATGCATGAGGAATAAATCATAAGACAACTCATTCATAAGACCTGGTGAAGTTGTGCTACAGTAAACATTATCATGCTAACAACACATTGCATATCACTTCATGTTAGTAAATCGTTCAGTATGAAAGCTTAAGGTTTGTTTGCATGCACTGATATAATACTGATACACCTAAAGAGAATAAAATGTTGCACAAAGTTCACAAATTTGGATTACTCAATACCATGGTGTGTACATTGCAGGAAGATCTTAAGATGTCTAAGAGACAGAAAAAGAAGGCCCCAGCAGTAGAGGAGGTTCCTGCAGCAGAAGTGGAAACAAGAATTGAATACATTTATGAGGACACCCAATGTGTCACAGGGGTGGAGCCTGAGTACAAATGGGGAGATGTTTACAGGATGATCTCCCGCAGGGAATTCCCAGATATGGGGCTTGAGGAGGCACCCATCTACGCCAATATAGAGAAATCAGCCATTATGAAGGTCGCCACCAGACCAGAGATATTCCCGTGCTCTGAGTTAATGAGATGGGTGCTACCACATACAAACCATAATTCAATGCTCACCTGTAACACTGAGGGCCAGGGCTATTCTGCATTTAGCCCTGGATATGTAGCTTTAGCTTATCACCTGCCGGAGCCTCAGCTTTTCCTTACAAATGAATGGCTGGACGACCTCCGGATGGACCTTGTAGAGACTATGAAAAGAATGCTCTTACCTGGAAAGATCTTTCGACATAGAGTGACTAAAGATTATGACACCGCCAGTCTCAGGCCTACCTACAGATTCATAGCGTTGATGCTAAATAGAATCTTCGGGAGGGCAAATGGAAGACTGTTCAAGCTTGAATGGGTACCTCTAATGTTTTTTGTAGCAACAGAAGGAACCATCTTCAATTGGGCAAGCATAGTATCCAGCAGCCTCTCCTCCTGTGTAGCTGCAGCTTTGGAAGGAAAAGAACGGAGAAGATCTGAATTTTACATGAGCTCCATTCTAATTGACTGCATACTCTGCCGCCAGCCTTTCCCCGGGCTCAAATGTGTTTGGGAGAAGGATAGGATGCCCGTATATGCAGCATATAGACTACTGGGAGCTCATCAATACCATACTTACTATAGAGAAAGGGAACAAATGAAGACACAGATAGAAGAACTGATGGAGCAGCAGAAAGACATCTACGAATCTAATACCTTATATGTTAGAGAGCTGAAAGAGCAGCTAGAAGCAGCCAAGGAGCAGCAAGTAGATCTGCAACCAGTCAAAGAACACATCTTGGCTCAGAAGGCTAGGATGCTGCAATTGCAAACGACCCTGGAGGAAGAAAGGTGTCAAGTCCTGCAGATCGATGGCAGGCTGGATGAAATATTAAATACATCATCTTATTTTGTGGACAAATCACAAGACACCCTGGAGGTGCTAACTTCGAGGATAACCAGAGTAGAATATGATCAAGAAGTCCTAGCTGAGCTACCAGTTAAAGATAAGCAAGCTTTGAAGCGGGACGATGATCTGATCGAGTTTGCTGTTATTACTGCAGAGGAATTTCAGAAGACAGTGAAGAAAACGAAGGGAACATGCACAGAGTTCTTTAGAAGAGCCCTTGTCACCTATAACCGCTGTCAAGTGGAAGATGAACATAGGCTACACGAATTCCCTGATCATGATACATTTGTAGGGATGTTGCAGACAAGGCAGCAGGAGGAAGAAGCCAAGGTCCAATCTATCAGAGCCATTGATGAGCCAATCCTGAGAAATGAAATTGGACACACAGCCATTAGTATACAACTTTTGGAGGAACAGGTGCGCTTGAAGACGGCCAGAGTAGAGGCTATTCGGAACCAAGTAGATAAATTCGAGCTGAGTATACAATTCTTGGAACCCCACTCATTTGAAGGACTCGTTGCTGAGGAAGTCACATGGAGGAAGTTTTTGGAAGACCAAGCGGGACCCTCCTCATAAGAAGGACCGGTCAACTTTTGTGTAAATTATTATTTTGTAAAAGGTTGTAGGAAAATGAAGCGTTGGGAAGCCCAAAGGTCACTTTGGGCAGCCCAACCATTTTTTTTGATTTTGTATAAAACTAGGGAAGAGAGACAAGAGAGGGGATTTTTCCCAGTAACACTGGATGACCTATTGTAAAGAAGAACTATTTCCTTTTTGCAATAAAGATTGTAGTTTTCCTGTTGGAGAAAGTGCTGTGGAATTTTCCAAATGGTGTGCAATGGATGGCAGGAAAATGAACTATTTTGTTTTTCAGCATATGTCAATGAATTGTGAGATCGTTCTAACTCTATGACTTATGTCTTGTTGAATGATTTCTGGTTTATTTTGTGGAAAATTCACTTATAGTAATGCTGGTGCTTCACATAACAGTTAGCTATCTAATTGTTGGAATAATTTCTCTTTCATGTGTTGTAAATACAAGTATCAGCTACTTGTAATTGTGTTTATCATACATGTAGTTAATGCATTACTAAATCATAATCATGTTGGCTCCCCGGGGATAGGTAGTTAGTGTTTAAATAGATTAGTTGTTTGTTTCCTGGTTGCATATGTGGTTCAGATGTTGTGAACATAAGACGAGAGGTAAGAACCTGCGCAGCACATTGTGTGGTTCCCGGCATCCTTATCACCCTGCATTGGTTTAGATAGGCATATGCATTGCATATTAAGTCAAAATACAAATTCCGGTGGACCGGGACGCAACCGATAAAGCCTTTTTTGTTACTTTGACCTACGGTAGCTGGACCGTAAGCCGGACGGATTCCCTACACCAAACAGTCAACGGGCTAGTTGGGAACGTTGATTGGGGAGAATCCCTTACTATTTCCGCCTGCGATTTTCCAGGCCTCAACAGGACCATGCCACATGGGGTTAAACTTTCCTACCCCCAAGGGTTCTTTATCGTGATCCCACAAAAGGACCAAATCTCCTTCATTGAACTTCCTCGAACGGACAGATTTATCATACTGGACCTTAATGTGATGCTTATTTACTTCTAGAGCCACTAAGGCATCTCGGCACTGCTCATCAAGCTTCTCTAAGTGGACCAAACATTCCTCCAATGGGGAAGTGTCTGGTAAAAGCTCTATGTCTAGCTTCAATGAAGGGATTTCGCATTCAACTGGCAAGACAGACTCCACTCCATGTACAAGTTGCTATGGAGAAAAACCAGTGGCAGTCTTAACTGTAGTTCAATAAGCCCACAAAGAAAGATATAAGATGATATTTCAGTTGGTATTGCTTTGTGCGATGGCTCGTTGGAGAATGGACTTAAGTGATTTGTTCACTGCTTCAACCTGTCCATTTGCTTGAGGGTAATAAGAAGAGGAATGCTCCTGCTTATACCCTAACTTCGAGGCCAACTATTCCACCATTCGATTATGAAAGTGCCTAACATGGTCAGTGACAAGCTCCTTCGAAATACCAAACCGAGAAATGATCTGGTTGAATACAAAATGAGCGGCTGTCTCACTATTGGATTTAACTATGGGGATAGCCTCAGCCCATTTCATGAAATACTCAGCAGCCACTATAATATGATGATGCCCCCCAGCTGAAGCTGGGTTTCAATCCATGAAATAAAGCCCCCACTTAGTGAAGGGACTGGTGGTGATAATTGGATGTAACTGGGAAGGATTTGAGTGCATATCCCGTGCAAAAACCTAGCAAGGGTGGCACTTCTTGACTGCATTGAGACAATCTTTAAAGATCGACAGCTAGAAATAACCCGCTCTCAAGATTTTTTGGGCTATAGAAAGCCCAGATAAATGACCTCCACATGCCCCTCTGTGGCATTTATTTAGCACAATCTCAGCCTCCTCATGAGTTAAACAACAACGTAAAATGGAATCTACCCCACGACGGTACAATGTGTTATCCACTATAAGGTAGTTCTTGGATACGTGATGTAACAGTCATCGTTCATCCCATGAAAGGTGAGTAGGGACCTTCAATGTTTGTAAATATATGATTATATACCCATACCATGGACCCAAAGTTGAGATCAGGAAAATGTGCTCATCGACAAACGTATCTTCACAAACTTCCTCCTTCTCCTCGCTTGGGAAATCAGATATAAGCTCCGCAAAAATCAATGATTTTTTCAATTTTTTCCGAAACAAACTCAATATCGAATTCTTACAAGATGACAATCCACTTATTATACTTTCCCCTGATCATCGTTCTAGTGAGGATGAACTGAAATGGATTGACATGGGCTAGCACCAAGGTCTGGTGAAGGAGAATGTAGTGTATCAATCTTTGAACTGCATGAACGGTAGCTAAGGCAAGTTTCTCCACATGGGAATAATAGATCTCCACATCTACAAGGTTTCAGCTCAAATAATATATGACATGCTCATGGAGCTCCTCATCCTCTTGAACCAAAACCATACCAACCATCTCCATGGACGCAACCACATAAAGCAAAAAGTCATGGCTATAGTCAGGTGGACTAATCACGGGGGCCGATGCTAAGGCTCATTTAAGTGCATCAAAGGACTCCTAGGCTCGCTCATCGTAGAAAAAGGTAGTGTCTTTCTTCAAAATACACATAAATCCTTTAGTCAAATTGGCAAAATTAACCACGAATCTCCACAAGAAATTTTCCATGCCTTGCAAACATTGAAGATGTCTAATGTTTCTCATGGGAGACAATTGAAGTGTTTCCTCAACCTTTAAGGGATCGACTCTTATACCCTCCTTGGCGACAATGAACCCTAACAAGTGACCAAACTTTATGCAAAAGATGTATTTATGAGGATTTAACCTAACCAAATAATGGTGGCATCTTTCAAACACTAATCTCAAATGGTAGGAATGACGTATCCTCTGACAAGAATGAGCAGCAAGGTCATCCAAAAAGACTTCAATAATCGATTTGAGATCATGGAAAATCAAGGTCATATCCCACTGAAATGACACTCCATCATTTTTAAGGCCGAAAGACATCTTCTGATACACAAAGGTACCCCAAGGACAAATAAAGGCAGTTTTATGTTGGTCCTTAGGTTTGATCTAGATCTGATTGTATCTGGAAAATCCATCCATAAAGGAAAATATCTCACTTCCTGCACACTCATCCAATATTTGATCAATAAATGGTGTGGGGAAATTATCCTTAAGACAGGCACGATTCAAGTCACGGAAATTAGTGCATATATGGATCGTTTTGTACTTCTTATCAACCGGAACTGGGTTTGAAACCCACTCCATCAAGGGAATGGGATAGATAAAACCAACATTTAACAACTTTTCTATCTCATCCTTAATCGCAGGTTCTTTTCTAGGATTCACCGCACACAAGCGTTGTTGAACAGGATTAGTTTTGGGATAAGTTTTAATTTCATGTTCAACAATGCAAGGGTAGATACCTAGCATTTTCTCATATGACCAAGCAAATATATCGTGACACTCTTTGAATAGCTCGGTATACTCTTGAATCGCAGCATGGGAACATTCTGCCCCAATATAGACATTCTCAATCTTTCCAGGATCACAAGAGATATTGATAGGGATGGTAGGAGATATATTCGCCATGTTTCCCCCAGCCATTGGACCAGGAGAGTGCAATGGAACCATGGGACTACCAATTCTCTCGCTAAGAATCTCCCTAAAGTCTTCACACTCCAAACAGTCAAGCTCAGGAAGAAAATAAGATCTATGATGTAACTCTTCCCAAGGTGTCTCAATCCCAAACATGGCCTCAATAATGGCTTCATCTGATGAAAAAACACTATCAAGGAAATCATGTGCGTGACAAGACTTGACTGCCCATGCAGGCAGCACATATGGGTCCCCCTCCTCCATCTGGGAAGAGGAAGGACTAGGCTCTGCAGCACATTCAAGATTCGCTTGATATGCTATCATTGCTGTAGGAAATGGCACATCTGTTTCGATAGGCTTACTCGAAGGACTCGGTGTAGGAAGGATCCAAGGATATTCCATATGGGTAGTGCGAAAAGACACCATACTCAATGAATATGAAGCCCCACTGGAACTAGACCCGATCATAAGAACGGGTGCAGGAAAACCAAATGTTCCCATAAGGGATGGATACATGCCAACACCCACACTCATAGTTTTTGGCTAAGAATGATCGATAATCGGGATAGAAGATCCCGATGATGCAGTAACACTCAAATTTTTGAATGATGTCTGATCAATCGTAACAATCTTCCCATTAAATGGAAAGCATACAACTCGAAATAGAGAATAAGCTATGGCTTGCATACTATACATCCAATTCCTACCCAGTAACATATTGTAATCAAGGGGCGCATCAACCACCTCGACCTCGATTACGATGGTCTTCCCTCCCAAATGGAATTTAAGAGAAGGAAGAATTATGTGCAGCCAAAATGATCTACCATCAAAAGCAGTCAACGTGGTAGCAGATTTAGACAACTCGGGGGAACTCAAACCCTTCCAACACAACAAAGACATCACGGAAGCAGCAACGCCTTCGTTAATAACAGTGCGTTTGACAGTCATGTTAAGACATTGTACATGAATCAAGAGAGACACATAGTAAGGCAAGTGAGGTTGTAGTCCCATGGTTTCAAATTTGATGACGGAGGAAGTGTTATCATTGTTAACACCAAGAGCAGAAAGCAAATCCTTCCTTTGCAAAGGACAACTCTGAAGTACTTCAAGTGCAGACATTGCACAAGGAGTGGGGCCAAAATCCTCAACAAATGAATAGTTCTGGGTGACTCAGGCATTAGGATTGTGTCCCGAACGCCTTAGGACTCCCTTAGGAATGTGAGGTGCAAATTCAGGTTTATCCAAAGGGTTTTCAATATGCAAAGGACTCCTGGGTGGAGCAGGTTCCTTTCCAAGGTCTGGTTGTGATGAACCATAGTCCTTTGCACGAGTCACAATTTTAGTAGCACACACCATATTGATGCAACCATGACCACTACTGACTTCCGGCAGATCTTGATCTCCACTAGACTAATCATGGGTCCTCGATTTCATGTTTTTATTATGGGGTAAAGGGTTGGTCAGCACAGCTGGACCTCGTGCTATGAACCTTGAGGCGTCTTCCATACCAGGGCACAAGTGAGTGAGGTGGTCATCCTTACATAACTTGCAAGGAAACTTAACCTGACGTTTAGACTGCTTGTCCCCCCCTGCATTGTGGGAATTCTTGTCATTAAAATTGGCATTTTCATTCCTATTCCCACCCTTATGATTGTTCTTACCCTTTTTCTTATTCCTTCCAGGTTGCTATTTACCCTTCTGGTCCGACAATTGCACCAAAAGCACATTCACCGTTTGGGTGGGTTGAGACGAAGCTGTGGCTTGTCCTGAGGCAGATTGGTGGATAGACAATTGACTCGCTTTTTCCACAACCGAATCCATAGGCTTGGTACTTGTACAACCAACAATTCCATCGGCATGTGTTTTAGGTTTGACCTTAGGGTCGAAGCTAGAATGCAGATCATTAGGAATGATCTCATATAACAATCCGGATTGAGCATAAATCAAATCCAATTCCTGTGCCCTAAAAATGGCTTGTTCCTCATTCTGAACTATGGACGTAGAAACATCCTTCGCTGTATAAGGCAGTAACAATTTAAGGAACCACTCGAGGAGAAACTTCGGCGGTATGAAGGCTTTAATCAATCTCTTCCATCTACACCACTCTTGGATATGGTTTGAGATATGCGTGGCTTTGTCTTGCCGAAATGTCGACAAGAGTTCTGTACGAATGTCATAATGCACTGGTAATTAGAAGTGATTGAGAAAATTCATAGCTAGGTCATCGAACAAAACAAATGCCCCCCTAGGTAACTCTATGTACTATTTCGCTACAGGCCCAGTGAGGGTGCATTGAAACAACCTTAAACGGATCGAATCATCATGTAAGGAATTAGAAGAGCACCAAAGGTTAAATGTAGTAACATGTTCACTAGGATATTCTCCTGGTTTTCCCTCAAATTTGGGAATGTCCAAGGGAAGCTTGGTAGGGACAACCGACCAAGCCGGTTCATGAGATACCGGATCCTGGTTCATGAGATATCGGATCATTTGTTAGTCTCGACAAGTTAGGTAAATTTAATGTTGCGAGGAAAGGAAGCCTAGGTTGAGCAGGTCAATGCCACTCTCCCTAATAGTTTTGGTTCACATAAGACTGACTACCGTAACCAGCATGACCATGGCCATAGTATCCTACTCCTGTTTGACCCGTGTAGGGTGGCATGGAAGCACCGTAATGTGGTGTACCTTGACTATTTGGAGCTACAAAGCCATAATTCGGGGAGTAAGCGGGTTGTTGATACCCGTACCCATAAGGTGAATAAATCTATCCGTACTATGGTCGATAATATTGTCCATGAGAAGATCCATAAGATGTCCCATGAGAAACTCCATAAGTAGGAATATGGGGAACTCCCTGTGATAAACCATACGACGCTCCAGAAGTAGGAATATGACATCTCGAGACAACAGGAGGTACTTGACTCTAAGACACAACTACGCAAGTAGTAGTAGTACAAACATGACTAGTAGCAACATTTCGGCCCAAAGGACCACATGAATGAGGGGGAGGAATAGCATTTGAAGAACTAGGAATAGAGGATGAAGGGACATGTGAAGTGATATAAGTGGTATTCCCTATAGTCACTTGTCTTGGTTTCGGTATCCGAATAGGACTACTAACACCAGGTCTAGGATGAACATGTGATGTGGCCTCCACCACCGGGATGGAGGGTGCAATGTGACTCATGCTCCCAAATCTCTCCACACAGAAAGGAATAGGAGTGCCCCCAGGCATAGTGTTAGGTTCAAATTATGACTTGGCATGCTGTGCAGGGATACCATACATTCCATAACTAACATAACTAGTGTTCGCAGGTTCATGACGAGTCTCGTCGCCCGTCATCCAATACCGGCGACCTGTGAATGAGGGATCATACCTAGAGTGTGGAGGTATATCAGGTGAAGGATCATACCTAGAGTGTGTAGGTATATCAGGTGAAGGATCATATACAGGAGTAGGATCTTCTTCCCCAACCTCATGAGGTAGAGAAGACAACTCAAGAATTTCATCTTCATGATCTCCCATCGTGTGTGAATCAATGTGAGAAGTAGTCCACCTGGACTGTCTGTTTCTCTCTCCCAAAGGAGGAGGATATGTAGAAGGAAAAAGTCCCGCTAAACGACGAGAATGGCGAAGTACCACACTCAACTCCACAATGACTCAAAAAATGAAAAAGACTCTTCTAATTACGCAAACCCTAAGCAAGATAGCATGCACATAGTATACACCTATATAATCTAAAGCCAATCACAAGCAAACAAGGGTAGGATATGTCAGCTCTTGAATGAAGCAGGTATGTCTCACCTAGAAGAGGCTTGAGACTCCCATACACAATAAGCAGAGGTTCGTAACCAATTATTGTGGCCCTCATCTTCAACGCATATAGCGACTGTGCTATCCGAACCAAACCTGGCTGGGACACCTGCAGAATAACCCCTGCAAAGTACCCCCTCAATAACCTAGGTAAGGAAACTAAGTTCACCTCAATATAATCAATGCTTAGGTGGACATTTGCAGGCGGGATTGACTGTATGGGTAGGGTATCAAAGCCTAAAACTCTCGAAAGATCCCCCAAATATGAATACAATCCTAGAAATATCTCCGGTGCTACTCAATTATGACTAGCGGTCATCCTAATCAATAACCGCTCACACTGCCTCGTGGTTAACTCCCTTCTAAGAGGAGGACCCTGAGAAACACTAATTATACCAAGGAATTTCACACTCTCACCTGGACAGACACATGCATGTTGTTGTTTAGTGGTCTTGGATAATTTACTCACAATGAACTATTCCAAGACCCTAAAACCTAATCTTGTTGTTGTACACTATAAAAGAAAATAGTGTAATTCATTTTTGTTAAGTGTTGATTTTATTTGGCTTATTACTCAAAAAGGTAGATGATCGTGCAACCAATGGTGTTATGACGCAACATGAAGTAAAATGCACACTTCACAATCAATGCAAATGCATTGTGTCGAATGAAAAATAGGGCATGCTACTACATGACATGCAAAATTTTCTTCAAATGACAAATGCAATCATTCCTATATGAAAACCTGACTAATATGTCTCTAAGCAAACCTAGTGAAAGTACCATGAAAAATGCAAAGTGCAATGATGCATAATGATGCAAAGAAGCAAATATTTTTGGATTTTTAAATAAAAATGAGATAATAAAGCAAAAGAATGACTCTACCAACCCCAGAATCTGCAAGCACTATCAAACAACACCCAGGAAAAGCCCTAAGGTAAAAGAGACCTAATGCACTAATCCCAAAACAAAAAATTGAAAATGCAAGGACAAGAACATTCTTAAAAAAATACCCTAAAAATGTATCTGGTTAGAAACAGAGATGTATAAAGACTTTAGAAGCATCTAAGGAGACTTAGCAATCATCAAAACTCACCCAGCAATACTCAATCTTCCTCTAAAAGGAAAAACTCAGGGTATACACGACTGTGTGCAGAAAACCCACGTATATACGCAGATATCTCAATCAAAACCACATGTACACATGACTGTGAGAAAAAAAATTGCATATAGGAAGAAAAAGAGATAAAAATGAAGGCAAACAGATAAGCTGAGACAAAATTCACTCCTATCAGACACTACCAGGAAAACATGCCCCCATACCCAACTCAGAAACAAAGAAATTAGAGCAATTCAAGAACATTGAATGTTGATAAAAACCCCCAAAGGAAAAATGACTAGGAAATCCCCAGCGGAGTCGCCAATTCTGTTACGGAGAGAAATTCCTATGGCTTGGGGTACCACAACAGATAGATTAACTCCAGAAAGCAATCCTTCCCTATATGCAAGAGAAACCAAACATCTAACACTAAAGGATCTCGATTCGTACCTTATTCCAGATGGTTGATGTAGATCCCCATTGAGCTTTTCCACTCTCGCTTGTATTAGTAATTTGCTTCCTCAACATTCGGCAAACAAGACAAGCATGGTATATATAAATGTGTTAGACCTACTCTAGCATATATAATCAATAACATATAAGCATTTAAAAGCATCCATGTATCAAATACTCATTTAAATCCAAATTATTGGACAAGAAAAGATATTTCTATTGTTATAAAACAAAGATTACAATAGTGACAACCTCTGTCGGCACGTCTGCGAATTGGAGAAACTGAGTCCCCCACTTGGGCCTCCACCACTTCAATCCTCCATCTCTCGATAGCAAGCTCACAAGCAAAAGGAAAGCTTGAGAAGAACATAAAGTGGTCCAAGGGACAAAGGGATGCAGACTCAAGTATAAGCTCCGGAAACAATGGACTATAGTTTTCTTGCTCTTCAATTACTCTCTCCTTCAATGTATCCAAAGGGTTCCTTATATAGCTCATCAATGGAGTAATGGAAGGTCGAATCCAAGTGATCTCAAGGCATATGGAAGGCCAAGAGACAAGTGACTCAGATCCACATCAAGGAAAACCCCAAATCATTTGGCCTTTTGTGCACATCCCGATGTACGTGGGTTTAAGGGTCAAATCCACATATATACGCGAGAAAGGGATTAAAAGTCAAGTATGGAAATTATTGCATGTTTTTAGGGATGATATTGGAAACATCAAAGGTACAAAAATGGTCCATGGAGTCTAAAGAGTCTGCAGAGGGACAGGGAAGGCCATAAAGGTGTAATCAACCATGTGTGGTAAAATTAGCTGTAACAACCTGTTGCCTCCTTTCACACACCTGGGTCATGTGGCAGAAATCTTCAAGCCACTCGGTGTGTCCTTAGGGGCAAGTCTCGAGTCAAGGCTGTCACCTTGTTCTTGACTCCTTCGTTTAGGCTCAAATCCTAATGAAGCCAAGGGGGGTAGACCCTATTAAGTTACTAAGTCTAATTACTTAGTATGGTGATGTTAAACTGAACGAATTACTTAGGATTTTGAAATTTAACCATAAACAACCATAGATGATAAGATACAAAATGAGCGCACGAAAGCACAATGCTGAGACACAATATATATATATATATATATATATATATATAGCAAGAAAATAACCAGTGCCTTAAAATGGAGTCAAAAGAAAATTAATGTACTTGCATGTGCTTCGAGTGAATGTTTTGCAATTGCCTATTGGTATGTTTTAAGTTAATGTGAACTATGAGTTGATTAAAATTAGGCGAAGGGGTGGACTCTAGATATACCCGAGAGTACTTGGAGTATGTCCAAAACTAAACCTTCACGGCTAGCCGCAAGGAATATGTGGGATGAATGGAGTCTCTAGGGCTATTATTCATAACACACCCATTAGGGTGTGATAGAGATCGACGTCCTGAGGTCACTTTTCAGAAGTTCCCGCTTCCTTTTGGTATTTTGCCACCGTAATGGTTTGATCTAGGTGTTGGATTTTCATCTGATGGTTTGTCAATTTGGGAGAGTGAATCCTAATTATACTAGTCACTCAAATGATTTTGATACAGCTTTACTGATTGGAAAAACCACAGCCAAGTGCAGAGCATACACACCGGAGTCTTGTCAATTTTAGTAAATTTTGAGATGGATGTTCTTGTTAAAAAGAAAACTCTCCAGGAACCTCTTTCGGTCCAAGTGGACCTCAATCAGGGAATCAAGGAGGGGTTTATTTTATTATGGTTACTGAAACAAATTATGATAGCAAATGACACATAAAAATATAAGCAGACCACAATTTTCTAATTAGACTACCACGAACCTTTCTTCACCTTTCGGCTCAAAAGGAGGCTCATGGGGTAAGTATTAAAGTTACTTTGAAACTAATAGAAATGGAATATGGAAATGATTTTAAATCAAATTATACTACCTCAAATATTAGTACTACGCTAGATTGAAAAAAGATGAACGAAAAGCAAAAATGACACGGACGCAAATCCCCCCAGGGGGGATGGGGAATGGGCTCGAAAGAGCCTATTCAGAATTATTTTTATTACCAGCAATTACAATATCAAAAAATTGATATGATTCCTCTTGATTCTTATACAGAATGAAACCAACAGCTTACAAAGTGCAAAAATTAAAGATTTCAGTCAAAAAGTCACTTTTGAACAACATATCCTCCTCTTTTCTATTATACATTCTAAAAACCAGAAATCTTATTAGACTGAAATATTCCCAAAAGCACTATGAAAGTACCTTTGGGTCAGCTTACTTTTAACCAAAAAAATCTAAGTTAAAACTAGTTAAAAAGGTAAAAAGGGAACCAAGGAAAGCGAGCTTTCCTTGGAATCTTGGCTTGCCTTTCAGGAAGCCAATATGATGTGCACTGATTGCTAGATTTATCCTTTATAACAGAAAATAGAAATCTAATGCATGCAAGCTACAAATTCTCTTTAAAATTCCATGCAAAAAGGACGATTTCCCTAAAGTTAGATCTAGAATGCTTATGAAACCTTTTAAGAACAAGATCTAGATTATGGGCTTTGAGAAGATAGATCTATGCTAAATTTACTTTAAGATAATAGATCTAAACAATATCAAAACTGTGAACAAAGTAACCAGGTAAAAGAATTGATTTTAAAGGAGGAAGAGGAGGAGAGAAATGCTAGTAGCCTTGAAGATCCACCGTGGAGCTTTCCGGTGGAATGTTGAGGGACTATGCCTTTGGAAGGTTTTGGAGAGAGTGAAGAAGCAAACTAGATCAGCATCCTCTCCAATCTAGGAACCTGTAGCTCAGCTAAAATTAAGAAACTTTCTGAAATACTTGTGAGATCCGATTAGTACATCCACAAAGATTCAGAATAACATGCATATAAACTTATAAAACATGCTAAATATAGATCTATAAACATGCATCAAAGGAAAGAGATGGCCAATAAACTTATTGAAAATCACCTTTCCTATCAAGATTATAATAAGCTTATTATCAATCTTAGCAATGAATCCACAAGCAATCAACAAATTATGAACATAGATATAGGTTACCTCAGTAAAAAATGGCAATGATCATCCACACATACAATGGCATAACACCGTCTTACCTCCAAAGCTTCTCTTTATTTCAAATAAACAATAAAAATAGTACAATAGCAGCAGCGCCTCAATCCCAGTTCTAACTCGCTTGGAAGAGGGGGCTTGTGCCTTGATTTATACAAAAACCAGGAGATCCAGCCCAGGGGGGGCGCAAATCCCAAGGAGACAAATCAAATCAACTGATGATCCACTAATCTATGATTTTGGATTTTCTCCATTATTCATCAATTTATTAATTAAAATAATCAATAAATGATTTTTTGGGGCTTTCTGACCCGAGTGATAGAAAATCACTCAAAACTAGGAAATAGTGGGTCCATGGGTTTACATGGTGCTCTTAGCTTGAAAATGAGCACCTACATGACTGAAATTGATTATTTGGCCCACTTTTATTACAAAATCAAATTTTCCAATTAAACTATTAAAAAATAGCCTAAGTTTTGGAAAAATTAAATTTTAATAAAAAACACTGAAAAAACTAAAAAATTGAAAAATTGAAAAAACCTAGGGGGACTTAGACATGTTCATATGACTCAACCATGATGTCTAGCATGTTTTTACATTGACTCATAGACTCTAATAACCTCAATAGGCCTAAATTTCAACACGACCACCCTAACTTTGGAGGTATGGAGTGAAAAACTCAGAAATTATCAGTCGTTTATTCAACAACCAATAATAACCAAGGGAACAAACACCCTGGGCTGATCGGATTAACAAATAAATTCTAAGAGACCGAGTCTTTTACAGACACTATCATGCTAGAACATTTATTACAATTCCCCCAAAGGTCTTCTGAAGTTCGAACAATTCCCCCAAAGGTCTTCTGAAGTCCGAACAATTCCCCCAAAGGTGTTCTGAATTTCGAACAAGTTGTCCTTGTCCGGTTCACCAAGCTCACTTGATAAAAAACCACTAGGTACAACTTAGGTGGTAACACAACCACCTCAGGATTCGTGCCTTCTCTGTGCTGGAATCGACTCTGGTTTTTGTCTACAAGAATACATGTTTCCTTCTGAACTTGACCCTCGATATCCCCCTTTTCTCTAATGGCAAACTCTTCAACTTTGAATAAAATTTGCGACCATACACTATTAAGAACCAATACGTAGGAGATATGGTTAAGTCGACTTTGTGAATTCTATGATGCTCATTGAGTTAATGGGATCGAATCTCAAGAACTCCCATTTTTTTACAACACCATTTACATTGCCAATTTTTTTTAGCCAAAACAAAATCACTTTTTGCCGAAACTTTAAATCTTTAAATCTTTTGCATTTGGAGGTATTTTTTCATGAAACAAGAGTTGTCGGAAAGCTCTTGATGATCTCTTCACCTCTATAAGATTTATTTTTCCTTTTCAATACTTTAATTCATGTCGAATTTGAGATGATCCACCTGGATCAAACTACAACATAGTAACCACACAAACACATTAACATCATGAGAATGATAACATCATAAAATCATAATACTAGTATCAACATAATCATAACAACATCATAAACATAGTAGCAATATATAATCAAGTTTAACATGTCTAAAACATAGTTTACTCAGTTTAGTTGACTCTAACATATAATAAAAAAATAAAGTGCAATATGTTTGATTGATAACATGCTTAGTCAAATTATGGGGTGTTACATACACCCACCCTTCGAAAAAATTCATCCCAAATTTATGGTCAAAATAGTAAGGAAAAATATGAATGCATAGTCTCTGCGTTCTCCTAGGAAGTGGAACATGAGCTATACTTGTCCCCTTAGGTGTTTGTGTGGTCCATAGGTAGGTGCTATAATTTGTTTTTCTTCCTTTATTCTATGTGGTGTCTTTTTATTGCACATATACCATTCTATTCACACCACTCCCATTATATATATATTACTTTTAATATTTTAATTAGTTCATATATATTATCTCGCCCATTACTCATTCCATACTAGGCTTATGTGAATTTTTAACTCATTACCATTCAATCCTATTTATGGTATTTTAATTCCTTTCTATATTCACTTCTCCCCTTGTGATGTGAAAGGTATTACCATAAGTTCATGGACATTTCACTGGTTTAATATCTTTGTTTATATATTTATTTTAAATCATTTACCATAAAAAGTTTATTTACCACTTGGTGATTATCTCGTTGACAAACATTTTTGAAGTGGCAACTTCATCATATTTTAAGTTTTGCAAGTGTGTTATTACCCTCAAAACACAATCGTATTAAAATATTCATAATAATTCTTCAAACGTATCTACCAACAAGAGTAATACAAGATGCCTAAATTTTTTTAATTCAACTTCCTACTAGGATTCACCATTACAATCTATAATTATTTTTATGTAACTCGTCAACTCTTATAACTATGTTTTCCTTATATACTCTTTCTTAATTTAAAACCCACAATATTTATAATTATACAAATTACACCTACATAATACTATCCAATGTGATCTCTATCCCTTTTTAAATATCTACAGCTCCCTTAGGATTTTCCCTTACTAAGCCTCCTTTGCATAAAGGAAGTTTAACATTTTGGAAAGCTTTCCCCCATGCTCGTCATTAGATTTAAAATATATCTCTAGTTAATGAAAATGACTTATTCTTGGTTTAATTATAAATTAAATTTCTCCTGGGTGAACATTCTAATAACTATATAGATTTCTTCTATTTACTCTCTAACACAACTATGAGGCCATTTATTGATAAGGCAGTAGTAGTATTTTTTTTTGTAACGAAATTCACAATCATTCTAAAACAAATATTTATTCGTTAATGGAGTAATATTTACCAAAAGATCTAGAATATTAAATAAGCCATAATATATAAATTGGTAATATGAATTCGATAATTGATTTACAATGGTCGGACTTATATATGTTCATTCGTGACTTTCCAACCTACAGTCATGACTCTTTGATAATTATTAATTATTAATTAATAATTATCTATTAATATTATTTTTAATATTTATATATTTTATGTTCGTTACATTGCCTTCCCCTTAAGGGAATCTTTGTCCTCAAAGATGTATTTGACATTTATGTCTGATTTATTTTAACTTGTCATCTCGGAATTATTTCCATTTTGTATTTGCGACCTTTGAGGAGATGAGCTGATACGAATTACAGATTCCCCATGAGAATTGTCGCATCGTATCTGCTATGATCCATCCTAGATCTATTTTTATTGGAACTCTGAGATATTTTTGTGGGACAATTTGCCTCAATTGTTGCTTGGTATGTCGATATTTTCGCATGTCCACATAAGTCTTCTATGAATATTCATTTTTGACCTTGTCGTTGGTCAAAATGACGATTATAATTAGGATGTCTGTAAGGTTTAGGTTTAGGTTTAGGTTTCGTTTGTTCTTCTTTCCTTTGGACTGTGACGAGGACTGTCTTCACTTCTTCGATTTGATTTTTGGATGTATTTTCCTGGATTGTGCTTCTTGGTTCTCTAGTAGATTGTTCATGAATTGGAATTCTTTCAATTCTTTCCTCTTGCGATTTTTTTTTCAATTTCTAGCTCCTTGATTTGGTTATGTAGTTCTTGATTACTATTATTTAAACACTGGTTTTCTTCTTGCTTTTCTAGTAATTTCCCTTCTAGGTCTTCACCGGATTGTCCCCTCTTGCTGTTGTTTTTCAATTTTTTGATTTTTGTAATCAGGGTTTTGTTGTGATTTCTTAATCTGAAAATTTCTTCAGAATTGTTGGATATTATTTTATTACTCTTTGCGATCTCCAGCTTGTGTTATTTTTTAGAATCGCTATTTTGTTGTTGAAGAACTTTTATCTGTTGTCGATGCTGGTCGACCACTGATTCTTGATTTGTTAATTTCTGTCGTATGTGCGTCAGTTCTTCATCCTTGTTGTTAATGATTTTGTTCAAGCGGATTGTTTCTACTTCGTAATTACTTATTTCTTTCTTTATATCTTGATTTGTTCGTCTCTGATTGAAATCACTTTCGTCTTTTAATTTCTTAATTTGGGCATACAATTTTTCTATATGATTGTTCTGATCGGAAATTATTTGTTCCTTGTGCTCTTGTGTCATCTGACGTAATTTAATCAATATTTCCGATTTCGTATTTTTGTCCCGTAATTCTTCATTGTCTCTTCGATAGTGCTTTAATTTGGCTTCCAATTTCTCTATTTGTGCTTGTAGACCAACTTCCATGATATTTGATTTCTTCCACACTAGATGATGATGGTCTTCGATTTTTTTTCGATTTTGTTTTTCCTTTGACTTCCCCACCTAAGTTTAATCTCACTTGCTTTTTAGTATCAATTATTATGCACCTTTTTTAATCTTTTATTTCCCTTAAGTTTTGTAAAATGTGAGTAGATTGGGTGGTTGGGAAGAATGATTGTTAAATTCCCCACCCAGATTCAAATCCCACTTGCTTCTTTTAATAGTTATTATTATGCACTTTTTACTATTATCTTTTCTTTTTTAACCTTTTTTTTTCCTCGTTCTTTTAGTTTTTTTTTTTGTTTTTTTGTTTTTCTTCACTTTTTGTTTTTTAACTCTATTTTTTTGGGGGGAGTTACTTTTACCCTTTTATTTTTATTCTTTAAGGACAAAGTCCTATTTTTTTGGGAAACCTTTGGTTTTTGTTTTTACTTTTTTCTTCAATTTTTTTTTAACTCTTTTTTTGGGGGGGGAGTTACTTTTACCTTTTTTTTAAAATTCTTTTAAGGAAAAAGTCTTATTTTTTTGGGAAACCCTTGGTTTTTGTTTTTACTTTTTTCTTCACTTTTTTTTTTTAACTCTTTTTTTGGGGGGAGTTACTTTTACCCTTTTTTTTATTCTTTTAAGGACAAAGTCCTATTTTTTTGGGAAACCCAAAAATTCCAGGAAACCTGGGTGATGGCTAAAAACAAAAAAATATGGCCAAAGGCCGGGATCTAGCCAACAAGGCTCTGATACCACTAAAACAAATATTTATTCGTTCATGGAGTAATATTTACCAAAAGATCTCGAATATTAAATAAGCCATAATATATAAATTGGTAATATGAATTCGATAATTGATTTACAATGGTCGGACTTATATATGTCCATTCGTGACTTTCCAACCTACAGTCATGACTCTTTGATAATTATTAATTATTGATTAATAATTATCTATTAATATTATTTTTAATATTTATATATTTCATGTTCGTTACACATTCCTCTACATGATCATTGAAGTACATGAATTGCTCCACAACTCCACTCATAATTGATGATAACTCAACTTACTCAGGACGTCTATAGATAAAACCTAAACACATAATATCATAGACCACAAAATAATGATGCCTATTGTGAATACATCTTGTCTCCATCCTGAACTTAGGCCATGTATTCATTTCATAGCCCTCATCTTTCATCACAATCAACACTCAAAAGTATATAGGAATAGTTGTAAGAAATCACCTAAGTGATACATACTATTGTCATGAAACAATTAAAAAGTCACGTTATTAATTTATTTAATTACCTTAGTCTATGTAGAATAAGTGTGTACTTATTTGTACGTTAAAAGTTAAAACCAATGATTAATGCTTTGTAAGTTAACTTGTTGAGGCAATGATCCTTGTCATAAGTTTTACAAGTGCATGTCTCTTCAAAATCATATCTATAACACTACTATAAAGAAATGGAACATGGCCTAATCCCCTACCTTGGGTATAGGATCTAGTCATAATATTAATGAATAATTTGTATCTATACTTTATATATACATTTTTAAAATCATACCATTAATTAA
>LPNX011099062.1:168979-189692 GCA_001517045.1 Pseudotsuga menziesii
AGCATCTTTACAATTTCAGTATCCAAGCCATTCCTTCAGTTCTTTACAAAAAATAGAGGCTCTTGAGTTATGAGCCTGTTTTGAACCTTGACATAGACACAAAAATGAATTATACAGTACAAGGTTTTAATTTTCTGTGATTACCTCTGTTTCCAGATTGCCAGGATCTAGCAATAGAGCTTGTTTGGACAGAATATCAGCTTCCATATTCAACTCCCTGTAAATGTGAGAAATGCTGAATCGTGTGAAGAAATCCAACATCCTTCTGATAGAATTTAGTAATTGTTGAAGATGTGGAGCATTTATTTGAATTTTTCCGTTCACCCAGTCAACCACCATCTTTGAGTCCCCAAAAACATGCACTTGAGAAATGCTGTTGATGATGGCTACCTTCATGATCATATGCAAAGCTGCTAATTCGGCCTTATTGTTTGAGCAATATCTAGGAGCATATTTTTCTTGGACCTTTTGGTTGGATGTGAGGTAGAGTACTCCTTCCTAGCCTCCCAATGGAGGATCCCCTTGACTGACACCATCAAAAGAGGCCCTAGGTTTTTCTTTGTTTATTTATGGAGGGATCAATACTTTAATTTTCTGATCCTTCTCTTGAGATCTATGTTCTTTGTCCCACTGAATCACAAGAGCTGAGGTTTCTTCAATTGGAATCAACTTGTTATTGAAAATGACAGTGTTTCTTGCCAACGAAATTTCATGAGTGAAAAGGGAGGGAAGATCACTATATAAAAACATACCGATCTATCTTTCCACCATGCATTTGCTTTGTGTTCAAGAGAGGTACACAAGTTCCCTTGGTACTTCAACTCCAAGCATGATGTATTCCACACAGCTTCTGCATAAGAACATAAACGAAAAAAAATGAGTAATTGTTTCCTCATCTGAAAAGCATAGAGCACATTGATTTGGGCCCTTCCAACCCTTTTTCTCCAAATTGTCCCATGTTAAGAGCTTGTTGCTAAGAGTCAACCACAGAGTTAGTTTAGAATTTAAGGGCCCTTCATCCTTCCATTAGTTTTTCCACGATTCCATCTTCTCTCCCTGATGTTGATTCCAAACTCATATTTGTAGCCGAGTTTGGCCAAGAAGTCCCCATTCACCAAGTTTTTTGTCCACAACAATTTATCTTATTTCTCCTTGTCTAGATGAATAAAAATTGACTTGAGTAGTGAAACATATTCCTCCCATTCCTCCTTAAGTCCTTACTCTAAGACTAAAGCCTCTGAGTTTTTCCAAACATTTTCCCTTTGTGAAGATATTACGCTTGCTTGGTTTAGAGTGGAGATCCCTGAGCTTCTTATTTTTTGAATTAGGCCATCTGAGAGTTTAAATCTCTCCCCTGCTCGTGCCCAAGGATATTCTCCTATCCTTACTTCTCTCCCATTACCTACCATCCATGCCAACCAATTCCTGACCTATGGAAAGGCTAATACAAGTGCCTTCCATCCTACAGATCCATTTTTGAAGGATTTGTCTTGTTTCCTTATCCACTAAATAATAGACCCATTTGGGAAATACTTGGAAGTTAGGACTCTCCCCCATGAGTCTCAGGGTTTTTGATAAGGCGCCATACATTTTTGGCTGCGAGGGATTGACAAAATAAAAAGAGGTCCTTAATGCCCCATCCACCTAAATATTTTGGACAAGATAGAATTTGCCATTTTGCTAAGGGGACTCCTTCTGAATGTCTATTATATATATATTTAATGAGTTAATTAATTAATGATATGATTTTAAAAATGTATATATATAAAACTTATAACAACATTAAATATAATCAATTTACAATTTTAAAATAATTTAATCAATTCCATACATTAGATTTTAAACAATTTAATAAATTTCAAAATTTAAACAATTTAAACCCTTAAATTCGAACCATTTCCATCATTGTTAAAATTTTAAGCCTTTGGACGATTTATTTATATACAAGTTTAAACACTTTTAAACATTTACACTATTTAAAATATATTTTAAGACATCAATTTAAAACCCTTTTAACCTTAAACATTTAAATATTAACAATTTTAACATTCACCATTTAAACGATTTAATTTAAATTTTAAACTATATATACAAAAACTGATAGATTCTAATTCTAATCTAAACCTAGCTTTAATCCTTGATTTTTGGTCCAATAGGGTCAGACTAACTCATCGTATTTTCATGTTCTACTCATCTCTCATTTTTGTAGTATAGCTCCATGTCCCCTTTCTCTTCACGCATGCTTTCACCAGGCCACATTCCCCACCTCAAAGGCCTATCAACCCTACATCGATCCCTAACTAACTTATATCCCGCTCCACCTTCCACCTGGTAGTTCCTCCCACCATCTCTTTCCCTTATCCTCTTTCTCCATCCGCCTACACGATTAATTTACATGTCCAATGCAATAACTACTCATTGAGCTGCAGTTGCAGAGTAGTTAATGCGGCTGTACGATCTTGAGCTATCATCAAGTTTACCGCAACCGCATTAATTACCAATGTGCAATGCATAAAAAAACACAAAAAATATTGAGATGAATGGGAAATGCATGTTTCCATGGAGGGTGTCCCTCCCATAAATCCAGACACTACACCCAAAGGCCGTTCGAGCGAGATGCCTCTGACAAGTTTGAGCTTCTTCTTCTCCTTATAAAAAAGACTGCCAAGTATGGAAACATTGGAATCTGAGTCCAGGACATTGGCTACTGAGGTGTCACCCTCTAATATGTTGTAATGACCTTGGATATGGTGGATTGGCTAAGTTCTCATACCAGCACTATGTCTCAATTTCACTAGCCATAAATGGCTATTATCCCTCACAGATTTTGACGAGGAGATCTACAACTATAGAAATGTCACCTATTCGCTAGGTATATATTACATATCTTCACTTCTGTGGCCACTTGCGAGTAAAATTGGTCCAACATCTTGGAAAAGATACTGCAATATCCTATTTGTTGTTTAAATGGGAAGCTGGTTTCTCTATCATTAGCAAACTATTTATCATAAAGGAGTTTCTCTCGTTATAGTTCTTTGGATGAGTGGGTTCGAAGTTGCCTTCCCCTAATTTCTCCATTCATAATTAAGGGAGAGTTAACTACAATAGGATTGTTGTGTATTCGATGACCTCCAAGTATGTTTGAAGGGTGACCATTCTTGACCCAGCTTCTTCAATTTGGAGTAAGTGAAAAACCCTTTAAATATTAATTAGATGATCGAACACATTTCTGAAGCTTGAATTTTATTGTGTTCGGATCTGACCATGATTGAAATTGAATTGCATTACATTGGGATCTAACCATGATTGAAGGGAAATTATTGACCCAGTATCTTAATTCATGACATATAATTGATATTTTGAATTTACAGCAGGGATACTATCTCCAATGGAATTTCGAGGTTGAGAGGACTACGTCGCTATAACCTGATAGTGTTGGAGTAGTCCCCTTGTTTGGGGGTGGGTGTTTGGGAATCAATTTGGGCCAAGAATATTTAGAATGACAGTATTGGGAGAATGTTAATGTGGAATGTAATCTAATCATAGGGAATGGAAGAATTTTATAGAAGAATTTGACAATGTGCTGAAATTTAAGAAAAGATTCAGGAATACCAACAATAAAACTATGTACTCGTAAATATTTGGAACCCTTTCAAAGTAGTACAGATGGAATTTAGAGTGAAATGTAAATATGAGAACTTGCAACACCCAATCATCTAGTTTCTTCCATCACCTATGTGAACAACACTCTATGTTGAAATCTATAAAACTTTCTAAAAGAGACTCTTGTAGTAGGTAGCTATTTTACGTGGCTGCTTAATTTTTGAAACAAAATGGTCATAGAGGTTCTATTTTCATTCATGTTCCATCTCCTCAATTGAAAGATCACTATAAATTAGTTTATAGTCTAAAATTCAGAAGAAAATGAAAGAGTGTCAGTTTTATTGTGCCATTGTAGTTTTCAAAGGTAACAATGTCATTTACCTCAATATCAATTCCACACCTTCCTTTTGAGCATTGACAACATCTTAGATGTAATGATGTAATGTGTTCTAGGTTCTCACAATTTCATTCTCATAGGTTCATTGTTTGTATAATGTTTCAGATGGCTAACAAATCCTTGAGGCAAGTGTCGTGCCTACTGGGCACCTCGTCCTGCTTTTTCTCTTGCACTCAGCCCGAGGGAATGGAGGATACCTAGACCATGCTCCTCATAACCCTTCCCATTTCCACAATGTGGGGTGGGCCCCGGTGCAAATCGTGGGGTAGATAGCTTACTCCCACCAAGTCTCCCCTTGGATTACAAACAAGTAGAGCATAGGAAATTGTATTGAAACTCACGGTGATAGATTTGGGAACATGCATGGCCTCAGAGCATGCTTGGGATAGACTCTTATTGGAGACTATGAATTTATAAAGGATAAACAATGATGAGTAGAGAATGATCTCAATGACTAGTTGGATTCCCATGGGCACTTCACAAGATGGTTATGCTCCTTGTAATACATACTACTCATTGTGGGTTTCTATCTTCGCGTCATGTGAGGTAGTTCTTCTCCTCGTAATATTGACGCATGATAAATGTTTTGGTATGAGTGTTGGGTAAGTTAACTATGAGATACAAGTTCAAAAGGGGAAAATCGAATTTGTTTTATTATTATTATTATTATTTCTAATTGTTTTGTCAACACAACTTTTCCCTGCTGTTAAAAATGCAACAAATCATTAACACCTTAAATATATACATATGTGATAATTGATTCACAACTATATCTAGAATCCAAGGAAGCTCTCACAATTCGCTATAGTTTGCAAAACAAACACAAACTAGCTGAAAATACTGAAATTGTATTCACACATTACGTTAATAATGGATATTATTAACACTGTCTAACATGTAACTATTTTTATAACAAGTATATATTACATTTGGGAAGAATCGTTAGGCTTAGGAATCCATTTGGAAGTGTACATGTGTCATTACTAGATTTGACCTCCATCCCCCCTCGGTTGACCAATTAGTTATCGAATCACCGAAAATGGTCACAAACCTAGTGTGAACATTGGTGAGACATACTGGAGAATAAATTAGTATATGAAAGGTGTGGGTGAGCAAACAAAGGTGTGGGATGGATCAAGGTGAATAATAAATGCACAAGAAGGTCCAAAATTGTCTAAACACATCACTAGTGCCCCTAGTCAAACAAAATCCCTTAAAAATTGGAAGGGAAGCGCTATAAGAGTCCAAGGGACATTAATGAGAGAGAACATGTTCCAGGTTGACCAATATAGGGTGCTGGTGTGTGTGTGAATGGGCCAAAATAACAAGTTAACTCACTAGACCACTTTTTATAAGTCTAAACCATAGATATCAATGCATAAAAGAAAACGAAATAGTCTAAGGTATAAACTATGGCACTAAGGAAGGATTATTTCTATAAAACCTCCTCTTAATATTGAATTAGTACAACTTATCCAAAAATATCATGGAGGCCTTGGAAACAAAGGCTAAAGTCGCCTCATACAACAGAAAATTTTATTTTTCCATGAAAACAAGGAAAAGAGGAAAACCACATGGGAACAAAACCTCTGATAAAAAATGGAAATGGAGTCAAAAATATGAAGGTGAATGGAAGCTATAACCATATCTTATTCACCCCAATAATATATCTCACGTATGTGAAGGTATTCTCTATGAAGCACTTGGTGAAAATATGAGTAGTTTTCTCAACATAAGGGCAATACTAGAAGGCTATATACCGATCATGCACCAAGATCCTGATGTAGTGCATGTGTATATAAATGTGCTTTGTACTTTGTTTCTATACTTTATATGTGGAAATATTGATTGCACTTTGATTTTCACACCAAATGACAGTAAGTGAATCAAGTGCAACATCAAGTTCCCGAAGAATTCCTTGTAACCACACACATTGTGTAGCTGCATTCACTCCTCCTCTGTACTCGACCTCAGCTGAAAAAAGAGAAATGGTGTGATGTTTCTTTCTTGACCAGCATATTACAGGACCATTTCCAAGCATGAAGACATATGTCATAACCTTAAGTGGACTTCCTTTCATTGGGATCACCAACCCAATCAGAATAAAAAAATCCAACTAGTTCTAGTGGAGAGCTAGCAGTATAGTGTACCTCGAAGTTCCTGGTGCCTTGTGCATACTGAAGGATCCTCTTGGCTGCCTTCCAATGGATATCATGAGGATTTTGCATATATATAACTACAACACCTACAACATATTCTAAATCAGGTAAAGAATGAGTAAGATACAACAAACTCCTGACTAGCTTCTTATACAATGAGTTGTCCACCAATGGAGAATCACCAACTTCACCTAGTTTGATACCAGAAATGAGTGACTGTTTCGCTGCCTTACATTCAGACATTTTAAACTTCATTAATAGGTCTACATCATAATTTTGTTGGCTGGCCTTTATCTCTGCTTCATATTGAACAATTTCCAAGCGAAGAAATTGTTTCAACAAGCCAAGATTGGTCATTGAAAATTCATTATGCAAAGATGCTTTGATTGACCCAATTTGTTTGGTGCAGATTCTTGTAATCAAAATTTCATCAACATATAGTAATAGGACCTGAAATACATCACCAATATGCTGCAAATAAACATTAGTATCATACTTTCATCTAGCAAATCCAAATGAAAGCAGAAATTTGTCCATCTTGGCATACCAAGCCCTTAGGGATTGCGTGAGGCCATATAGTGACTTTTTAACCCTGCATACAAGGGAAGGATCCTATTGGAAACTATCAGGTTGTTGCATATATATCTCTTCCGGTATCTCACCATGAATAAATGCACTTTTGACATCCATGTGGTGAACCTCCCAGCACTTGATTGCAACAATGGTGAAAACTAGCCTCATAGAGTCCATCTTTGCAACCGGTGCAAATTTATTTGTATTGTCCAATCCTTGGAATTGAGAGAATCCTTTGGAAACTAATATGGCCTTATACTTTATATTAGAACTATCAGAAACAACTTTGGTCCAATAGACCCACTTGCATTGCACTAGCTTCCTCTTGGGAGGAAAAGGAACCAATTCCCAAGTCTCATTTTCTTGTAGAGAGTTGAACTCTTCTTTCATGGATGTTTTCCATCTTGGGTCATAATATGGTTCCTGATGTTATTGTGGATCATATCCAACCATCATAAAGAAATTCAATTCATTTGCAAAATAAGCACTTTGAAATTGTGATCTAGTCTTCCTAGGATCTAGTGGTTTGCGTGCTAAATCCCAAGTTGTTTCTATGATTTTATATTCCCACTTGGGAATTGAGGGGGATTCATGTTCATACAAATAATATTCATCCATATCAGAATAAAAAATATTGAAAAGAGAATCATCACTTACATCATCTTGGTGCTGAGGAGAAGAGCATTCTCCATGTGCTAGTTCGAAATTTAGAATGACTTCTTCGAATTGCACAAGTCTTTTGTGTTGAGGGATCAAAGATATTGTATACATTTGTATATTCACCATATCCTACCATGATGCACTCATTTCTTTGTGGCTGCAATTCTTTCCTATTTTCTGAAGGAATCTTATCCCATGTCCTTGAGCCAAAAATTATGAAATGTGAAATATTTGTCTTGTGACCAAACCAAGACTCATATGGTGTCTTCCCATCCACACTTTTATTAAGATATTTTTTCTAAATGTATCAAACAAAATTAATGGGTTCATCTCATAGCTTAGGACTCAAATCCTTAGCCTCAATCATACAGGTTTCCATCTCCTTGAGCACCCTTCTCTTCCTCTCAGGCACACCATTTTGTTGTGGTGTGTATGGGACCGAATGTTTCATTTGGATGCCACATTCTTCATAGATGTGATGAAAATTCTTGTTCACATACTATTTACCATTATTGGTACAAAGGATTTTGATCTTGTTCACACATTGATTCTCAACCAATGTCTTCCAAACCTTTAGAGTCTCAAAGACTTCAGATTTGAGCTTGAGTAAATAGACCCAACAAAACCTTGAGAAATAATCTATGAAAGTGAGAACATACCTTAATCCTCCATAGGAGGGTGTGGGAAGAGGACTAATGAGATATGAATGCACCAACCCAAGCACTTGTGTAGCTCTCCTTGCTTTCCCTTTCTCGTACACTACTACATTTTGACCAAAAATCCGACGGCCGTCATGTCGGATTTTCGACACTTCTCTGTCACATGTACGACACTTTGATTTTTTTTTAAGCGTCGAAAACTTGTATTCGGTTATCCGACACCTAAGTAACCGTCGGTTAAGCGACACCTAAACAACCATCGGTTAAATTTAATGCGTCGGTTAAGCGACAGAATATTTTCGACGGTAGCAAATTTTTTTTTGAGAAAATAACCTTATACCGTCGGTTAAACGACAGAAAGGCCGTCGATTAAGCGACAGTATAGTCATTTTTTTTTAAATTACCTTTATTCCGTCGGTTAAGAGACGGATATAGCCATCATTTCGTTGGTAAAGAGACAGTTAGAGGTGTTGCTTAACCGACGCTTGTGTCTGTTTAAAAAAAAAAAAATACAAAAGATCGTGTACAGGCCCTATAGAATTTGGTCTTTGGAGGCACCGAGCAACAACGGCGGCTTCTTGGATCTTGGTTCGTGAGATGGACAGGAATTGGAAGAGGTTTAATCCATTGGTTCTTGATGGGGAAATAGAAGGTTTCGTCGATGTTTGCCTCAACGTCAATGTTCCGGAAGAACAAAGAAGACAAGAGAGGGCAAATAAAGGGGTTTTCGACAGACAGTATTCTGGAAGATGTTCTTGCAGAGATTACTCCTGATGCAGCCGATAGGGAAAAGTGAAGGAGGCGAACAGGCTTAAAAAGTGCAATATCTTTAGGGAATACATTTACCAATAGTATTCAGATTTCTCCCCAAGATTTTTCTTCAAGCCTGCCAGAATATCAAGTGAGTGAAGTCTCTTGGGAGCCGTGTATTAATTTGGAAAGCAGGCAGAAACTTCCCTTTGTTGAAACTGTACATGAATCTGCACCGTCTGAAACAACAGAATGCCAAAATTCTAAGTCAGCAATGGAGGACCAGTGTGCTTCTGTTCAATTTCCAATTAATCTTGCTGAAGATCCAAGCTGCAAGGAGGATGACTTAAAGCCCAAGGTTATGCTATTTGAAAATGGCGAGGCAATTTTAGCTGATGGTGAGTTGGAAGTAAAGGTTGAGAAGGATGATAAGGAGAAATGTGTATTGAATGCTCTAATTGGCTGTGAAAATTCATCTGCCAAAGCAATTGCCGATTGGCAAGTAGTGTGGTAGGGTGGAGATGAAAAAGTGGCAAAAGTTGGAGAGACTGATGACCGTTTAACTTCTGAAGATGTGAATGATCTACCATTGGAGTCAGATGGAGATTTGCTTTTTTACCTTATTGATGCATATGAGGAAGCTTATGGAGCTCATCCTGGTACAATATATCTATTTGGCAAGGTGAAATTTAGAAACTCATATGCTAGCTGTTGTGTGGTGGTACAAAACATGCAACGGTGTCTTTTTGCTGTACCAACTCCTTCAGTCTTCCCAGATAAAGTGATTGCAGAGCTTGAGCAAGCTACAAAAGATGGTGTATTCGAACAATCTATTTTGCGGAAAAAATTGCAGGAGATGGCATCAGGCCTAAATCAAGAACTCTCACAAAAATTAATGGATCTGAATGTGACTAATTTCAGTATGGTACCAGTCAAGCGCAACTATGCATTTGAGCGATCTGATGTACCAACTGAAGAACGTCATGTCTTGAAATTGAGCTATCCTTTTAAGGACCCACCTCTTCCAACTGATTTGAAAGGAAATCATTTCTCTGTTCTGTTTGGTACCCATTCCAGTGCTCTAGAATTATTTCTAATTAAAAGAAGAATACAAGGCCCAGCATGGATTTCAATTTCCAACGCTGTCTGCTGCCCAAGTTCATCTCGAATTAGCTGGTGCAAGTTTGAAGCTATTGTAGGGTCTCCAAAGGAGATAAAAGTGGCAGGGTCTATTAATATTCCTCAAGAGATTCATCCACTAGTAGTTGCTACCATCAATCTTAAAACCATAATTAATGACAAACACAATGTGAATGAAATTGCATCCGTGTCTGTTGTCTGTTGTCACAAAACAAAGATTGACTATCCAATGCCAAAGTCTGAATGGAACAAGCCCGGCATGCTTGGTCACTTCTCTATTTTACATAGACCTTAGATGCCCTGCTCTCGGTTTATGGGTGGGTGGGGTCTTCTTGCCCTTCTCTCTTTTGCTGCTGGAAATTATGTTAGTTCAACCGACGATCTGTAAATTCTTATGATGCTGGTGCTGCCCCTTCAACTTCTTATGCTGGATTGTGTGGAGATGAACCCAGTTCAAATCCTGGTGGGCATGCTCCTCCCCTGTGTGGGATCTGCCAGGTGTGGAGATAAATGGCTGTATAGCATATATCATAGATGATTCTTCAGATAAAAAATGGCCAGATTACCTCTAGCTCCTTGCTGAAATCGACAGGCAATCTTTCACCTTCTGCAATCAATTGGAAGACACCATCCAACTCAAGTGCTCCATGATCTACGCCGACCTGCAATAGAACACTGGGAATGACTAATGAACTCCAACATGAGAACATGGACAAAACATAAATAGCATGTGCATTTTAAGCCTGTAACTCAATACTCCTGATACCTGTCTTGCATGGATCACCCATTGAGAAGCGGTGTCTGCCACCCTCTTGAGCTCTTGAAGATAGTAATCTTTCAAAGCGACATTCAAGGACAGTCCCTAGTGTAAAAGAAGACAAAATGGACCACAATTAAGAGATCTATAAGATACATAAGATAATTTTATAGTTTACAATCAAAGCTCACTTTAATAAATGTCAGATTTTCTACCAATTGACCACTTAAACACGAAATCAATGTAGCTTGCACTCAGTGATATTCAGAGTTACAACATACTTGGTTTTCAAGACGCAAATTTTAAAACTGGGAAAAAACTCAGTAACCTAGAAAAAAGTGGAATAATCATTAGGTAAATACACAACTTTTCAACAATTATCCATTAATTCAGTGGTTGTATCATCCTGTCTTAGCTGAACAAGAGAGCTTAAGACATAGAAAACCGAAAATTGAAAAAAGGAGCAGCATTCAACATAAAAATATTGTCACAAGAATTGGATTCCAACAGGAACTTGCCAACAATATGTGTATGCATTTTATAGCCTATCCCCATTCATCATGTAACCTCACAAATCATTTTTCTATAAACAACTATTGCTATTTTGCATGGGTAGCGATAGGGGCAACATCAAATCACAAGAAACAAAATCATAGGAGTTCAACAGTGATCCACCGCCTTGTAGCATTCCTGCCAGGAAGCATGAAAAACAAGCAGAAATTTGGAAAAGAAACTATATTACACATTTTTAAAATTTCACATTATACTTGTCAACAGAGTCATTATGGTACACATTGGCTTATGATTATAGTATATGTATGTATTTCTGTCATTTGAAAGTCCTTATGACGGAAATTGATCAAATAAAGAAAGAAAGATTAATTCAGAAGTTCTTCTTCTGAGTTATTCATATTATTGATTACATGAGAAAGCAAAAGGTTTTTTTATAAACAGTTACCACAATTAGGTCAAGTCAATCCAAGTTATGAATGGGGAATAGATCAAGAAATACAATAAAGCTAAGTTGCACAAAACATGGAAAAATGTAGATAAATCTCAGAATCTTGGTGGAACAATGTGGATAAATCTGCTTCTTTGGAATATTTTAACGGAGCAAGCCAAATTTCACCATCTCTATGTAGGATTGAAGGCATACGATACCTCTCAGAAACACATTTCATAAAACCCAGGGCATGTCTAGGAACTGGTTCAAACAACTTTGCTGAGATGATAGCCTTGAAACTAATTTTTAAAATTGTTGGAGAACAAAATGTCACAAATCTGCAGGTAATGGGACATTCAATAGTAGTCATTAACTTGATAAAGGGTATATAAAGGATGAAAAACTTGATACTGTCCCCCAGTTTAGCAATTTAAGTATGGAAGTCGCTCACCACAAGCTCTTACAGACATGTATAGAGAATTGAAAACCACTGCAGACACACTATTCAAAGGGGGGCGGGAGGTTGCACAGGGGTACTGGGAGCAATCTGAATTCACAGATGATACATTAGTGGCAACATGAAATGCCATCTCCTTAAATATAACATAAGTTATGTCTTATTGCCACTTGATGAATGATGGACAACTGATTAAGAATTTTTAGCATAGAGCCCATACTTTTTCTGATATGCTATCCTGGTTTATATGTCTTATTGAGAAGCTTGAATGAAGATGGCCAACAGTTATATCCATTTTAAATATATAATTTTCTCTCCCTCAGTTAGAAATTGTGACTTTTTCCGAGCAAAATAAAAAGATCTTTAACATAGTTGCAATGTCCAAAATCCGAAAACAATCTCATCTAATAGCAATGTCCTATTTCCAAGCAGCAAGAAGATGACTGTAAATGGTTGTTAGCTTATTTGTTTTTAGTTGGGGGTTGAAGGATTGTTATTAGGCCACAAGCTCTAACCAACGTGTATAAAGAATTGAACACCACAACAGACACACTATCCAAAGAGGACCAATTTGATGAATTGTTATTTGATGAATGATGGATGGTTGATCAAGACGATTTAGCTTTTTCTTAATATTTTATAGTTAAGACACGGTTACACAGTGACTTGATAAAAATTGTAATAAAACAGATATGTACAGAGTCTGTACTTTTATTGATATGATATCCGGGTTTATATGTATAATATTTAGGAGGCAGATCTCCTGAAGACCAAGCTTTGAGAAGCTTGAATGCTGATGACCAAAAGTTGTAACTTATAACCATTTAAAATATGTAATTTTCTCCATCTCCACTGCACACAAACAAGGCCTCACGGGATGATACAAGTTCATCAGAATCACAATTACTTTGATGAAAATTCAAAAACAACAATGATAACATACAGACTATAGTGCAGTGCATTCAATATATTGACGCATGTACTGCCCTCGTGTGTTTGTCCCCAGACTGAGCGCATGACAGATATTATGTCTGTCTTTTTCGTAAAATTGTGGAGTCCAAGTATGCCTTTTATGTCAAAGAAGTTGTCTTGCTATTGATAGAAAGCACTCTATACTCCCTCTAATATGCATAACATCAATTGCAAGGAATGGCACACACAGTAACTCAATGTACACAAATTCAGCACAACAGTAATAGAATAGACTACTAGAAGATACATAATGGGTTGCCAGAAAATTGCAGGTTTAAAACGAATCTGATCTATACTACTCACAAAGGCCAAGAATAGGAAGAAGATTGTCCAGCTTAGCATATCTTATACCATGCAATTCACAATCAATTATCGTCCTTGTATTAGTCTCATTGACTTGCAAAAAAAAACAAACCCCATCTGACATCCATAATTATTTGCATGGATTGCTCTATAATTTTTTTTTCTAGATACATGCCTGTGGTATGGCGAGGCTGGCTATAGTTAATCCAGAAATAAGATCAGATAGCTTAAAATTTATGGGTTTTGGAACTTAAACTTTAATTTTGATAGCTTTTTTCTTTGAACCCTTTTAATTTTAGATGGTATATACCCCAGAAGTTTTCAATAGTTTGCTTGAGGTCATAATGACCATAAAGTTTTCTTTGAACCCTGTCATTTGATGTTCCTATTGCGAAAGCATACACTTGCGATCTGACTGTTTCTAAAGGGTGCTGTTCAGAGTTGTGCCAGGGTGTGCCACAGGGAACAAGGTCTTCTGCAAATGCCAAGATGAAGCCCATTACAGTAGAAAGTCATATGACATCATCTTCTGCTTCTTTATCTTGTATATCTGAAGAAGGGTCTGAGGAAGGCTCTGATGAAGATTGGATTCTGGTTTCTTCTCTAGCTTCAGCCCCGACTGTATCTACATCTTATTCATTGATTGATGATGTTGGTTCTGAAGATACAAGTTGTTCTCTCATGATGGAGCACAGTACATCCTGCAGCATCTCCTCTGATTTGTTAGCAGATTGTTTGGAGGATAATGCCTATCACGGTTCTAAGAACAAGTGTTTGGCAAATTTGGATAATTGCAATTTCTTATTGGATGGCACTTTTCATCTCATAAATTGTCCATGGTGATAATCCTTGGATACGGTGTATTGTTTATTTTCCTATTACTAGTTAGTCTATAGAATATTATGAGTTTTGACAAGGATGACATTTTCTTGTTTAGCAGGAGATGATTTATTAAATGATGTATGCATCTTATCAGTTAGTTACTCGGGTTTTCTTTTTGCTTTAGAGCCTTCCAAGTGACTGACTGATTGTGCTCCTTTGTACTCTCCTCTAGGAAGAACAAGAGATCAGCATGTCTCCCTATTGAGCCTAGTCTATAGCAAATAGCAGCTTGTTGTCTAGTACTTATAGCCTGTCAAAACCCCAAAATTTGGAAAAATTTAAAACTTTCAAAAATAATAAACAAAACATATTATATGCAGTTGTTAACTGGTAAAATAGTTTAAGTCTCTTTAAAAGAAACTGAGTAACTAATAAATTATTCTGTACTTTGTAGAAACAGTTTTCTTTTCAACTTCTGACTGTTAGTCTGTTTGCAACATAAGGTGGTTTGTCGTCTAAGGGCTGGGGCTTACTTAGATTTCGAGCTAACGCAGCCGTTTACTCTTATTTACAGGTCTACATGTATAAGTATGGTTCGAAGCTAACAAGTAATTTGAGGTTACAATTTCATTTTTTCTGCATAAACTTATTTTGGTAAAATAAATTGTGCTAGATAGATATATCTAATTTCTCAAGGTATTACCTTCGCTACTACTGAAGCTTTTCTTAGAAATAGAGAAAACTGCCTTAATGTCTATAACCATAATAGTAAAGGTTTATTTCCTTCAAGGTCATAAATTAATAAGTTTTCAAAATAAATGATAACCTTATGTATGTCCGTTCCGAAGAATGTATCTATGAATTCTTACTGGGTAGTTATCATTTAGAGAGTTTCAGTCTTATAGACTGACTTCTTTTGTTTTGTTGGAGTTCTAATAATAATCCTTCATATTTAGAATTTATTCTGTTTATCTTTCTATGTATGAGAATAATTATTTACATCAGTTCAAAGTTATTCCAATTACAGTACCTATAACTTATGTTTCTCAACAAGTATTCATTTTATGGTTGAAGTAAAGTCTTTTGAAAGTTTAACACAATTTACAGGTAATAATGATTGTAGATCCAAACTGTAGGATTCAATTCTAGATCCTTTTATTTTATCCATTAAGTTATCTCTTGATCAGATTATCAAGCAAGGAAAGATACTATCCTTCCAGTCTATTCTACTTCACAGCCTTCTATAACTTTTGAGTTTAAAAAGTGCTAATGTTTACTTGTTACCATCATTATTATAAAATAAAAAGAGTTAACTCCTAAGGGTAAAAGTATCTAAACTAAATACTAGTATTAACCCCAATTTGTTATTAATATAAAAGAGCATAACCTCAAGTACCTATACTCCAACAAATAATTAAATGAGCACCATTAACTTCTTACAAACCCAAAGAAAATATTGAAGTTGTAGATTATTACAACTAAACTATGCTCTGGGTCCAAAGCTATCCTAAGGGAATGCTAAGCTAGCTTATAAGGTTATTTGTATAACCCTAAGTCGCATGCAACAAGTTAACAATGTTAACATGTTAATGTAAAAGCATGACGTTAGAGATTGATCTCTAAATAGTATATATTATATACGAAAATACTATGACCAAGGTGAAATCA
Source organism: Pseudotsuga menziesii (assembly GCA_001517045.1). Taxonomy (NCBI): domain Eukaryota; kingdom Viridiplantae; phylum Streptophyta; class Pinopsida; order Pinales; family Pinaceae; genus Pseudotsuga; species Pseudotsuga menziesii. The sequence continues at coordinate 184,843 of LPNX011099062.1, forward strand.
TAATATTGTTATCACATTATACTAGCAAACAAATATATTTGAAAAGGACTAATACATGGCAATTGATTATGTGCAGATTAACTATGATGTATCCCCTCCTTTGGAACTTTCCAGTGATTATTCGGTTTGTAAAATAGCAACGTAGAGGACTTTGGAAATGGTATCCAACATCAAATTATTTATAAATCATGCTACGTGGTCGATTCTATGCAACACTCCATCGTATATAAGTTTGACTGAACGAACCCTAGCTCCTTATTTTTCTTCGCCCTCGGGCCCTCGGCCGCTCTGTTGGTTTCTTTGGCCGAGCCACTGTGTTCCTCCTGCTGTTTCACCGCTCATCGTGAGCACTGTCAGCTATTCGGTAGTTTAACGGGGTGCTTACCACCGTGTTGTTGCTCTGTCCCTCGCTGTTGTTCAAACTAGTTTTAAGTGGTGGCAGTTTGCCATTTCCTGTACCTTCCAGCGTTCTAGTTCCTTTATCATGGTGTTGCTGGTTTGCGCCTCTAACTGGAGAATAACTCAAAATACTTTGCTGAGTTCTTAACTGTCTAAGATTCGCTGGGCAGAAGGCGTTGTCTCAGTGAGGGTTTGCTGACAGGTAACAAACTATACTTTGGTTTCTTAGTTCCTCAGATTGATTGTATAATTTTTATTATTTCTTTAGGAATTTTAAAACATTACTAAACTCTGCGCACTGCTTTTCCATTTTTGCAGCCGAACCTGGTTCCCTCCAACGTTTTCACCAGAAAAGATGCTACGGCTTCAAAATCCGGGTAAGCCTTGGTCCTTCCTCGGCTTATCGCACTGTGTGAAACCCTTATGCGATGTGTACAGGATTGGTTGATGTGGTTCTTTTGCTGTCCTCCAAGGATGTTCGATTTGTTCGTTTTAAACTTGAACAAGGGTTTAACCCTCTCTCCTTTGAGGAGAACTCTCCGGCTACGGCCGTGAGTACATGCCTTACATGTAACTGTTGTTTTAGCTTAAAAAAAAAACTTAACGGGCTTAAGTCTGGTAATTACTGTTCTTTAGAGGAAAGCCTCTTTACAAGCTGCGCGCCTTCTTGTATATCTTGTTACATTTTTGGGTTATTACAATGAAACAGAACTTCGTTGTTCTTATGGTTATTAAAAGAGTTTTAGGGTTTTTAAACCCTCGGTTCCATAATATTTTGGAAAAGCAGTCTCTATTTACTGTGCCTCCTTACTGTGTAATGGAAGGATTTATATAAAGTATTTTTACTGTGTTATTTAATAACCCATCTTGTAAGAAAATATTACATGTTATTTGGTTTATTTAAATTAATTTTATGAAGAGACATTTTATCTCTTGATATTCTCTTGTTTCTTCTTAAAATCTTTAAGATCAATAACTGAGCGTCCTGTACAAATGGTTGTTCTTCTCAAACAGAGTTATAGATATATATTTTTAAATAATAAATAAAGCGTTATTTTATCTTAAGTTTGTTTTAAGAAGATAAATTAATTATTCAGGTTTAAGATTTGCTTTATTATGTAATTCATAATGCAGTTATGTGAATCCTTATGTTAATTTATGGTTATTATTTACTTGGAGTAAATAACTATCTAGGGTTTTAACCGTTCCTTACAGTCTGTAAGATATTTTCATTCTGGTTTTAATATATTATATGATACTGTGATATATTATTAAAACTATCCTTTACTTACTTAATTTTTTTTTTATAATTTATTTAATAACTTTACAGGTTTATATAACCTGGTCGAACCTGTTAACCTTGTTAAATAACATCTTTATATTTTTCTTTAACAATTTGATTACTTTACAATACAGTATAACTGTATTTGTTTACATTTTATATTTAATCAAACAGTTTATAATTGTAGTCTAACCTACCACTTGAATGTTTACTAATATGGAATATATATATATATATATATATATAATGTGCTTTTATATATAATGTATTACAATACTACTTGAAAATATTAAGAACATTAATCTAATGCTATTTATCTGATATCAATTTGGGTTCTGAATATATTTTAATGCTTAAGTATTTCTGTACCTTGTTTTAACTAATAATTAATAAATTTTTCTATAATTACTTGGATACAAAATAGCATCCTTTTTACCCGAAATAAACTAAGAAATTACAGTTATGATAATGTACTTTAACCTAGATAAATAAAATAATGGAGTATACAGTAACTTGGAAAGAAAATTTAATCCTCTTATTCGGAATATAGTCAGTTATAAAAAGGTTTAAACTTATGACTTCAAAACTAAATACAGAGATATGCACATGTTCTTCTATCAGTAGTGTTTTCATTTCCACTATGTAAAAACTGCACTCCCTTCAAAATAAAAAGACATTCATAACTTAACTGCATGAATACTTGTGCTAGCTTTCATTTCATTTTACTGCTAGTATTTTTTTTTTTATAAATACAGTTACTTACAGAACTAAAATATTCAAAACTATAAGAATATAACTAAGAGTTAAAAAAAAAGACATTGGTGTAGACTGCAATTAAAATAGGGCTCAGTTCAGAAGTTTACTACTTCTCCACGCTGAGACACTGTGCTAGAGTACTATCTGATGATATCAGATGTGGAAAAATGCAGTGATACTAACAAGTTCTGCTACTAACATTTCAAGATACTAAACAATTATTCAACATATCAATAACTATAACTTTTATCCATTTATTCCCAGAAAAACATAAAGAAATGAATGAAAAACCTGTTTAATGTGGTGGACAACAACAGCAATGGGAGGCCGTTCCTCCCTACCAATTCCTGGAGAGCGCTCAGACAACGACTTCTCAGGACCCCTGAGCTTGCTCTGTCTCCCTGGCTTGGAACTAGGTGCATGAAAACAAATACAGTCTTCAACTCAGTATCCTTTAGAACTATCAGTCAGTTCCCTCAGCTCAAAATAGCTGTAATCAGCCTCAAGTTACTGCAAACATTCACTCAAAACACTTCCTTACTGTCTTTCCCCTTTTCCTCAAATGAAATTCCTGAATAACATTCAGCTGAATGAATTCTTCCTGGAATAATAACTGAGCAGCCTGAGCTCTCTTCATTGAGTACTTTTAAAGATTGCCTAGGTCTTAATTGGGTTAACTGTCATTTAATGAGCCACCTGCTCACATTCCACTTTCTTGGGGAATCATGACCCCAAATATAGGGAAGTTGCTACCTACAACTCAGGAAGTGCTTGAGGATGCTGCCACTTGTCTTTTGCCTTTCCACCTAGTTCCAACCACCAGTTAGACCAGTAACCTCTTTTAACAGCTCTCCTATGCTGTTGTCTCCATAATTTATTTATTATTAATAAAATATTCTCAATTACACTCCATAACTGTTGACTCTGCTGAGTCATCAATCCCTACTTAGGATTAAGTTTAACATAATGTCTCAGAAAATAAAATAAAACAATTTACATAAATTTACAAAATTGGGGTATGTGACATACACACCCCCTTAAATGTAACATCGTCCTTGATGTTACTTATTCTTCTTCCTCAGGAACCTCTTGGAATAGATGTGGGTATGCTTCCCGCATCTTACTTTCCAGTTCCCAAGTAGCTTCTTCAGGACTAAGGTGCTTCCATTGCACCTTCAGCTGTCCAATTGTGCGGTTCCGCAGAGTAATCTCCCTCCTCCCGAGGATACAATCTAGTTCCACCAGAACTTCCCCTTCTGGTTCTACCTGTACAACGTTCCAGTCAATCACATGAGTAGCATCATGTACATATTTTTTTAAAACAGAAATATGAAAAACATTGTGTACTTTTAAATTAGGTGGTAACGCTAATTGATAAGCAACTTGACCAACTCTAGATAAAATTTCAAAGGGACCACAATAACGTGGTGCTAATTTCGCACAACTCCCCAATCTTAGGGAAATTTTCTTTGGTCTTACCTTAATGAACACATGCTCTCCTACCTGGAACTCTTTAGGAGTTCTCTTCAGATCAGCTTGACTCTTTTGCCGATCCTGGGCAACCTTCAAATTCTCCTGCACCTATTTTACAATCTGTTCCATTTCTTTTAATAATTCGGGCCCTAACACTAATATATCTACTGGATTATTCCAGGAGATAGGAGTGTTACATTTTCGCCCATACAAAATTTCAAAAGGGCTGAACTTAGCTGAAGATTGATAACTGTTATTGTATGCAAATTCTGCTAAATGCAAATAATCCTCCCACTTACCAGGATGGTCCTTAACATACATTCTCAACAGATCTTCCAATACTTGATTAACTCTTTCAGTCTGTCCGTCCGTCTGAGGATGGAAAGAAGTACTGAAATTCAAGGTAGTGTTTAATCCTTTGAATAGGGATTTCCAGAAATTTCCAGTGAATTTAGGATCCCTGTCTGAAATAATAACTTTCGGTACACCATGTAGCCGAAAAAATTGTTTTAAGAAAATGTCTGCTATATTTGCAGCCTTAAAAGTGGTTTTAACAGCAATAAAATGTGCTGCTTTACTTAATTTATCCACTACCACCATAATTGAATCATTCTGATTTTGATTTCTGGGTAATCGAGTAATAAAATCTAAACTGATTATTTCCCACTTCCAGCTAGGAATAGGTAAGGGCTGCAATAATCCAGCTGGATGTTGATGTTCTGTCTTTACTTGTTGACAGTCCAAACATCTAGCTATATACTCAGCTGTTTCAGATTTCATATTAGGCCAAAAATAATCTTCTCTTAACATGGTGACAATTTTCTGATAACCTGGATGCCTTGAATAAGGGGTTTTATGCACTTCATCCAGAATTAGCAATTTAATCTTTGATACATTTGGCACATAGAGTCTGTCCTTAAACAGTAAAAACCCTTCTTTA
>LPNX011099062.1:209823-313187 GCA_001517045.1 Pseudotsuga menziesii
TAAGGGTTATATAATGTAAATAAATAAATAAATAAATAGTAGGAAGCCAAACAGGCTGAGCGCAAGGTGAAACCCAACCGCCATTTGATTTGTATAAATATAGGCATTTGCATTGGAATAATAATCAATCGGGAGTTATTACCAACAATTTTCCAAAGGTTTTTCCCAAGTTGAAGGGATAGACTACAATGAAACCTTTTCTCCTATCGCAAAAATTAATTCCATCCACCTTGTTCTTTCTTTTGCAGCCTTACATAACTGGGAAGTCCATCAAATGGATGTCCAGTCTACCTTTTAACATGGTGATTTACAGGAGGAAATTTACATGGAACAACCTCCTGGATATGTTCAGGATAACTCTAGCCTTGTCTATCTCCTAAAGAAATCCTTATATGTCCTTAAGCAAGATCATAGAGCTTGGTATGCCAAAATGGATAGCTTTCTCCTTGACACTAGTTTTTCTAGATGCCATTTTGACCCCAATGTCTATACCAAGAAAGCAGGAAACCATCTCATCATACTTGTTCTTTATGTTGATGATCTTATCCTTACTGGTAGTGACCCTAATCTTATAACCCATGTGAAATCCAATCTTAAGCAAAATTTTGAAATGTGAGACTTAGGACACTTGCATTATTTTCTTGGTCTGATCCAAGTCTTGCAAACCAAAGAAGGAATATTTCTTTCCCAGTTTAAGTATGCTTGTGACCTTCTTCGTCGCTTCCACATGGAAGATTGTAAACCATTCCCTTCTCCCTTCTAGTCTAGAGTCAAACTTTATGCCACTTGTACTTCCCTTGAATTAGATGCCACCTTGTATCATCAGCTTGTTGGTAGTCTTTTATACTTGACTTATTCCTGTCCTCACCTTTCCTTTGTCGTTGGTCATGTTTCCCGTTATATGCAAACTCTTCATGAAAGTCACTGGAAAGCAGAAAAAGGAATACTTCGATATATTCAAGGTAAAATTTAGTTTGGGATTAATTACAATATAGGGGGGAAACCTTTGTTGGTTGGTTTCACTGATTCAGATTGGGCCAACGATCCTGATGATCGAAAGTCTACTGTAGGTTATGTTTTCAGTCTGGGATCTGGACATGTCACTGGGGCTTGTAAGAAACAACAAGCTCTTGCTATTTCTTCAGCAAAATCAGAATATCGAGCCGTAGTTAATTCCATTCAGGAAGCTTTATGGCTCTGACAGATCCTTTCAGAGTTTGGATTCGAGCAGTAGCATCCTACTCCACTTTGGTGCGATAATCAAAGTGCCATCAATCTTGCCAAAGATAATTTCTACATCAGCGCAACAAACACATTGAGCTACACATGCACTTCATCAGAAATATTGTTCATGATCATGTTATTGAAGAGCTCTATTACGCTACAGATGATCAAGTTGCAGACATCTTCACCAAGTCTCTTACAGAAGTGAAGTTTTCTAAACTTTGATCTATGTTAGGAGTTCAAGAATGTGTCCTTAAGGGGGGATAGGCTCTAATTCCTCATTCCTTCTCCTAATAGTGTCTCTTTTCTAAGTCCTTCAATCCTATCCCAATTTTTTCTTAAGGGAGGATGTTAGGATATTTAGACACTTAGGAGTTAGTTAAGATCAACTTGTGTAATATATCCGTTAGGTAAAAACATGTTTCTTTAGTATGCATTAGTATGCATTTGTAAATATTCTAATCCGATGGTCACGATATGTTCTAGGCATAGAGTGATCTAACGGTTAAACTTCTCTTAGATCATACCTACCATTGATCCATGGATTAACACCCGATTAGTCCATGATCTCTATTTAAAGAGCATGGAGGGTCCTTGGCTAGTTGATCGATTATGAGAATCTCATATGTGACTTTCTTTCTTTTGCATAATAAATTGCTCCAAGTAGCTATTTGTCTAGAGTCGTGGACTGTTTCCCTCTCGAGGGTTTTAACTATGTGACAAACATCGGTGTGTTGATCTATGATCTATTTGTGTGAAGCAGTTGCTCAAGGTGTTCGGTCTTTTGGGAGTACCGTGTGTACCCGAACAAAATTCAAGGACATCTTTAAAAATTTTGTGGAATGAAAACTTGTTTGTAAGTATGTACCTAAGTTCTATAGGCTTCTTTTCCTATATGTGTTTCTTGTATAATGACGGTGTTTCACATGATGGTGTTCTATGAATTTTACATGTTTATAGTTTACTTTTCTTGGCTACATTAGTTGTTTGAAATTTGTCGTTTCTTATCTTCTTTTATGTTTTACTTCCAGTTTACATGTCTTTAATTAGTTTATGGTTTATTTATAAAGATCTTGACTTACCTTTGTATTTCAAGGGGTGGAGTGGTGGGGATCTATCCCTCAAGGGTCCACTCGGAAAGGTAAGGATTCATATTGCTACAAGGCTTACTTAGTTCTTTATTAACTAAGGCATGTATTTAATTTTCTTCTGCAAATGATTTCATTGGCGAACTCAGTCCTATGATAGTAGAGACAAAACGTCCTACATATTACAACAAGCTATACCTCCACTACACTATTCCTATGCATAAAATATGAGAAAAGAGGACTAAATACCTAAGCTTAAACTATACCTAAATTCTATGATAAGAAGGGTTTGTAAATTATATGTATGCATGTTTTGTTTATTTGCTAAGGTTTTAAAACCTTAGATATAATATTCTACAAGCTTGACCAAGTCTCTTACATAAGCGAAGTTTTCTAAACTTCGATCTATGTTAGGAGTTCAGGAATGTGTCCTTAAGGGGGGATAGGCTCTAATGCCTCATTCCTTCTCATAATAGTGTCTCTTTTGTAAGTCCTTCAATCCTATCCCAAGTTGTTCTTAAGGGGGGATGTTAGGATATTTAGACACTTAGGAGTTAGTTAAGATCAACTTGTGTAATATATCCATTAGGTAAAAACGTGTTTCTTTAGTATGCATTAGTATGCATTTGTAAATATTCTAATCCGATGGTCACGATATGTTCTAGACATAGAGTGATCTAATGGTTCAACTTCTCTTAGATCATACCTACCATTGATCCATGGCTTAACACCCGATTAGTCCACGATCTCTATTTAAAGATCATGGAGGGTCCTTGGCTAGTTGATTGATTATGAGATACTTATATGTAACTTTCTTTATTTTGCATAATAAATTGATCCAAGTAGCTATTTGGCTAGGGTCATGGACTGTTTCCCTCTTGAGGGTTTTAACTACGTGGCAAACATCGGTGTGTTGATCTATGATCTATTTGTGTGAAGCAGTTGCTCAAGGTGTTCGGTCTTTTGGGAGTACCGTGTGTACCCGAACAAAATTCAAGGACATCTTTAAAACTTTTGTGGAATAAAAACCTATTTGTAAGTATGTACCTAAGTTCTATAGGCTTCTTTTCCTATATGTGTTTCCTGTATAATGACGATGTTTCACATGATGGTGTTCTATGAACTTTATACATTTATAGTTTACTTTTCCTGGCTACATTAGTTGTTTGAAATTTGTCGTTTCTTATCTTCTTTTACGTTTTACTTCTAGTTTACATGTCTTTAATTAGTTTATGGTTTATTTATAAAGATCTTGAATTACCTTTGTATTTCAAGGGGTGGAGTGGTGGGGATCTATCCCTCAAGGGTCCACTCGAAAAGGTAAGGATTCATATTGCTACAAGGCTTACTTAGTTCTTTATTAACTAAGGCATGTATTTAATTTTCTTTTGCAAATAATTTCGTTGGTGAGCTCAGTCCTATGATAGTAGAGACAAAACGTCCTACATATTACAATAAGCTATACCTCCGCTACACTATTCCTATGCATAAAATATGAGAAAAGAGGACTAAATACCTAAGCCTAAACTATACCTAAATTCTATGATAAGAAGGGTTTGTAAATTATATGTATGCATGCTGTGTTTATTTGCTAAGGTTTTAAAACCTTAGATATAATATTCTACAAGCTTGGACTTTATAGTATTAAGGGTTTATGGCTATGGCATAAACATATGCCATCGAAGCTATGGCTTCACTATGAAAATAATATGATTAAGGTTTAAAGACTTAGGTGAGGGGGTCGATTAAACGATGGTGCATACAACATGATTCCAAACTATAGAAAAGTGGGTTTTGATCTATGCGATAGTGGTAGATAGGATGGTGAATTAAATGAGCCTTGGGAAGCTCGTGCAGAAGGCCTCAAGTTTTGTGTAGGGTTGGATGTCATTCATTTGTGTCTTTTGAAGGTGGAGATGGTGGTCTTGCTCCTGGCAAGATCTGCACTTCTCAAGCTGCACAACCAAAAGGCTTTGATGCTCCCTTGAGAGGTACTCGTTCGACCCTGGGTCTACACCTTTGTAATGTTTATTTTGTTTATGTTTTTGATAACGCATACTTCTCATATCCTTCGTTATGGTATGTGCAGGTGGGAGGGCGTGGGAAATTTGTGTGGCTTGGGGCAATGATGTAGGTTGCTTGCGCAACCAAACTCTGGGTAAGCCCCAAATTTGGCAATGGTTTTACACCGCTGTGTGGTTTTAGCAGAGAGTTTGAGCTTGGGTGTGGGGAAATACATCGTTTTTGGGGGTTTTGATAATTGCTTGGCATTTGTATATGGAACTGTGTAATCTTTTATGGCTCTGCCATATGTAATTTTTGAATATAAATGTTGATTGTTTAAAATTTATTCGGTTTTATGTATAAAAGCTATCATTTGTTTACGACATGTATTTTGTTTTATTTATCTTAATGGGAAACTCTGTTTAGGTAACGAATCTGAGTTTCTTTTTATGATGCGTTTCTTTTGTATTTATAGTGCCATTGTTTGAAATGGCACCAATGATGATTCGATTGTGTAGAGTATGCTTATGGTAGCAATGTGTGGTTTTTAATTGAATAGTGTGGATGCGTTGGTTTAATAATAACATTGTCGGGTTTGTTTGGAGACCGTGAAAAAGAAGCTTGGCTTGTAGCGTTGCTATGCAACCTGGGTTTGTTATTTAAATGTATTTTATGTTTTAGATTGTGACTGTGCATATGATATATAGGGAAAAGAGAATAGATCTGTTTCATCATGGATGTACAATTGGTTATAATTAAACCTTTATGGGAAGCCTTAGACACAAAACTCTTGGTATATAAATCGTAGTGTGTTTCTTTGATGTTTGAACCTACAGTATTCGATCATGGGCTAGTAGATAATTATATGGACTTGTGGTTTGAGGGTTGTAAACCCATGATTCGTTACATGATTCTTCGATAATGGTTGATGGTTTTCCACTAACACGAAGCATTGGGAATAACTCTGATTTTATGGTTTTATTTAAACTGTACATGTTTTGTTTTACTTTGATGATAGCGTTTTTGGTTTATAAATAATGAAATGGGATAAAGGCCCACAGTTGGTCCTTTACAGGATTCAATGTCTTGGTTGGGTGATAAAAATATTGGATGTGTAGTTTATGGTTTATTGGTATGAGTTGTATATATTGATAGTTGTATTATTAGGGTAATGGTCACATCATTTTGGTAGGGTTCTGTTTGGATTTAAGTAATGATGTGTATGATTATTTATATGATGGAAACAAAAGCCTTTTTGTTGGCATTATAAAATCTGCGAGCATTCTCGATTTGGTTTGAGGTTTAAGAGAATTAATATCTAGTTTGTTTGTTTCCTTAAAATTGTAGTTATTAGTTGTTTTTAAATGTTTTGGACAAAGTTTATAAATGTTTAGTTTTTAAGGAATAAATTGAGTTTGGTTAAGATTTAATTAATATTAGGGTTTTTTTTACGTAGATTTGTGAAATCTCTAGTTTAATTTTATAATAATGTTTGAGCAAGATCTAGTAGCTAGTTATCTAACAACTAGGGTTTAAATTGAAGTTAGACATTTGACATTTAAATTATTCTATCACTATTTAAATTTAATAACTAAGATAATTTAAACTATAAACACCTATCTAGGAAATAAGGGTTGAGTTTAAGCTAAGCAAATAAATTAATGTGCAATATAAAATTTAACCGTAGAGATTATATATGGAAATAATTCACACCGAGTTTCAATAATTTAAACAAATGGAAACCTAGTTGAAGCATGTATTCAATATGCATAATTTCAAATCAATATGATAACACTACTTAATAAAATATGTAAGAACTAGAGAAGGTAAAAACCTCATACCTGCAATTTGCAGTTTATTAATGGCTAGAACCCTGCACACTTAAACAGATCTTTCATCCGAATAACTTGGGAACTACCATGTTCCACCCAACCATGACCCAGAACCGTCCCTTGTTTTATTCTAGATACCCCTCGAGTTGGTTCCAACATGCAAGTAGTCTAGGGCTCCAAAAGGTAAAGCTTCTTCTATCTTGGATCTCAAGTTCTGAACCAGATTGCATCGATTTTGGAAATTCTATCTGAAAATTATTAGGAATAAAATGATGAGTTCAGAATTGGAATCAATGAAATTCCCAATCCTTTCCTTGTCTTGGGTCTTTATAGACAATATTTAGGGAAAATGGAAATTAAACTTCACTTAGACCAAGAATGCATTATCTTCTTGAAAATAATCTTTAATTGATTTATGTGAAGTTAATAATTTATTATAATTAACTTATGAACTCTTTTACTAGTTCCTAATTGGAATCTTTTAGGATTGACTATTTATTTAATCATTTTTAGTAAATATTAAAATATATATTCTTTAGTAATTATTATAGTTATTATTATTCCCTTACATTTAATATATGTACTTACCCTTTTACTCATAACATATTAAACTATATATATACATATAGTATGGTTAATATTTGTTTAGGAATCATATAGCATGATCCTATTTACATGGTGCTTTCATTAGCTTATAATTATTTCTTTTATTAAGACCTTCAGGTAGGGTTGGTCAACTAAGTTAGGAAGCTCTAAAACTCCTTGCATGTTGGATTACATTGTATATCGTGGTAGTTATTCAGTACTTGATGAGAAGTAGAAATTTGAAATTTCATTTAATCAACTTAAAAATAAGTAAGATAAGATCATTTTTTTTCAGATTTATTCTCACTCAACACAATTAATTTTTCATTAACTCTTAGCGTTATTCAGATCCCACACTCAACGCGAAAATTGGGAGTTACACTTAGTGCAATGCCGGAGCCTTTCGCTCAACACTAATGCTAGGGTGTACTTGTATAATACACCTAGGGATATAATGGCCAAGGATATGATGTTCCGGAGCTTATGCTCAACATCAATTTGGAATGCTCCAGAACTTATTCCCAACACTTCCAATTCTTATTTTTCATGTGCTTCAGAGCTTATGCTCAAAACAAACATTTCATAACTCATGTGATCCAGAGATGGCGCTCAACAAAACATCAAATCACTCATGTACTCCAGAGCTTGCGCTCAACAAAAATATCAAATCACTCATGTGCTCTAGAGCTTGCGATTAACACAAAATCTCATCACTCATGTGATTCAGGGTCCATGCCTATTAGAGGAGCTAGTTGGTAAGCCGAATAGAACGATAATCCAACTAAGTCGATCAGCCGACTAATTAGAGATTAGGTCAGCCACATAAGGTTGTGTTAGTTGACCAAACTGACAGGTAGTTATTTGTAAGTGTTTTGTCAATCATATATATTAGGATATTGAGCCAGATAAGAACTTGGTTCAGTTCTATGTATTGTATGGACCATTTCACTATAATATAATCTATTATTCCACCTACATGTTCTTGTATTTTGTCTCTGATATGTCTGTATGCTATTAATGTTTATTATTGGTAACCCTATGTGATCTGTGAGATTACAACATTGGTTCCGTTGCCGGTAGTACATATCTGAGATGAATACAAGACGATGATATTAGAACAGGAGATTAAGGATTGGTGGGAGTGTAAGATAGAAAATTACTTACAGAATTACGCGCGGAGAAACAAATTAACGACTGCTCAATAAAAGGAAAGGTTCTTTACTGAAACCCATGAGAAGTTTGTAGAATCAGTACCCCATATTTTGAAGAAACTTCTGGATGAAAAAGTCAGAAGTGACTAAAGACCAACAACTGTTATAAAAACTGATTCGAGGAGGAAGAACAAACCTATCGGAGTGGTTTGAAAATATCACCGACGAATTCTGCGAGGAGAAAGCTACAGAAGAAAGAACTTCGGTGGAACCCATTCAGAATAAATTCTATACAGACCTTACTGAGCAATTCCTGTGCTCATTGGTGACTTTGCTATTCAAATTCCTGATAGAGAAAGGAGTGGGTCATATCGTCGAACCTCATCCATCACTACGTGGACCACCATCAAACCCTAATTGGGAAGAGAAACAGAAGAAGTGGGAGAAATTCAATGTAAAAAGGGAGTGGGAATACTTCCTAAGCAAGTAAATAGAACTATCCGGGATTTTCAAAGCGTCGGGTAGGCTATGGGGGGGTAGTTGGTCATATGTTGGGGTAAAGTGGAGAGGATTCTAGTCGACTAAAAGAGATACCATCACCAATAATGAAAAGTCAACCTAAAAAGAAAATCGAACGGACAGTGTCACACAAAGGTACGACGGATTTACAGAAAATAGAGAGAGAGAAGAGGCTGAAAAGAAGGGAAGAAAGAACAAAAAGAGCTATAGCACTACAAAGAGGAATGAGTACTAGGGTGATAGACCAAGAGACAAAATCTGCCAAAGTCAGGACATGATCGACAAGAAGAAGGTGTGGAGGAAGAGGCATCACGCATGGCAGAAGATCTGTGGATAGAGAAGCGAGAAGCTCTCCAAATAGAAGTTCCCCAAGAGGTAAGACCTCTATCTCCAACAAATCTGAGTACCAGGATACAAGCCATTATCGTTGAAGATTTAAGACTAAGAGCTGGTGAGTTTTGTAAATGGAGCCGACTAGACGATGAGATAAACAATGATAGTCATCTACTTATCCGTCAACCAGAAGAAGGAAATTGGGTCATGCTTTAGGCGTACCCCTCCAACCAAAGTATCCACTTACTTTACCTGACACATGAAGGAGAACCCCCCTGCCAAATACAACTTTGGAGAATACAGAAAAATCAGACTTGCAGACAAATAATTGCAGTTGCACATCGATAGGAGAAGTCTACCTCGATCGACTACTTGTCGGAGAAGAAAAGACAAATAAAAAAACCGAAAGGAACGAGAGTTCCATCGACAATAGTTATTGACAACGAAATAAGCAAAACATCCCACTACCCCTACCACCACTGCCACCTCCTAAAGAAGACAATGACAGCGAATCCGACATGGGTCATGGGTCAGCACATATCCCTCTATATGAGGGCGATCAGGATCCTATATGACATTGGTTCATAATTGAGTTGACATGGGAGGCAAACCAAGTCACATATGCGGATAGGAAGATGGCGCAGTTCGCTGGTGCCTTGAGGAAAAGAGCATTAACATGGTATATGACCTTTTCTAAAAGAACCCCTCAAGCAACTAAAGCAGAAATCAAAGTGCAATTTTTGTCATTCTTTAAAACTCTAGATGCAAAACATCTGGTAGCTAAGAAATTAAAAACAACATCACAAAAGCCAGCAGAATCTGTCCGCGACTACGACAAACATTGGAAAGACCTCCTCAGCCAATTGGATTATGTAATTGATGAGAAAATATTAATCCAGTGGTTTCTTGCAGGTCTATCACAAAAAATTTGTCGACACATAAGTCTAGAGACATTCAAAACATATGAAGATGCGCTTACTAAATCCCTACAAGTAGAGATGGATGAAGACTTTCTAGCATACCCCATAGATAATAGACTGGAAGAACAACTCGAGATCATGCAAAAATATTTAAAAGAGATAAACCTTAAGAGTCAGGACATATGGTGCACGAAATGCTCAATGGCCGGACATTCAAAAGATAATTGTCGACAGGATATTAGCCGACATGATGTTTGATTTGTGAAAACAAAGTGTTTTTGCGACATCTTCCAAGAACATGGAGAACACACAACAAAATATTACTCGTTTAACATAAAAAATGGTAAAGCATCTTGGTGTGCTATATGTGAAATGAAGAGTCATGCGACGGTCGATTGCCACCTAAACCTAAAAAATCGAAAAAACTATTAGGCAGTCTACCAGACAAACGTAGTCGCACAGAATAATGATCAATGAAACAACACACAAAATGATCAGAATAATCAAAGGTATGAAGGTCGTCGATATGAGCGTCGGTTCGACAATCGACGTGGAGGATATGGAGGTCAAGGTCAATTCTCTAGGAATTGTGACAACCGACCACGTCAGCCCATCCAATGTTTCACATGTTACAAAGAAGGACACCGATATGCAGACTGTCCATACAAGGACATAAATGACTTAAAATTCTGTACTAGCTGTGGAGTAGGGGATCACTCATTAGAGGATTTCCCTACTATGCTTGATAAAATAAATAAAAAGAAAAATGTTAATGTCTTGTCGTGCGTGCAAAAACATGATATAATCAATACAAAGAATCTGCATATAGTAACTCGACAAGGGACAAAAATTGGGAATGATAATCCACAAATAAGCAAAATAAAATAAAAGAATGATTATCCTAACCCAGATAAACAAAAACAACTGTATAAAGACGCAACCAACATATTTCAAGAATTTTCTCGACAAGAAGAAGTTCATGACAATCAACAAAGCACAGTTAAAGAACTAATACATTTAGTACAAACTGATAAACCAATGTCTCAATTCATTGACCTCTTGTATAAAATAAAACACAACAATAATACAGAAAAAAAAAAACAAAAAATATATGTAGTCTAAACAAGAAGGACAACAGTGATGCAGACCCACTTGTCGACCTAGAAATTGAAGGATACCATGTCTGACATGTTGTGCTTGATTTCGGGTCACAAGTAAATATAATGACCCGGAACACTTGGGAACAATTAGATAGACCTCGACTATATGAGTCAGGAATATAAATAAAATTAGCTGACCAAGGTTTAATTGAACCTATCGGAGTGTGGAGAGATGTTGACACGACCATAAAAGGAATATCGACCAAAATCAACTTTGAAATTATTGACCCTAAGGAAGGATCCAGTTCCTTCCCAGTGTTAGTAGGTCAACCTTGGGGAATATAAATGAAAGAATCGATATCCTTAGACAAGGAAAAAATAAAACTAAAAGGAAATGGAAAAAAAATCATTGTACCTATTCATCCATCCCAAGGAGAACCTTGGATAGAACCTATTGATGAAGAAGTTGACATCCGACAACTATATCAGATACAAAAAAATGAATATTACACAGAACCTAATGTCTATGGTGAACTTCACTTAGGTAATAAAGATTCAGTAGGATACAACTCGTGCATAGAATTATATTATTGGGAAGTCGAGAACTATGAAACACAAGCAAGAGGCTGCTGGACTATTCAAAAAGTGCAGAAAAAACCAGTCCAATAATGCTTCTTGGTGTCCATCATCCCAAAAACATTTGAAAAGAAAAATAGGGAATATCCTACCCTAAAACCAGCAAATGTAAATAGTTCACAAATATCAAGGTACAAAGAAAGAGAATCACTAGTTATGCATATAGAACAAGTATCCAGAAACATTGGTGAGCATGGTCGACTACAAATCTTGGTAGAAACTTTCACAAGACAAGCTGCTAGATGGTGGGATACCCATCAATCAAGACTGCAGACATGGACAAAATATTCAACCTTCATCATAGAAATATTTGGAGGAAAAAAGTTAACCAATCAAGCACAAATACCTATGTTTATCCAAGGGAAGGATCCATAAGACCACATAAGGACATGTGAAAAAGAATGGAAAAGACTTGGATATAAGGATGAACATAGATGGACACACCTGTTTCCATCAACGCTATCCGACTTACTGAAAAAATGGTATAAAATGGAAGAAGCTCGTGGTGAAACATTCCTATGGCATGAACTCAAAGAGAATTTCATCAAAGATTTCAGCTTTATACAACAAAAAAAATCAAGGCATTTATACAACCGACTGAAAACAAAACCCTAAAATACGACCGACCAACAAGAAACTGCAATAATATACAAACCGGGACAATACCACAGTCAACAAGACTACAGATGGAAAATGAAAATCTGGAAGGAAAAAGCTTCAGATGGAAATCAAACCATGTCAAAATAGTAAAACCAATTCATACAGTGCTCAAAGTCGAGACAATTGACAAAGAAGACATGGACCGAATTACTACAATAGATTTTCCTGCCACATTTTCACAGTTTAAAGAAGGGAGCCGACCAGCCATTGAAGCTAAAGCACCAAAATGGCTAGATGCTAAAGTCAAAACTAAAGAATTTGACATCTCAAGTGATGATTGACAGAAAATGGAAAAAATTAGAGACTATTGGAGTGAAGAACAGATGAC
Source organism: Pseudotsuga menziesii (assembly GCA_001517045.1). NCBI lineage: Eukaryota > Viridiplantae > Streptophyta > Pinopsida > Pinales > Pinaceae > Pseudotsuga > Pseudotsuga menziesii. Next base: position 222,204 of record LPNX011099062.1, read on the forward strand.
GAAAATATTGAACTTATTAAAATAATTTCAAGATGTATTTGCCAGAGATTACAAAGATCTCAAAGGTCTAGTCCATGAAAAGGGTGAAATGAAGATCGACATTAAACCTGATGTCTGACCTGTAAAGAAAAGATCATATAAGCTAGCCTATAAATATAAAGAGATAGTCAAGAAAGAGATCGATAATATGCATGTAGCAGGTATTATCTACCGTATTAACCAATCAGAATGGGCAAGTCCAATGGTTGTTCAACCAAAGAAACATGATCCAACCAAACTAAGAATCTATCTCAACTTCAGAGAGCTAAATACAGTTACATTAACAGACCCATTTCCAACTCCTTATGCAGATGAAATCTTGAATGAGGTCACAGTACATGAATGCTACTCATTTACAGATGGATTCTCAGGTTATAACCAAGTACCAATAACCAAAGAAGATCATAAAAAGGCAACATTCAAATGTGAATTTGGCTCATTTGCTTACAGGGTTATGCTTTTTGGATTAAAGAAAGCACCTGTAGTATTTTCAAGAATTGTGCTCAATACATTTCGGGAATATATTTACAAATCAATGGCAGTATATTTCGATGATTGGAAAATATACTCTATGCTAAAGGATCGCTGCAAATGGCTAAGGCTTATGTTGGAATGATATCGAAAAATCCAACTATCTTTGAACATCAAGAAGTGCATGTTTCTGACCCCTATAGTGATATTGTTAGGACACATTGTCTACAAAGAAGGAATTAAGGTCAAATTTCCAAAAATAAAAATTATTCTCGACTTAAAACCACCAGTGAACCCAAAACTAGTTGGGGTAGTACTTCGTCATACAGGTTATTACAGAAAATTCATAAGATACTATTCAGATATGACCTACCCACTGGAAGAACTATTAAGAGAAGATCAAGAGTTCGAATGGATAGAGGAATGTAACATATCATTTGAAAAACTAAAAAGAAAGCTAGTCAAAGCACCCATTCTAAGGTTTCCAAACTGGTCGACTAAATTTCATGTACATATCGATGCATCAGGCCTAGAAATAGGAGCAATCCTAACTCAGCTAGGAGATGATGGAATGGACTACCCTATAGTTTACAGTAGAAAAAAATTAAATAAAGCAGAAAGAAACTATTCGACAACAGAAAGAGAAGCATTAGGAATGGTCTTCGCACTGCAGAAGTATCGACACTACCTACTAGCTAATCTGTTTATCTTCTATACCGACCACCAAGCACTAAAATACATCATAAATAAACCCTTACACCATGGGAGAATTTGTCGTTTTCAGAATAGGAAAATTAAATGTCGGTCCTAACCACTTATCCCGAATCGACATAGGAGAGGAACCGACAGGAGTCGAAGACGACTTACCTGATGCACATTTATTTTGAATAGAAGTATTCCCAGCAGAATTAGAGGAAATAAATTATTTTTTAGAAGATGGACAAGCACCATAAGGCATGAGTACGAAGAAGAAACAAATCTTAGCCATGAAAGCTGCACCATATAGTCTCATAAATGGATTCTTATATAAAATGGGCTTGGACGAAATCCTTAGAACGTGTGTACTAGAACACGAAAGAAATAATATTATGTATGAAGCACATTATCGACCTATAGGAAGACATTTTCAAGTAAACACAACTTCCAAGAAAATCCAACAATCAGGGTTATGGTGGCCGACTCTTCATAAAGACTATAAAAATTTTGTAAGCCAATGCGACAGATGTCAACGTCTAGGTCGAACTCTGCCTAGTACAGAAATGACCTTGATATCAGTAAACCCAAGTTTGACATTTGAAATTTGGGCCATCGCCTTCATAGGATCGTTTCCCATACCAACAAAAAGAACAGGTGCAAGGTACATAATAACTGCAGTCGAGTACGTAACCAAATGGGCAGAGGTAGAACCAGTCGACACATGTTCCAGTGAGATAGCTGCTAAATTTATCTATGAAAATATCATTACCCGATTTGGATGTCCACTAACCCTAATCAGTAACTAGGAGTCACACTTTATTAATAAAGCTATTAAAACACTAACAGATCAGTTCCAAATCGACCACTGACGGATTACAGCTTACCACCCTCAGTCGAATGGAGCAATTGAGGCATTTAACAAAACACTAATAAAAGGTTTAACAAAATTATGTAACACCGACAAAGACGATTGGGATGAAAATATACCTACAGTACTATGGGCGTACACAACAACATACAAACGTTCAACTGACCAAACACCATTTCGACTAGTTTATTGACACGAAGCAGTAGTTCCACTACATTTTTTACAAAAGACACCTATTATCACAGATATTTTACATGTTGATGTCGAACAAGGAAGGAGGGACCGACTAATGCAAGTCAGTAAGCTTGAAGAAAACCAACTGATTGCTTTATAGCATCAATGAATCCAAAAACAACAACAAAATCCATGGCACGATCACAACATCAAAAACAAAAACTTCTCAGTAGGGGACCTTACTCTACTATACAACAGTCGAGTAAAAGGGAAACCCAAAAAGCTACATACAGAGTGGATGGGACCCTATATTGTTGAAGAAATTCATGCTAATGGATCAGTTCTACTAAGGATGTTACAAGGCATGGTATTTTGAAAAATTGTTAATGGTGCCCGACTAAAGCAGTACAAAAACTAAACAAGTTAAAAAAAAAACATATAACGACCATATCGGTTGGAAAAAAACTATAAAAATATGAAAAAAATCTAATATAAACAAAACATAACTCATCAGTATGACAGGAAATCAACACTTCGACAGCCGGCATCACACCCATCGACATACCACCATCGACCGCTCACATGATCGACATCAACCAATGACCTAGAATGTCACATCATGCCTTCATGACTATGAGCTCCAAAATCAAATCACCATTAACGCAAACTCAAGTGCTCACGCTAGACCATCACTTCCTCCATTAATATGCCCATCGACAGAAACGTCAAATGCATCAACTATAAATACTGGACTGCAAGAGGATCATTTACACTATTTCAAGCGGAGAGAGAAACTTAGCAAACAAAAAAATGAGAACCAAGAATCCTGAAGTAAATTCGAACAAAAACCCGACAAAATGACACCAAAACAAACCAGAGCTACAGCCAAGACTAAGGAACTAAAAATTGTTGAGACGCCATTAACGAGGAGGCTAAAAAACATAAAGAATGATAAGGTTCAAGAGACCTCATGAGCGAAGACATGGGCCAAGATAAAAGAATGGGCCTATGGCGACAAGAAACAAACCCCAACTGCAGAGAAAATAAACCATGGTACTATTATGAACTACATGAACACATCATTCATGCCAAGTTTTGGAGGTACAAAGGAAACAACAATCAAGTTCATAATAAGCCGATACCATCACGACAGATTTCAGTTCGACAGGCCAGTCGAGATCTCTGGCGAAGTAATATATAAATTGACTGGTTTATCCAACCAAGGTGACCCAGTACCAGTCGGCATAAAAGAGGGGCTGGTAGAGCAACTAACTAGATCACCATCGGGAAAGAACTCCAAAGGGCTAATGATTATCCAAATAAAAGCCTGAATACCACAAATTGTGGCTAAAATCATAGCAATTGGGCTTACACCCACAGGTTGAGGAAGTGACCTAAAACTAGATATGCTAGAGGTAGTCGATACCATTGTCGACACAGGAAAAATCTACAGATGGGCTGAATACGTCGTTGACATGCTCAAAAGAATCTGTGAGAAATGCCAGGAGTTGGGAGGGATTATAAGGTTCCCATCCCTTATAATATGGATAGTAATGTAATACTTGTTCCCTGTCGAGGACAAGCAGTTCCAAGAACCCACAAGATTCCATATGTGGAGATCCAAGCCACTCACCTAGACTGGAACAATGAAGGAACTAGCAAACAACAAGGTGTTGTTGGAAAACTGGTTCCAATAGCTTAAAATCTAGACAACGAAATGGAGGGTGCCCTAGAACATCCAACGAAGTCTGCCAAAAACTGCACATATACAGCTGGAACTAGACCATACTGCGATGTGGTATATGCAGGGTACCAAGGCAAAAGCGAAGACTCTCGACTACTACCCAACATTCGAAGAGATATTGCGGGAACTAGCTCGACAGTCTGGCATGAAACTGTTGATGCCAACAAAATCCAAAGAAGCAACCCTTTCAATAGAAGAACCACTCACCGATAAAGAAAAATAAGAATATTACAAACTCCGGTTATACATCGGCACATTCATGTCGGAGGAGACACTAGCAGAAGACACTAGTTGACTACAAATTACAATCATACTACCAACAGCCTAAAGGGAAGGGACATAGAAAAAACAACAAGTAACCAATCCAGCTGAAGAAAGTGTCGACCCAACTCAACAACAAGGGGGAGAAAAAGGGCAAGGAGATGACACGGAAACTGAAAACCCCGAGTATGCTATAACCAAGGAAAACATCCACAAACTATCAAAGGAAATAACAGCCTCAAGGATGAGGAGAAGAATTCAGGAGCATAAACAGGGGAAGGGGAAGGGAAAGCTTATTGTTACACAATCATCAGAAGATGAAGACGAGTTACCAGCCACAACCATCGACATCATTGAAGACATTGTAGCAAACGAAGTTCTAGTGGAAACATAGTTCCAAAAATTTGTCGAAGCGGGAGCACATCAAGGTCAATCGAAAAAGGTAAAAATCACAAATACCTCAATGGCCAAAAATGTTGTTGATCTGGTGTCTACACCCCCACCCCCATCTTCGACCAAAATCACGTAGGAAACAATTCCTGAGATTCCTTCCATAAGCCCAATCGACATATACAATAATGCTATGTTGGAAACCCTTAAGGAGAGATTTGATCGAGACAGAGACTTCCAGGCATACATCAAAAAACTACCTGAGTTACTCACCTTGGTACAAAAGATCACCACCAAGTGCCCCCTATTTGAAACTGGTGGATCTAGACAGCGTGTCCCTCAACCTAGCTAAATACCCGAAAGGCTGAGGACTATGGAAATTGTGCAATCAACATTTGAAAGAAACCCCAAAAAGACAGCTGAAGTTGTCACAAGTCAAACTACATCCTTCATCCCAACTGACCCCGAACCCCCTCCACCAGCCAATGAACCAACAAGAAATGAGCAAGAAGAGAACATGGAAGAAATAAACTGTTCTCTTACATCCGTGAAGGTTCACCCCCACAAAATGATGAGCTGACATATGACCACATCTCCACCACTCCAATCACACCCGAACATTCACCATCACCATCACCACCACCACCCTCCAATCCAGAACCTGCAACCAAACCAGCTGCACCTAAGCCACCTTCACCGCAACCATCAGTACCAACAACATCTGTATTTGGACCCTCTGTACATAATCAAACAGATAAACAACCAGCTGTTGCACTCATCCCACAGATCCAACCAGAAGTTCCCCTAACCACTGCAAGACGACAACTAGAGAACCCATTTCCAAAAAATCTGACTCTTACAAGTACACAAGTGCAACAACAAGCAGAGCAACAGAAGCACAAAAGGAAAAAAGACAAAAAGAAGAGGGACCATCAAGCCCAAGTGACAATGTTCCACATCATCCCACTTGGGTCGACCACTACAGTCGACGCAACTAAGCTGAAGGATGGAGAGTTGGGACAACTCTTGGAAACCCTGGCTATCGAAGCAAAAACAAGAAGCCAAAGTAGATGCAAGGAGCTCGATGACAATAAAAGAGAGCAAGTCGAGTTCCTAAACAAATGCAGAAACCTTGTGCAATCTGTGATACCAGGACCAACAGAGGTTGACACCAACAAACCGCTAGAGAAATCTTATCATCTCTTTGAAAGCATGGTGTCGACACTACAGGCACATATGCAAAATACAAGATAAGAGCAAAAAGAAGAAATAGCTCAACTACTGATGCAACAGCACATATCTTTCTCCAAAGCATACAAGTAGTGCAAGATCATATGGAGGAGTCAGTTGTTACAACTGATTTTACCACACATGGTGGATCACACATTTATGGCCTTCCCTATCCCTCTATGGACTCTTTAGACCCCATGGACCATTTTTGTACCTTTGATGTTTCTAGGATCATCCCTAAAGACATGCATTATTTTCCATACGCGCTTTTTAATTCCTTTCTCGCGTATATACGTGGATTTGACCCTTAAACCCGTGTACATTGGGATGTGTGCAAAAGGACAAATGATTTTGGAGTTTTCCTTGATGTGGATCTGAGTTACCTGTCTCTTGGCCTTCCATATGCCTTGATATCGCTTGGATTTGACCTTCCATTACCCCATTGAAGATCTATATAAGGAACCCTTTGGATACACTAAAAGAGGAGAAATTAAAGAGCAAGAAAATTATAGTCCATGTCGCCGAAGCTTATACTTGAGTCTGCATCTGTTTGTCCCTTGGAGCACTTTGTGTTCTTCAAAAGCTTTCCTTTCTCTTGTGAGCTTGCTATTGAGAGATGGAGGATTGAAGTGGTGGAGGCCCAAGTGGGGGACTTAGCTTCTATGATTCGCAGACGTGCCGACAGAGGTTGTCACTATTGTAATCTATATTTTATATCAATAGAAATATCTTTTCCTGTCCAATAATGTGTATTTAAATGAGTATTTGATCCATGGATGCTTTTAAATGCTTATATGTTATTGATTATACATGCTAGAGTAGGTCTAACAAAATTATATATAGCATGCTTGTCTTGTTTGCTGAATGTTGAAGAAGCAAATTTCTAATACAAGCAAGAGTGGAAAATCTCAACGGGGATCTACATCAATCGTCCGGAATAAGGTACGAATTTAGATCCTTTAGTGTTAGATGTTTGGTTTCTCTTGCATATAGGAAAGGATTGATTTCTGGAGTTGATATGTTTGTTGTGGTACCCCAACCCACAGGAATTTTTCTCCATAACAGAATTGGTGACACTGCTGGGGAGGTTCCTTGTTTTTCTCTGGGGTTTGGGGGCACAATGTGCTTGATATTCTTGACTTGATTTTTGTTTCTCCTTGTTTGTGTGTTGCATTTTATAGTATGTTCATACATTGGCACTCCCCTTTATTGGTTTGACCCTTGGCCTATGTTTTACCACTGTCTTCTCTGTATACGCAGGTTTTTGGCCAAAATTCGCATACATACATGAATTTTTGGCCAAAAGTCTCATATACACGCAAGTTTTTGGCCAAAATCCATGTATACATGTAGCTTTTTGGCCAAGATTCACGTATATACGCAGCTCTTCTTTAAACAATTGCATACATCCTCCCTTTTGGTGAGTTTGATGTTGTGGGAAGTTGTTGGGTGGGTTGTGAGTGTGGTTGGGTCTTCCTTGGGTCTGATGTTGTCTGTTGGATGCTTCTTTTGTGACCAGAGACCACTTTTACATTGATTTTTCTTTGAAAGTAGTTTTATTCATTTATCCTTTTTGTTTTACCATTAGTGCATTACTCTTTTTTTTCTCAGTGTCTTGTTGGGCTTTTGTTTTATACTTGCTGTAGAGACTGAGAGTTTTAGATGACTTTTATTGCATTTTTCATGCTTTTATATTGAAAAATACAAAGTAGTTGCACTCTTAGTTGCATATTAGATAAGGATTTGAGGAGGTACTTGCATTGGATTGCTTGTATGAGAGTTTTATTTAGGATTTCATATAGGAAGGATTGCATTGGCATTATGAAAGGAATATATATTTATGCATCTCATGTAGTGGCATACCCTATTTTTCATTTGACAAAGATTACACTTAGCATTGTTTGTTATGGTGTGCATATTTAATTCATTGGTAAGTCATAACTTCATTAGTTACACGACCATTTCCCTTTGAGTAATTACAGCCAATTAAAATCAACACATAATAAAATGAATTACTCTCTTTTCTTTTATAGGGTGCATTAACAAGATTAGGTTTTAGAGTCTTGGAATAGTTAATTGTGAGTTAATTCTCCAAGACTACTAAACAACAACAAGTATATGTTTGTCTAGGTGAGATAGTGAAATCCTTGCTATAATTAGTGTTTCTTAGGACGCTCCTCTTACAAGGGATTTAAGCACAAGGCAGTGTGAGCGGTTAATGATTGGGATGACCCCTGGTCATAACTAAGTAGCACCGGAGATATTTCCAGGAGTGTATTCATATCTGGGGGCTCTTTCGAGAGTTTTGGGATTTTCTACCCTACCAATACGGTTAATCCCGCCTGCGACTATCTACCTGAGCATTGATTATATTGAGGTGAACTTAGTTTCCTTACCTAGGTTATCGAGGGGGTACTTCGCAAAGGTTATTCTGCAAGTGTCATGGCCAGGTATAGGTCAAAAATCAAAGTCGCTTTATGTGTTGAAGCTGAGGGCCACTATAATTGGTTACGTACTTCCGCTTGTAGTGTATGGGAGTTTCAAGCCTCTCTTAGGTGATACATACCTGCTACATTCAGGAGCTCACTTGTCCTCCCCTTGGTTTGCTTGTATTTTGGCTATAGATTTTCTTAGGAGTGTCCTCTTTGTGCACTAGTTGGCCTTTGGGATCATGGTTACTTGAGTATATTTATGCTCTCTTGAGTTTGAGTCCTTTTACTTTTGACATGCCTGGTATCCTATCACCCATCCTTGGTCCTAGTGTGGACCCTAGTGTCACACTTGGGGGCATCACAGCCCCTTACCCTACTTATAGATTTAGGAGTGGTCACATTATGCCCTCTAATTCATTTGTGGAGGATGTTTACTCCCTTCTCTCAGTATTTACACCGGTGGTCACCCTCATGGAGGTGGTTGTGGATGCATGAAGTTTGGGTCTACAACATACTTTCCTTTTTATGCCCCATCGTTCACCGCATTGTTTCCTTTGGGTGCAGCTGTCATTATCACTCCTCCATATATCCTATAGTTTCGATTCTTTATTGACTATTTTGGGTTGTTTTGGACTAATATGGTTGTCATGTAGGGTCTAGTTTTTGTACAGTCTCTCCGAGGTTTTGACCCGTTCATTTCTATCACAGGTATTATTTCTGAACTGGCATATAGGTTAGGATTTCATATCCGCTTGCACTTATGCATTACCTTATGACCATTCCATCTTAACCTTAGGTATGAACCCATTCCATGTTATCACGGAATCTTCATGCTACTGTTAGAAGTGGTACTATGTGAATGGTAGAGAATTCATATACATGGGTGTCCTAGTTATATCATTCTTTGCATTTGGTACCCATGTTGTGATTCCTCCCTTAGGTATAGGAATCCTTTGTATAGTATCACCACAACTTTGCGCAAGAGCCTCATACTCCTCTTGATATTTTTGCTGGCCTTTCTCCCCAGGACTCCCTTATATCAAGTTGTAATTGCATGATCATGAGTTTTTCCTACGTCATTGAGCCTTATGTCGACTTCCCTGACTTTGATTATCATCCTTAGAGCCCAAGCTTGTTTCATGTCTAGCCACATAGAGCCATTTTACATATCCTTTGCAGCTTGATTCCCCATTTTTATCGAGAGGGGACTTTCCCCTGAGCGTTGTTATCCTACACATGTGTCCTTGCATTGAGCATAGGTATGTTCCATTGCTTGGAACTAGTTTGTTTCCCCCTTGAAACTCATCTCCTCCTAGTCTATAACTATAAAGCACTTTATTCCTTTTGAATCTTTTCAAAATATTTGAAAAAGTCCAAAAAAAAATAAAAAAAATAAAAAGCTAAACAAGAAAAGATGTTATCTTTGGCAGCAGTAGAGTCATGTCACCTTCGAACACAGCACCGTATATCACATCCGTTGGTTGGGTTAATAGTTTGACTTTAGGAGTTGTACTCGTTTATTTGAGTTTATCTCCACTGACTGGTTAAGCTTCCATTCCCTATGGAGCCTTTGTTGATGCCTCCTGTGTCACTGAGATGTCCTAGTTTTGTATATCGAGTCTATGCTAGCTACATTCAGTCACCATTTTCCTTTATGCTCTTGTTCTAAGGAAGTTGAAACCTAAGTCGGCCATTCCTCAGTTATCTTAACTTTGCATGTTGGCCCTTCCTGGTACTGATATTGGTTCGTGCACATTATGATCGAGTCCTTCCACATTATATAGATTTACTGAGTACCTCATGTTGGATGATGGGGGATGCCTCAATTCCCTCCTTCCAGCGGATTTCATCCCATTGACTTCAAATCATTTATTCTGGGATAGGAATCTAGAGTCATTTCTGAGTGCCTTGAGACTTGCAGTTATCAGTGGCAGGTTCTCTCGCCATCGACATTTTTTGGGAACACATCAATTTCCCTTGATTGATGGATTCTCTCAAGTGTTCGACCTCAACACATTTATTCACACTTGTTAGTTTTCACTTTAGTACCTTAATTCCCATTTTCATTATCGGTGGGTGATCTTGCGTCTGTTAACGGTATACATCAATGACCGGTAATCAGACGATGGACTACTATGTTCGACCTCGACACCTCTATTCACATAGTAGGACATGCACTCGTAGCGGATTGTGTAGAAGACATTCTAGATTCATGGCATCTCTTATATGCTACCTCCTTGATCGTGCCAGTGTTCATGAGATTTCATCTCTCATGACTTGATTCCAGTATATGTCAGATATTTCCAGCCATTATGGAGATCTTGATCCATTATATATCTTCATCCTTCATGGAGATCATGATCCTTTTTATATATTCATCATGGAGATTCCGATCTATCTATATTGTACATGGCAATGACCACACATGTCATATTTTGTATCATGCCTATTCATGGCCATTGTACTCTTATGTATACGGGACTACTATATCTACTTGTAGTTATGTGCAGAGTTTGATCATTGTATTGTACTGATTAGAGGGCTAGTTCTTCCACTGGGTTCTTCATCACTCCAATTCTTGGATGGAATTATAATTTATTTCAGCCATTGTATGACTCCTCTAACCTCACACATTAGGGGGCATCTGTTACAGCTGATTTTACCACACATGGTGGATCACACCTTTATGGCCTTCCCTATCCCTCTATGGAATCTTTAGACTTCATGGACCATTTTTTTACCTTTGATATTTCTAGGATCATCCCTGAAAACATGCATTATTTTCCATATGTGACTTTTAATCCCTTTCTCGCGTATATACGTGGATTTGACCCTTAAACCTGCATACATTAGGATGTGTGCAAAAGACCAAATGATTTTGGAGTTTTTCTTGATGTGGATCTGAGTCACTTTTCTCTTGGCCTTCCATATGCATTGAGATCACTCAGATTTGACATTCCATTACTCCATTGAAGAGCTATATAAGGAACCTTTTGGATACATTGAAAGAGGAGGAATTGTAGATCAAAAAAACTATAGTCCATTGTTGCAGAAGATTATACTTGAGTCTGCATCCCTTTGTTCCTTGGAGCACTTTGTGTTCTTCCCAAGATTGCCTTTTGCTTGTGAGATTTCTATCAGGAGATGGGGGATTGAAGTGGTGGAGGCCCAAGTGGGGGACTCAGTGTCTTCGATTCATACACATACTGACAGAGGTTTTCACTATTGAAATCTCTGTTTTATATCAATAGAAATATCTTTTCCTATCCAATAATGTGTATTTAAATGAGTATTTGATCCATGGATTCTTTTAAATGCTTATATGTTATTGATTATACATGCTAGAGTAGGTATAAAAAAATTATATATAGCATGCTTGTCTTGTTTGTTGAATGTTGAGGAAGCAAATTGCTAATACAAGCGAGAGTGGAAAAGCTCAATGGGGATCTACATCAACCATCTAGAATAAGGTATGAATCGAGATCCTTTAGTGTTACATGTTTGGTTTCTCTTGCATATAGGAAATGATTTATTTTTGGAGTTAATGTGTTTGTTGTGGTACCCCAAGACATAGAAATTTATCTCTAATATGTTTGTTGTGGCAGTAGTCGAGTCATGTCTGTATGGCTATTAATATGTCTATTGTGATACCCCAAGTCATAGGAAATCCTATCAACTGTTTGAAAGCATGGTGTCAGAACTACAGGAACATATGAAAAACACAAGAGAGGAGAAAAAACAAGAAACAACTCGACTACTGATGCGACAGCACACAGCTTTCTCCGAAGCATAGAAAGTACTACAAGATCATATGGAGCAGTCGGTCATAACAGAGGGGGTACTATGAGACTGGCCTACTTATTATGGGCAAGTCTTCCAACAGACCCGAAAAGAAATCCAAGCACTCGAAAAGAGAAAGAACACAAAAGAAGCACTCAGAAGCATGATCAAGGATCAAATTGTGCTTGCAGCAACCAAGCTGTAGAAGCTCGAGCGACGAGCACACCAGTGGGTGCAGCAAGTAATCCCAAGCTTAGACAAATTAGACATCATCTTTCCATAGATGAAATTTTTTTTTGAGACAGCAGAAAAGAAGGACCAGTTTATGGGTCCCGAAATGGAAAGGATAGCAAGCCTTTCCATTCAAGAGAAGGTGTCGACACTATCAAGCCTTACAACATTAAACATCAACATCCAAAAAGTATTGCAAAGTTGGACGGAATTCTAACATCAGCTGGTAGTGACAGTAGAAGCAATTGTGGAAGTCTATGTGCAGAAAACACCAACTATCAGACTTCATAGCCCATGAAGGTCAAAACATAGAAATAACTACTTGAGACAGGAAATGCAATTTTTGGGTACCTCCCTGTTCTTCAGGACGAAGAACAATTTTGTTCATGGGGAAGATGTTGAAGGAGATAGTCGGTAATTTAACTAGAATGATAAGCCGACTAAGTCGATCAACAGACTAATTAGAGATTAGGTCGTCCACATAAAGTCGTGTCGATTGATCGAACCGACAGGTAGTTATTTGTAACTGTTTTGTCAATCATATATATTAGGCTATTGAGCCAGATAAGAACTCTGTTTAGTTCTATGTATTGTATGGACCCTTTCACTATAATATAATCTATTATTCCACTTCTTGTCTTTTGTCTCTGATATGTCTGTATGATTTTAATATGTATTATTGGTAACCCTATGTGATCTGTGAGATTATAACAATGCCCAACACATTATAAAACTCAATCTTGCATTCATTATTCTGCAGATTCTATAACAAAAATTATCTTAGTATATGCATTTTAAGGTAAATAACATAATATAATTAGTTTATCATCCTACTCTAATAATCATGTCTATCAGGCTCCATGCCCAACATAGTGAAACTGTTCGTTGTGCAGTTCCTAAAACACCTTGGGTGGAAAGGATCTTCCATATCTGTGAGAATATGAACATTGAGGTTCAAAAACACTTCCTCTTAGAATGCCCTATGTACATCCACATTATATCTAAATTTCATAATGTTTGTTGCAATCCCGACCTTCATAGCCTTTGAACTTGTCAAAATTATAGTGAGATTGGGACGCTTCTCTCCAAGCTCTTTGAGCATAGAAATACAATTTTAAAACAAACTAAATAATTCATTTCTTTAGGTCCAATAGACCAAATTTTGGTCTGAGGGGATGTTAACCATCATCATTATCATCATAAAATCACATACTTGCTAAACAAGCATATGCATTTGTCTTATGCCCACTATATCTAACAAATCATCATACACATGTGCAATGGGGCCTTACGCCCAATATGAAAAACATAAAAATCAAAGTAACATCATATGCAATGGGACTTATTCCCATTAATGCTAGGTCAAAAATTGGGATATTACATCCCTCCCCGTTTAAAACAAGTCTGTCCCTGGTGTTCTAGGGACTAGAAATGAAGACAGGAAATAAGGCGGGGTAAGCCTCTCTCATGGTGGCTTCATTCTCCCAAGTAGCCTCATTGGCCTCAAAGTGCTTCCATTGCACTTTCAACTAGACTTTGGTGTGCCTCATGAGCTGTACTTCTCTTTTTTCCAGTATATGAAGGGGTTCAAGTACAAACTTCCCTTCAGGTTCCACTTGTAACAAGGACCAATCAATAACATGTTTAGTATCATATACATATTTCTTCAGTAAGGATGCGTGGAAAACATTATGAACCTTTATGTGAGGAGGTAATGTTAATTCATATGCTATTGGCCCTTCTTTTGCCAGTATCTAAAAGGGTCTGCAAAATCTTGGTGCCAACTTTTCGCACCTTCCCATGTTCAATGATATTCTCTTTTCTTTTAATTTTAAGTAAACATGTTCAATAGTTTGATATTCTTTAACTTTCATTTTCTCATCCGTGTAACTCTTCTATCATTCTTGCACTTCTTTAAGGTTCTGTTGAGCTTTAGTGACTAATTGTTCCAAGTAGTTTAGTAATTATTGCCCTAACATGAGCTGATCCACCGGTATATCCAAAGTATTTGGTGTTCTACACTTCCAACCATAAAGTACCTCGAAGGGTCTCATCTTGGTGGAGGTATGGTATTCGTTGTTATCCAAAAATTTTACAAGGTGCAAATAATCCTCCCACTTGGTAGGGTTGTTCATAACATACATTCTAAGCACGTCTTCCACAATTTGGTTTACTCGTTTTGTCTGCCCGTCTTTCTACAGGTGGTAAGCAGTGCTAAATATTAACTACATCTCTAAACTGCAGAATAAGGGTCTCCAAGAGTTTATGGTAAAATTCGTGTCTTGATCTTAGATGACTTCCTTGGGTATCCCATTCAATATGAATATCTCTTTTAAGAAGATGTCGACAATGTGAACTTCCTTGTAGGATGACTTAACTGGGATGAAGTGTGTAGCTTTTGATAACTTGTCAACCACTAAAAATATAGAATCATTTTTCTTCTTTCTCTTTGGTATACCGGCAATAAAATACCATACTAATGACCTCCCACTACTATTCTAGAATGGGTAACTGTTGCAACAATCCTGAAGGATACGAGTGCTCAGCTTTGACTAGATGATATTCTTGATATTTTGCGATAAATAATGCTATATTGGCCTTTAAATTAGGCCATAAAAAGTGTTTCTTTACTTCTGATATCATCTTTCGATATCCTGGATGCCTCGAGTAGGGTTTATGATGGAAGTCTGTGAGGATGTTGGACCTGATGTCCCCTCCTTCCAGAACATACAATCTTTCTTTGGACCACTAAAGTCCGGTCTCGTATACCTTATACTCTTTTTGTTGTTGGTACAACCTGTCCTATTAGACCTCCTTGAGGATTTCAAGATAGAAACGAACAACTATGTTTTCTATTCTGATCCTCTCATGAAAATCCGAGTCAATTTGACTTGAAGTTACCTCATATAACATATGAGCTTGTCGACTTAAAGCATCGACAATTTTATTCTCCTTGTCGTGTATATTCTTTAAATTGAAATGGTACTCACTAAGGCCAACCATCTAGCGTGCCTGGTATTTATATCTAGCTAGTCGAACAAGTACTTCAGACTCATGTTGTCTTCCTTTAGAATAAATTTCTTCCCCATGAGATAATGCCTCCACATCTTCGAGGCGTGGATAATGAATGCTAACTCAAGATCATGGGTGGGATAATTTTTTGATTTCCATGATTCGTAACAGATTGCACAATCGTTATGCATGAGGACTCCTCCAAGTACGTGTTTACTCGCATCCATGCAAACAACGAAATCCCCATTGGGATCTGCAATTTGTAGTATCAGTGCAGCAGTCAAAAGATGTTTAAGCTTCTGAAAATTTTCATCGCACATAGTTGTCATAAGAACTTGTTTTTCTTCTTGTGTAAGGAGGTCATGGGAAAATCAATCCTTGAAACATTATTAGTGAACTTTCGGTAGTAACCCACTAATCCAAAAATGACCTAGTGTCAGTGACACATGTAGGGGTATGCCAATCCTCTATGGATTTAATATTTTCTTGTTCAACGACTATCCCCTTCTTGGAGATGATGTGACCTAGGTACTGTATATGTGGTTTGAAAAAATCACATTTACTAAACTTAGAGTAAAGATGGTATTCCCATAACACTTGTAGTACTATGCAGATATGATCCTCATGTTCCTCTTTACTCTTTGAGTAAACTAGGATGTCATCTATAAATACAACCATAACTTTGTCTAGGTATTTATTGAAGATATTGTTCATCATGCACATAAAATTTGATGGTGCATTGGTCAACCTAAATGGCATTACTTCAAACTCGTAGTGGTTGTATCGCGTTCGAAAATATGTTTTATGTATATCTTCATCATGGATCTGTACCTAATCATATCCATACCACAGTTCAATATTTGAAAAGATATTGGCTTGTCCGACTTGATCGAATAAGTCATCGAGCCTAGGAAGTGGGTAATGGTTCTTGATGCTCATTTTGTTAAGTTGGCTGTAATCGATGCACATATGCATCGTACCGTCCTTATTATTTACGAAACGTATAGGTGCTAACCAAGGGGACACACCCAGTCGGATATAACCCTTCTCAATCAAATATTGTAACTCCAACTTGAGTTCCACCAACTCTGGTGTGCTCACGCGGTATGGGGATTTTGAAGACGGAAGTGACCCTAGTGTCAGTTCTATGGAAAAATATGGGTCTCATTTTGATGGTAATCATGGTATTTCCTTGAGAAATACATCTTTAAAGTATACTAGAACCAAAGTGTCCTCAATGTGTTTCTCTCTCTTAGCTTCTACATCTTGGATGTTTACTGCAACCAGTTTCTAGCCTTTTCTAATGCACTTATTTGCTTGTAAGGTAGATATTTTCCTAATGGAAACATTTTTAGGTATGCCTTAAATATTTTTATGATTCCCTTGACTACCTATGCACAAGATTTACTTGTGTAGGCAATCGATCATGACATGGGGTTGTTACAACTAGTCCATGCGGGTAAGTACATCGTACGATCCTAAGGGTAAAATATTCAAATCTCTTCTTGCATGGAAACTGTTCAAGTTCACCTCACAATCTTTAACTATTTCAGAAACCTTTCATCTTGCACCTGTGTCTAATTGCACTAGGAATGGTTTCTCATGTTTAACTTTGTATGTTTACATGTCTCAACAATTTTAGGCAATACATAGCTTTGGCAAGCACCGGGATCAATCAAAATTGAAATAGAAATGCTCGACACCTTACCTTCTATTTTGAAATAGAAGTGTTTGACACCTTACCTTCTATTGTGATAATCTCTTTCTAGAGGTTCAGTTGTGTGTTCTTCTTTTTCTTCTTCTTTTGGGATGCCGACTTGTTTACGATAAACATATTTCTTAGATTTATTAGTTAAATGAGTAGGTTTCCCATGTGGGATTCCTCCCATCATGTTCAGAACTAAAGCTTCATTAATTCCTTTCTGCTCTTTTCTTTCATTCATATTATCATCCTTGAAGATTTGTAAGTCTGCTTGTAGAATCTGTATGGTTTTCAGTATATCGAAATTTAATTCAACCACCAGTTCTTCTCTAGTGTGGGGGTATTCAGATTTCCTTTCCGGCTGTTGTCTTCTTCTATACTCATGATCTGAACTGTTCTTTAATCCCACAGTTTAAAATATTTTATAACAAATAATTTTCTATTAGTTAACAAAATTTCAAATATAGTTAATTTCGACAAAGAATGTTTGGTAACACCCATTAGGTCTCTTAGTGGTTGAATCTGGTCTCTCATACCACTTGTAATGTCCCTAAAATTCATAATTAAAAAAAAATCATAGGCTAATAACATATTAAATTCAAGGACCTCTTTAAAACTTATAGAGAATAAAAACATGTTTGTAAGTTTATACCTAAGTTATATAGGATGTTTTTCCTATATGTGTTTCTTGTATGATGACGATCTTTCACATGATGATGTTCTATGACTTTGATACATTTATAGTTTAATTATATTATCTATATTAGTTGTTTGACATTTATTGTTTCTTATCTTGTTTTATGTTTTACTTATGGTTTACATGTCTTTAATTAGTTTATGGTTTATTTATAAAGAGGTTGACTTACCTCTATATGTCAAGGGGTGAGGTGGCAAGGTTGTATCCCTTAAAGGTCCACTCGGAAAGGTAAGGATTCCCATGCCTTTATGAACTAAGGCATGTATATAATTTTCTTCTACAGGTGGTTTCGTTGGTGAACTTAGTCCTCTGATTGTAGCGAAAAAATGTCCTACATATTACAACAAGCTATACCTACACTACACTATTCATATGCATAAAATGTGATAAAAGAGGACTAAATACCTAAGCCTAAAATATAAATAAATTCTATGATAAGAAGGGTTTGTAACTTATATGTATGCATGTTGTATTTATTTTCTAATATTTTAAGACCTTAGATATGATATTCTACAAGTTTGAACTTTATAGTATGAAGGGTCTATGTCTATGGCATAAACATATGTTATCAAAACTATGGCTTGACTATGTAAATAGTATGATGAAGGTTTTAAGACTTAGGCGATGGGGTGGGTTGAAAAATGGTGCATACGACGTGATTCCAAACTATAGTAGAGTGGGTTTTGATCTATGTGAGTTTTGATCTATGTGATAGTGGTAGACAAGGTGGTGAATTAAATGAGCCCTCGAAAGTGCAGACAGAAGGCCTCAAGCACTGTGTATAGTTGGATGTCATACATTTGAGTCTTTTGGAGGTGGAGATGGTGGTCTCACTCCTAGTGAGAGTTGCGCTTCTCAAATTATGCAACAGCAGGCTTCAACGCTCCCTTGATAGGTATGTGTTCGGCCATGGGTTTGCACCTCTGTAATGTTTATTTTGTTTATGGTTTTGATAACACGTACTTCTCATAGCCTTCGTTGTGGTCTATGTAGCTAGGAAAGCATGGGCACATTGCATGGCTTGGGCAAGTGATGTATATTTCTTATGCAACAAAACTCTGGGTAAGCCCCAAATTTGAAAATGGCTTTACACTGCTGTGTGGTTTTAGCAGAGGGTTCGAGCTTGGGTGTGGGGAAATGCATCCTTGAGTTGTTTTGTTGTTTGGAGTTTTGAAAAATACTTGGAATTTGTATATGCAACTGTGTAGCCTTTCATGGCTCTTCCATATGTAATTTTCGAATATAAATGTTGACTATTTAAACTTGATTTGGATGTGTGTATAAAATCTATTGTTTGTTTATGACATGTATTTTGTTGTATTTATCTTAATGGGAAACTCTATTTGGGTAATGAATCCATGCTTCTTTTTATGATGCGTTTCTTTGGTATTTACGTTGCCATTGCTTACAATGGAACCAATGAGGATTCGACATTTTAAAGTATGCTTAAAGGTAGTAGTGTGTGGTTTTTAATTGAATAATGTGGATGCATTGGTTTAATAAAAACATTGACGGGTTTGTTTGGCACCCGTAAGCATGAATCTTGGCTTGTAGTGTTGATAGGTTTCTTGGGTTTATTATTTAAATGTATTTTATGTTTTAGATTGTGACTGTGCATATGACATATAGGGAAAAGAGCGCATCTCTGTTTCATCATGGATGTACAATTGGTTATAATAAAACCTTTACAGACAGCCTTAGAGGAAAAACCATTGGTATATAATTGGTAGTGTGTTTGTTTGATGTTTCATCCTACAGGATTCAATCCTGGGCTAGTAGATAATTAGATGGACCTCCGGTTTGAGTGTTGTAAATCTGTGATTTGTTTATATGATTATTCAATAATCGTTGATGGTTTTCCACTAACACGAAGCATTGGGAATAACTCTGTTTTTATGCTTTTATTTAAACTGTACATGTTTGGTTTTACTTTGCTGAAAACATTGTTTGTTTATAAATAATGAAATGGGATAAAGGCCCACAGCAGATCCTTTACAGGATTCGATGGCTGGGCTGGGTGATAAAAAACTTGGATGTGTAATTTATCCTTTATTGGTATGACTTGTAAATCTTGATAGTTGTATTATTATGGTAATGGTTACAACATTTTGTTAGGGTTATGTTTGGATTTAAGTAATGACATGTATGATTAATTGTATAATTTAAACAATAGTGTTTTCACTAAAAATATGAAATCTGCTAGCATTCTCGATTTGTTTTGAGGTTTAAAAGAATTGATCTCTCGTTTGTTTGTTTCCTTAAAATTGTAGTTATTAGTTGTTTTTAAATATTTTGGATAGAGTTTATAAATGTTTAGTTTTTAAGAAAGAAAATGAGTTTGGTTAAGTTTTAATTAATATTAGGGTTTGTTTTACCCAGATTTGTGAAATCTCTAGTTTAAATTTATAATAATGTTTGAGAAAGATCTAGTAGCTAGTTATCTAACAACCAGGGTTTAAATTAAAGTTAGACTATTTGACATTTAAATTATTCTAGCAGTGTTTAAATTTAAGAACTAAGATAATTTAAACTATAACACCTATCTAGGAAATAAGTACCGAGTTTAAGCTAATGAAATCAATTAACCTGCAATATAAAATTTAACCCTGGAGATTATATATGCAAATAATTCACACCGAGTTTCAATAATTTAAACAAATGGAAACCTAGCTTGAGCATGTATTCAATATGTAGATTTCCAAATCAAGAATCCATTATGTTCTTGAAAATAATATTTAATTGATTTATGTGAATTTAATCATTTCTTATAATTAACTTAGGAACTCTTTTACTAGTTCCTAATTTGACTCTTTTAGGATTGACTATTTATTTAATCATTTTTAGTAAGTAATAACATATAAATTCTTTAGTAATTCTTATAGTTATTATTATTCCCTTACATTTAATATATGTACTTACCATTTTGTTTATAACATATATAACTATATATATACATATAGTATGGTTAATATTTGTTTAAGTACCATATAACATGATCCTATTTACATGGTGCTTTTATTAGCTTATAGTTATTTCTTTTATCAAAGCCTTTAGGTAGGGTTTGTCAACTAAGTTAGGCAGCTCTAAACCTCCTTGCATGTTGGATTTCCTCGTATATCGTCGTAGTTCTGGAGTACTTGATGAGAAGTAGAAATTCAAAATTTCATTTAATCAACTTAGAAATAAGTAAGATAAATCAATGTTTTTTAGAGTCGTTCTCACTCAACACAATTAAAATTTCAGTAACTCCTGGCATTATTTAGAGACCACATTCAACACTAAAACTGGGAGTTACACTTAGTGAAATTCTAGATCCTTTCACCGAACATTAATGCTAGGATGTACATGTATAATACACCTAGGGATACAATGGCCAAGTATCCAATGTTCCATAGCTTATGCTCAACATCAATTTGGAATGCTACAAGGCTTATTCCCAACACTTCTGATTCTTATTTTTCATGTGCTTCAGAGCTTATGCTTAACACAAACATTTCATAACTCACATTAGAGGAAATTTCAACTCAAAATGGACCTCCTAAAAAGAATTAGTAAAATAATAGTTAAAATAATAAAATAATATTTATTAATTTTGGAGGAAGAAAAGAAAAAAACTACTTTTTTGTTTGTATTTTTGACATATATATCCTCGTGTTTTTACTCAAATTTTGATTCGGAGAGCTCATTGGATACGGAATTAAATTTCGCATCCAACGAGTACCCACTCGGCATACTTTTGACGGACCCCGCTACCCCCAAAAAAAGAAATACCTGAAAAAACATGATGATGGATGTGAAATTAAATTCCACATCGAACGAGTACCCACTCGGCATACTTTTGACAGACCCCGTGACCCCAAAAACAAGAAATACCTAAAAAAACATGATGATGACATCATCACCACGTTTTTTTAGGTATTTATTCTTTTTGGGGTCATGGGGTCCATTAAAAGTATGCCGAGTGGGTACTTGTTGGATGCGGAATTTAATTCCGCATCCAACGAGCTATCCCGATCGAAATTTGAGTAAAAACATGGGGAGATATGTGGAAAATACAAACAAAAAAGTAGTTTTTTTTATGATACCTATCCCCAAATTTATATTAAAAAAGTGTTTAAGACCTATACAATATTTCAATTTTTTCATTGGCTAACACATGATGACATGGAATTTGAATCAAAGTTAAATGGACCATTTTGAGTTGAAATTTCCTCTAATGTGTGCACCAGAGCTGGCGCTCAACACAACATCAAATCACTCATGTCTGATAGAGCTTGTGCTCAACACAAACATCAAATCACTCATGGTCTCCAAAGCTTGTGCTCAAGAAAAAATCTCACCACTCATGTTCTTCAGGGTCCACGCCCAACACATTATAGAACTCAATCGTGAATTCAGTCTTCTAAACATTGTATAAAAATAATCATCTTAGTATATGCATTTTAAGGTAAATCACATAATATAATCAGTTTAGCATCCTACAACAATAATAATGTCTATCAGGGTCCATGCCCAACATATAAAATCACATACATGCTAAACAAGCATACACATTTGTCTTACACCTACTATATCTAACAAATCATCATACGCATGTGGAGTGGGGCCTTACGCCCAATTTACAAAACATAAACATCAAAGTAACATCATATGAAATGGGACTTATGCCCATTAATGCTAGGTAAAAATTTGGGATGTTACATCTGAATACATGGATGTGAAGAAATATTTAATAGAGGACATGTTCCTTGATGCTCTCGAATCAATGATGACGGATGAAGAATCCGAAGAGCTAAAAACCAAAGCATGGCACCTCTCTTTCTTATCAGATGCTGAACTTCCATCCTTCTTCCTTGCACCCTCTCAAACTGGGATGTTGTTCTTCTTCAACAGCTGCTCCGTCATATTTATCGTTTTCTTCATGGATGCACTCTCTAAATTTGATCCCTTGTGGAAGTAAGTGCATTTGGTCTTCTCCTTATTCTTGCAAGGATTCGAACCCCCATCAGGAATTTTGGGTATGTCTTGCTTCTTCTTATGTGGCTATTTCAAACCCTTGGATTTCTTCTTTCCTTTGGATGGATTTGAAACCCCTACAACAAGAGCTTGGTATTTTATTTCTTTGATGGTTCCCATATGCAATTGTGTATCCTTCTCTTGGGTCAAAGACTCCATACATCTTTCTTTCCAGTAACAGAATTTTCTAATTTTGAGTTGTGAGATTGCTTGAGTGAAATGTGCTGACAAACATAGAATACTCAGGCCCTAGCTTCAAAGGAATAGACAGTATGAGTTTCTCTTCTTTCTTCTCTATGCCACACTACTTGAGTTGAAGCACCAATGAGTTGATTTTGGTAAAGAAATCTTATATGGCCTCATCATGCATTGGGCTCAAGGAGATGAGCTCATTTTTGAGCTGATGACCCCTCATCTCATTAGTATTCCAAAAGAGAGCTTCGTGCCTGATACAAACTTCATTTGGGGTAGTTATACTATCAACATGAAATAGTGTTTCTCTCGAAATGACGAGACAAAGCATTTCAAATGCTTCATCAAGTCTATTAAAAAAATTCGACTTCTCTACTGCAGAATTTGGTTTGACCTCTGTCCTCATGGTGACCCCGTAGAGACCCTTTGAAGTCATCTATATAACCATCTCGACCTTCCATTCAAGGTAGTTGAATTGTGTTAGAAAGACATGATTTTTCTACATCTCTGCTTGGCCTAGTGGTGAGAAGTGTTGAATGTACTTGCGATGAAAACTTACTCGAATCCATCTTGAGAATCCTTCTAACAATAAATCAAACACTCTGGAACCAATTTTTAGCTTCAATCAGATCTGATACCATGTGAGAATTGATTCACAGCTGGATCTAGAAGCCAAGTAAACTCTCACAATTCACTATAGTTTGCAAAAAAAGTACAAATTAACTAAAAAGATTGAAATTGTATTAACACATGAAGTCAATAGTGGATATTATTAACACTGTATAACATGTAACTATCTTCAGAACATGTATGTATTACATTTGGGAAAAATCATGAGGCTTAGGAAGCCATTTGGAAGTGTACATGTGTCATTACTAGATTTGACCTCCATTCACCCTAGGTAGACCAATTAGCTCTCGAATCACCCAAAACAGTCACGAAACCTGGTGTGAACATTGGTGAGACATGTCGGAGTAGAAATGAGCCTATGATAGGAGTGGGTGAGAAAACAGAGGTGTGGGAGTGGCTCAAGGTTAACAATAAATGCACAAGAAGGTAAAAAATGGTCTAAAAACATCACTAGCGCCCCTAGTCAAACCAAATCCATTAAAAAGGGGAAGGGAAGCGCTCCAAGGGACATTAATGAGGGTGCACATGTTCCAGTTTGAGGAATATAGGGCACTGGTGTGTGTGTGAATGTGCCAAAATAACCAGTTAACTTGCTAGACCACTATCCCTAAGTCTAAACCATAGATATCAATGCATAAAAGTAAATGAAATAGTCTAAGGTCTAAACTATGGTACTAAGGAAGGATTACTACTCTAACAACACACTTAATTATTGATATTAGTGAAACTACACTAGGTGTAATAAAAGCTGGAAAAGCCAAGATATCAATAAGACACATACTGTAATTTATGGAGAGAAGATAAGAGAAAATCCCATACACTGTTATAAAAAAATTACACAGATCGACATGATAATTTAGCTTTCTTGGGCAGGTTGAACTCTCGATCCCCACCAAGGAGATGATAAAAACAAGGAAGCGTTTCCTTCTTCCTCCCTCTTCCAGGGCACTACTATTGTCACAGAGCCTACCCGACCATACTGTGTTGTAGTTCCCATATCTGAAGGTAAAATCTATTTTGTTTTTGTTATATATATATTAACTCCTTAAATATATATAAATTTATTTGTTGAAAACCATTAGAGACATTCCAAAATTCATTTCTGTAAAATCTATTTCGTTTTTGTTTTATATATATTAACTGCTTCAATATATATAAATTTATTTGTTGAAATCCCTTAGGGACATTCCAAAATTCATTTATGTAAAATCTATTTTGTTTATATATTGTATATATTAGTTTTACAAGATTCCAAATTTCGTAATATGAAATTTACTGTACAAGCCAAAACACATAAATTCACTTCTAGTTTGTTGCTCTATTGAATATGTAAAAAAATACTTCATTCAACATATAGGGAGAATTAGTAATATGCATGTTAAAAGTTCTAGAGCTATTGAAATTTCATTTCATTTATTTTACTTTCAATTATATTTTTTTTATGAATATCAATAGATTTTTATTTTTCTTCATAATTTCAACTTACTACCACTATTTCAACAATTGAATTATTGGTAGTAAAAATCTAACTTTATCTATGTATTTGTTCTGTAGGTAGTCTATAGAGAGTTGGGCAAGGGATTTAGTGTTGTATCTACCCAAATTATGTACATTTTATTAGTTACTCATATTTTGTGTGGGTGTGTGTCTGTCTATATAGACATCATAGATTTTTTCATAGATTACATGCTAATTATGTTTAGTCTAAGCATGAAAAAGGCCCCTTTAGGTATTGGTGTTTGATACAGTGGCTCTGATACCATTTGTAGTGATCTACCATCTCTAAGGGCCATGAATCGGTCTCTAGGTCAAGTTTGATGTACAATGGCTCATTTAGAGTTTAATTTAATAATAAATTAAGTTTTGTTTTGCAGCAAATTTTGTTAGAGTCTTCATCTAATTTTCAATTGGAATCCATAGCATAGTATTCTAAATTTCCATAATGAAAAAAATTACAAGATCTAGGATTCATCTTTTATATGCAATGTTCCATCCATGCTTTATTTCAACATTAACAGTTATAAATAAATCTGGATAAGTAGAATACCAAGAAATTAGTTCATGTAGCTCCCACAATTCCTTTTAACCAAGACATTGTTTTGAATAAGACTTAGTGACCAAACTGATAAACTACCCTACCGACCAGCTCTTATCATGTTGGAACTAGGAAACCAATGAGTTTCTAGCCCATGAGCCGATAAACCGATAATCTCGATAGCAGATTTGCTTATTGAATTCCTCCATAATTTTCCATATCCATGAATCAATAGAAAAAATTTAACAGATAAATTCCCTTTGATTTTCCCACCTCCTCCTTGGATTTTTCACCCTTCTATAAGCCTCCATCTCCCCCTCCTCGAGAAAATTCTACTTTAAAAAAAATCAAAGTTTCCTTCACCCTTTACTTCCCCCGAAGAATCCTCAATCATCCCTAATCTCTTGTCGATATATAATTTTGTACCTTCATTAGCCTTCCCTCTTACTCCACTGCCCTCCGAAAACATTCATTATGACGACTCGTTTTACAATCTAATTCAAAATAAAATATTATTTTTTTGTACTTCTTTTCTCGAGCAGCTCACTGGTATTGGGAATAGTCAAGTTCAATTTAATGGGTTGAATTTACATTATTTAATGGTTCTTGAAGCATTCAATTAGGACCTTCCTAAGGTGGTGGATCCATTATTACTTTTGTCCTTCATTTAAGATGTTAAATAAAATAATAATTAAATAGTTATCATGTTGACTCTTCCAAATTTAAAGTGGCGGTTTGATTAATTTACAAAAATCTAAACTTGGATTCTTTGTGTGACATGACAGTACTTTTATTAATATATTTATTTAATGAACCCTATCTTAACTTACTCTGTACATTCAATCAACTAGTAATACTCTTACAAGGTTTTTGATCAATCAATTTTATAATATTAAACTTGGTAATTAGACATTTTGACAAATTCATTCATGAATTTTTTAATGGACAATTTATTCTAGTTTAATTATAACATAATACTAATAGCAATAATAATAATAACCTCAATTACTACTTATCATTAATAATAATAATAATAATAATAATTAATAATAATGACAATAATAATATTAATATTAATAATAATAATTGACGGTAATAATAATATCAACATTTATTTGGTTAATTGCTAATACCATCGCAGTAATCTAGTATTGTTTTATCAATACTCAAGGTACATGCAATGGTTTAATTCATCACGCTTAATAGTTAAATAGTACAACTTTCCAAAGTTAATGTTTATCAACAATACTTCATATTGACTGCACTTCTTTTAATTGCTTATTACAATGTTTACATACCATTAATTAATAGTTTAATTGACTTAGTCTTACACATATCCAACAACTAAACATATATTATATGAATTTGATAAATACATCATTATCATATTTTCCTACAACTTATACGATTATTCAACATGTTACTTATTTGAATATTGATACTAGCGTACATGTGCAAAGTGTTCATATGTGGCCAGTGGATGCACAAGTAAAAAATGTACTATAAGAAACATCATCTCACATAGGAGTACCTTCTATTTACTAATAATACTCATTCATGCAAGTAGAACACACACATAAATATAACATACGTATCTTAGCATCCCGAGTTATTTAAGCGTTAACCTTTTAAGATACATATCCTTATATTTGTGTGTATATTTAGTTTAATAAATAAAGCATGTGTAAGGGCACATGTAGTAGGGTTTTCTCCCTTTCTATAGGCAAGAACATCTCCCTTCTGTCTATAGGAAAAAAGGGTAGGGTTCCTATGAGGAGGGAATGAAAAACCCGTAAACAAGGTTAGGGCCAAACTATAGAAACCCTGCAAAGAACTATTAGAGAATGAAAGAGTTACAAGAAATCAATGGAAACCTGCAACCAAGCATGAAAAAGAAACCTGCAAGCAAACTATGTCAGAAAACTACAATATAAAAGAAACAAACACAAATATACCTTGTCTAGATGGAAATCGGCCACCATGCCCTAGCTTTGGGAGCACGTCTCAATGGAATGGGAGCTTTGGCTCAATGGAGAAATGGAGGAGAGGGATGGTGAATGGATTGAGAGGCAAATGGTCTCAAGGAACTCACATGGGCGGCATAACGATAGGGAGAGAAGGAGTGTTTTGAGAGTGACCCCCACCCCTTTATTTATAGTTTTTTTCTAGAGATTTAGGGTTTTATGCCCCTAGTTAGGGCTTTAGCCCCTTTTTTGGCGTTTAGCCCCTTTTGTCCAATTCTTAGCTCCTTTGGGGGTTTTAAGCTCCTTTGAGGGGTTTTAGCCCCTTTTGGGAGGTTTTAGCCCCTATGAGAGCTATTTCGGCTCTTTTTAGGGGTTTTAAAGCCCCTTTTCATATTTTTGAGTCTTTCTAAGGGTGTGGGGTTCAAATGAGGGATTCCCCATGCTCGTAACGGTGTCAAATGAATAATTTCATCTAAGCTCTACAATGCAAGATCTGATCATGTACAACTGATGATACATAATGGTTGCCTCAAGAAGAGGCTGAATACAATACTGATCTGAAGAACTGTTACATTGGACCCATGGAATTCTCATGGAATGCTATATCCTCATGACTGATGGTCTACTGGATATGGAACAGTACATAGTTGTAGGGACCTACTGACGGAGAGTCAGAGTCTCTGTGTTACAAAAGTGCTGCATCAATCATAAATCCATATAGAAGCACTGCTGGGGCTTCTGAACACTGTCTCCAACGCAACCCGGAAATCACAAGGGACATGAAACTTTTGGGGTCCCTCAATAGACTCATCAATTGCTAGAGTCAGGTGACATCCGGGGTATTCGACCAAATATTGCATGGACCATTACCTTGTATGAATCTCAATGGTGCGATGATGTAGCTGGAGTTGAGCATGTGAGAAACAACCATCTCGACAGGCACTAAGGAATCCTTTCAAGTGGTCCAAGGAACTCATCAATGAGGTTAATGAAACCAAGATACAGGGACCTTTGGGTCTATCCTCTAGAATACATGTGTTTTCATCGACAAAGGGAGACCTGCAAGTGGTCAAGGCAATGGTCTTTCCTTTACTAGAAGCGCGAGGGAGATAACTGAAAGATGTGAGACAATCTGCAGACTAACCCACTGAATGGGGGGGGAGGAGTTGAACAGGGGCAGGTAATCATGGTGGACTCAAACTTCCTTTACTCAAAGTATGAAGGCAAGGCAGACCAATGAGTAAATGAAACTGACTCATGGGAAAGGAATCATAGCTATAATACTGGGATTGTCACTACAGATGGGAAATACTTGGGGGAGGTAGATGCTTCTGGTATTAATGGGATCCAAGGAAGACACATCGAAGAGTACTCTAAGCAAAGGTGACCTAAAGTGGGAATGTTTCCAAACTGTTACATGTGGGGTGGTTTCTAGAGACATCGTTGTGGCACAATCTCATGGATTTTTGGTGAGCCCCAGAAAGTAAATGCTTGATGGTACTTTCAATTTTAGAGAGTTTGAAAGCATGAAGAAGACTCCAGTGTGGTCTCTTTTTTGTTGATAGTCTCTTGTGCCTGAAAAAGGTTAAAAGTATACATAGGAGAGCTCATACATCCTTTAGGGGATGAGATACTTCTTTACCATTGGTAGTCCAGTCAGGCCAGAAAAGGTTAAAACTATATTGATTGGACGGTCATTAAGATACTTTTACAAGCATGAATGAAACCAAGTTTGCTCAGCAATCTTTTCTTGATGATAAGGATGGAAAAGATCTTACCGACAACCCGTGATGAGATTTTTCGTAGAGTTTGGCCCATCTTCCCGAGAAATCATAAAAGGATGCAGAGGGGAATGGTCTTGGCTTGAATATGACTAGGTTGTTCTTTTCATTTGATGGTATACATAGTTTGAAAAAGGAGATAAATGAGACAATGTAGACGCCCTTTCCTATACTTTAACGAGCAGGAAAGGAAGTGGCTGCACCCAACACTCTTTTCATTCTTTTAGGAGTCAAAAAATAGCTTAAAAGAAACTGCAATATGGTCGACTGATATAGGGGACACTGAAGGTGCCCCCATGTCGAGACAATGAATAGTCGTCCAAAGGTCATTTGTACAATATGGATGGAGAAGGTGGCAAGTCTAGATGTAGTTATGTGCCAAATGCATGCAAAAGAAATAATCCGTCCTTCGGGTGGTGGCCTACAGACGCGCGTAAGGTGTGGTGGATGGATTAGACGGCTATATGCTAAAATAATAAAATGATGTGCCTTCCGAGGAGATGGTCCGGGAACCCGCATGAGTGGCGATAAGAAAGTGTGACACAAGTATAGGTCTGGAGACACTTGTATCACAATGTGGTATATAAACCAAGGTAACTTTCGGGAAGTGTTCCCAAAAAGAACTTGTTAAACATGAGACAATGGACTCATTAGCAGATAAAGGGTGGAATTCTGAAACTAGTGGCGCAAACGACGTCTCAAACAAACTTTGTATGGCCCAAAGGGAGAAAATAGGTCAAATGGGACCTATAAATGAGTGGGGACCACTATGTGAGGTATCATTTTCACTATTCACTGCTGAGTTGGAGAGGTGGTCTCTGAATTTCTTTTATTTATTTCTCCCATTTCGACCGGTGGTTTATAGATCTGTGACTTGCAGGTAACATTAGAGGAAATTTCAACTCAAAATGGGCCTTTTAACTTTTATTCAAATTCCATGTCATCATTTGTTAGCCAATGAAATTTATTTAAATTTGGAATACTGTATAGGTCTTAAACACTTTTTTAATATAAATTTGGGGATAGGTATCATAAAAAAAACTACTTTTTTTGTTTGTATTTTTGACATATCTCCCCGNATGCGGAATTAAATTCCGCATCCAATGAGCTCTCCCGATCAAAATTTGAGTAAAAACACGGGGAGATATGTCAAAAATACAAACAAAAAAGTAGTTTTTTTATTTTCTTCCTCTAAAATTAATAAATATTATTTTATTATTTTAACTATTATTTTATTAGTTCATTTTAGGAGGCTCATTTTGAGTTGAAATTTCCTCTAATGGATCTCGTGGAAAATCTATTTGTTTTCATGGTTTACATTTTGGATTTTCTCACCTGGGGGTCTTCTGTGAACCTGTTAGGGCTTCAACGAGCCAAGTCGCACCTTTCATGGGTACAGGAGCAACTGGGTCGCTTATTCTGCCCAAAGAAGTGCGACTTGGTTGCCCCTGTCAGACAGAAAGGAGCGATCTGAGGTCACTCCTATGAGATTGAAAGGTGCGACCCAGTTGCTTCTGTGAGGTTTAATTGAGCGACCTGGTCACTGTTTTGGGCTAGAAAAGTGCGACTTGGTCCCTGGGTAGATTTTTCGTTGAAAGCTGTGTTTTGCTTATGCAGGATGCATGAGACTAGGTGGCATGAGAGAGACTACAAAGACCTTTGCGAGGAGGCATTACAGGATGGGAATGTGTGTGATGCACTAACCCATTGTGGGTTACTGAAGTTCATGTAGATACCCCTCATAAAGAGTTTGCATTTGTTGCTGCGGACTCTAGTGATATTTTAGGACATTAGGGAGGAGGCCTTCCTATCCAGGGACAGTGTGTTGAGATTATGCTCTTGGATGTATACTTTTTGATTGGAATCCCTATGTTGGGATTTGTTGGTGACTTGGTGCCAGTACTGTCTAGTGGGGAGACACTAGAGGAGCTATGTGAGAGGCACTGTTACGTGAATGCGCACATGTGTGGCTCATACATTTTGATGTGTGACATTGAGGATGTGTCGACACGGGCCATTGCAACCATGCTGCTATGTATCTTCTGCTCCATAGGTAGTCACAAGATATCTGGATGGTAGTTGTATATAGTAGAGCGTGTCATGCGAGGAACTTACTATGGATGGGCCCAGATGTATCTTCTTGTTGTTCGGTGTCAGCTGAACAATGCAAAGGCATTTGGGGTAGACTTTTGTTCTGGTTCCTTCTTATGTTCTTTCTTTTTTTAGAAAGTATCTACTTTGCATCTGGATCGGGCAGTGCGAGATGGTGGTCTGCACGAGCCGTGGATGCGTAGGTGGTGCTAGATGATGGTATGTGACGGTGGCAATAGAGTGGGATGCTTATTCACTGAGGAGTTTCTTAAGCAGTGACGGTAGCTCCCAATGGTTATTGAGGAGTACCCTTATGTGGGAATGGACTATCGTGGGGACCCTGAGATGCCCCGAGCTAGAGGCGAGGCATGGGGGCCAGCTGGTATGTATGTGTGATGTTTTTGTACTCATATTTATAAATAGTGTTGTTGAGCTGGTTGATAGTTGTATGATTATATGTATAGATTGATGGTGTCTTTGTTTGTGTATGCATATATTGGTCCTCACCCGCCACCCGAATATCAGAGGTGAGTGGTCGCTATTGCGGAGGAGGCGGTCCTTGCAGAGAATCCTTGTAGGCGACAACGGGAGTCAGAGACTATTTTGCTGCACTTGGAATGGCTAGCTAAGGGGATCTTAGATGATGGATGGAAGCATTTAGACAATGAGCTAACTGCTGCCATTCACAGTGTGCCTTCAGAGTGAATGTCTTTGATGAGGATGATGGCTATGGCCTGTGATTACTTTCATCTAGCGATGCAAGGGGATATTCCTGCAGAGGACGATGAGTCCTCTAAGGAAGAAGACGATGATGATGCTGAGCCAGATGATGAGGATGAGTCTGAGTTGGATTAGCAGCTAGCGGGGCTTCCCCTAGTGTGTTGGTGCACTTAGGATTTTTTGCATTGCTATGTATATTCAGCTGAGAATGCATATGTGGCTTCTTATTTTGTACTAAACATAGTTTGGACATGTAATTTATCCATCTATATGTATTTTTCATGCACGTGGATGCACTTTTTATGGTTTTATATTTGAGTCTTTTTATGATGATGTGAAATGAAATACCTATGTGATGTATTTTTACATGTGTATGCATGTTTATGTATGATGTTGGATGATGTTGTGTTTGTATGTTTCCTATGTACGATTGTGAATGTGCCAATTTAGAATATCATTAGCAATTTGATCTACTGCACTGTTGAGGTTTGTGGGAACATGTGTGAATGTGATGGATTCAAATGTTCTAACCATCTGTTTAGTGCACAGGAATTTTCTAAAGAGGCAGGGATCACATACCCGGTAGTAGTTGTTCAATTGGAAGACAAACAACTGGCATTCTAAGAAGAAATCAAGATGTTAAATGCCCAATTAGAGCGCGGCAACCAAGAGGCCATTGACATCATCATATTCATCCGGGTGGTTGGTCACAATACCCACACATACTCCATTGATATGGATCAACTCACGATGGGGAGTAGATAACCCATGTAGCTGATGCAAGGTTTGGAGACCATCTGCTTGCTCCGTTAGCAAATCCAATGTACCGATCCAAGGTAAGATCCATTTGGAGCAATGAAAGAAAACAATACAGAAGACATTACTTTTAAAAAATGTGTAAAACAAAAAGGGACAAGACTATATTACAAGCTGAACTGTCATCACTTAAAGAGGTGACGCTAGAGGGAAAGTGGTTTGGACTGTCAAGGGGTCAGCAGCCATTCCTTTGTGTGACATGTTGAACCCTAGGAGACATCCCGTTGGGACAAAGAAAACAAACTTGAAATGGTTCAAGTTGATTTTGTACTTGCGACATCGCAGGAAGGCTTTCTACAAGTCGTCCATGTGTTGTACTTTCTCTTGTGACAATGCAATGATGTTGTCAAGATAGACCAACATGATGTGGATGAGGTCGGGGAAATAGTTTGTCATGGCACGCTAAAAGGTGGATACAACGTTATTCAGACCAAAGGGCATTATTCGATAGGTGAATGTGCCCCATGGGGTTGTGAATGCAATCTTGTAATGATCTTCTTTCTAGATCTGGATTCGGTTATATCCGGAAAACCCATGCATGAACGAAAAGACCTCATGTCTGGCGCATGCATTGATGATCTGATTGATGAAGGGGGTTGGGAAGTGTTTTTGGGACACTCCCCATTTAGATCATGGAATTCTATGCAAACACGGATGGTACCCTATTATTTATTGATGGGAACATGATTTGAAACCCAAGTGGTATACGCAATGAAGTAAATGAAGCTCACTGTGTGAAGCTTCTCGATTTCAGCTTTGACTGTGACAGCTTTGGAGAGATGGATGGACCATAGCTTTTATCACATGAGGGCCACATCAAGACAAGTGTTGATGTGGTGTTCCATAATGGATGGATCCAACATGGGAATTTAATTGTAGGAGCAGGAAAAGATGTCACAGAATTCTTGGAAGAGCGCTTTGTAAGAAGCGACTTCTTTCGAGGAGCAAGATGCCCGCAGCATGATCTCCTCAACAAACTTAGGATTGGTTGAGATGTTGACTTTGATGGTTGGCGAGATGTTGGCCATGTTCCCTTCTTCGAAGGCATCTTGTGTGGGAATGATATTTTTGAACCAGTTGACATTCGCATGAATGAAATCTTTTGTTTCCACGAAAAATTGGTCAGACTGCAACACCAGTTATTTGGGGAGGAAGAACGAGTGATGGTGCGTGTCATCCCATGGGTATTCCGTGGAATTTAAGGCTTCAAGTATCTCCTCATCATTGCGGAAGCAATAAAGAGACAGGTCTGATGGACCGTTGATGATGGTAGAGATAAGGGAGTCTATGGAACTGGATATCATGTAGATGGACATGGTGTCTAAAGAAAGAGGTGGGGGATGGACCTCTTCGATTAAAGTGATCTCATATTCTAGGGCATGTTGTCAAAGGTTGGTGAGAGTTGTCGAAACTTGGACAAGTACTGGAAGTGGTGAGAATAGTGTCCATACAATCCACAAAGGGCACAAGAATGGTTTGTTCTCAATACGTTGTTTCTCACTATTGGTCCACTTGATATTTCAACCAAGGGGAGATTTTCTGCTGTATCCATGGCATCTAGATGTGCGTGGATTATAGGAATCTCAGGGAAGTTATAAGTTGGATGGCCATGTTCTTCACAGATGGTGCAAGGTGGGATCTGTTGAGGTTCAGTGGTAGCTTTCGTGTTTTTTCCCCTGGCCCTTTTGGGCTGGGGCGGTGTGGGTGCAGGTGTGGTGGTTGGTTTTTGTGGGTCAGGTGGAGGATGAGATTCAACCACAATGGGTTGCACAGGGGTTAAGACTACCTGGGGCATTGGAGGTTGGTCCGGTGGATCAAGGTACCACATGGGAATCCCCAATGTGAAATTGGGTAAGTTTAAGGTCACCATTACTGGCTCACTCATGACACCCAGCAGGGGAAATAGGAAGGGAATTGTCTAGACTGGAGAGGAGCCCATATAACTCCCTAATGGTTGCATGTGGGGATGAGGTTCTAGTTGCGGTTGCATGCGATGTTGCGGCTGGAGATGATGTTGGGGTTGTTGTTGATGTTGTGGCTACAAACGATGTTGTGGCTGCAGTTGGTGCTACGGCTGCAGTTGTTGTTTGGGTGCAACAGTGCTAGATGAGAGCATGCAAAAATTCGTAGTCTCATTTGGTGTTAGCGGTGGTGACACTAAGGGGAAAGAAGCTATCATTGTAGTATCAACAAACAACCCAAGGCCCACATTCAACAATGGGGAGGCTAGTATGTTGTCAACCATGGTGTTAACCACAGGGATAACATTGGCGGGTGTGGTTAGCCCTTGCAGATCAATGGTGTTGATCGTAGGGATAACATTGGCTAGTACAGTTAACCCTTACAGATTGTGATAAGTCAGTTGGTCAACTGTCATGATTTTTCCTTCATGGGGGAACATCATGAGATGGAAAATAGTTGATGCTACGGCTCTCATGGTGTAGATATAACTTCTTCCGAGGAGAAGGTTATAGTCCAACTAAGCATTGACAACCTCTATCTCGATTAGTACTGTGTTCCCGGTTAATGTGATGGGGACATGTGGGAGGATTCCTTAGGCTTTAGTGGGGTGGCCATTATGATCCTGCAGATTAGTAGAGGATGGTTTTATAATTGGGGACCCCAGCTTCTACCAGACTAAGGTTGACATGAAACACGTGGATTCCCATTCATCGACGATACACCGGTGCACAACCAAATTCCGGATGGATACCAGGGTTTGGAAGGAAATGGTTGATGGCATCCATGGTTTTCCATTCTCTGTGTCAAATGTGATCAACTTGGAGTCAGAGGGGTCTACAACACACCAAGGGAAGCTAGTAAGGATTTCCATTGTGTTGGGAAAGTTTTGAGTACTTCAAGAGTGGACATAGCCGTAGGTTTTTGGGACAAGTCATCTACGGCGATATAGCTTGCAGAAGCTCTAGCCGTGATGTTGTTGGCAACCCGTCGTATCGGGGGGCACGAAGGAAAAGGGGGTAGATGAAGAGGTGTGCTGGTTGTTTTTGACGTGGATGTCATTGATGGGTCAGCAGGTTCGGTGTTAGTTCCGTACTGATTTCGTCTGGTCTGTAAATTAACCTCTTTAGTTTTCATGGCTAGCTGGTGATGAACGCCTATTTCTATTGTCAGAGGTGCCCCAGGGGCGTTGGGATTGGGATGGGGAGTGGGTGCAGTTGCTACAAGTCCTTGGACTGGAAATTGGTTTTGCAGGACCATGGGTGAAGGCCCTAGTGGTGCCGGGTTGGGTTGAGCTGGGGCTGCCATATTGGTAGCATGCTAAACCTTGTTGTGAATGTGCTGCTTAGCGCGAACCATCAAGAAGAATTCGTGTGTATAGTGCCCATAGACCTCACACAACTTGCATGGATGACTTGTGCGCAATAGGGCATTGCATCTAGGTGCATTTGGTTGTTGAGGATTTTGGGCTGACCGATTTTCCCTAACATTGTTGGGAGGATTTGGTTGTTGGTCATCTCCCTGCAATTGATTATTGCCTTGGTTCTAGGCTCAGTTATTTCTGGCTTGCCCTTGTTGGTTATTGGGGGCTGGTTGGTTGGGATAGTTTTGCTGTGCAAACACCTCTCCTAAAAGTGATGGCGAAGTGGGGGTGGGGACTTGAGCGGCTTGTACAGGTGGTGCATAATAGACTTGGAGGGGTGGAGGTGCCACAAATGTGGGAATTTGTCTCGCATATTGTTGTGCCAGCCAAGCTAATGGCTGGTCCTGCTGTTGTGGCACAGGTTGTGCATAAGAAGTGGTAGCTCCGTACTGGGCCATCATTCTTGCATAATCCAAAGTTTGGTTTGGATAGGATACACTTTTGGTTTGGATAGGAAACACTGGGGGTGTTGCTTGGTTGCAGTGGTATTGCAGGTGGTGTCGGGTGGTGCTATGGTTGTTGGGAGACAGAACCTATGAGGCCATCTGCGGCATGGGATGCCCTTGATGCATCTCGATAGGAGGTTCCTGCACGGGGAGCGTCTAGAATGATGGTGTAAATGTATCTAGACTATGCGTAAATGAGATCAAACTATTGGGCCTTCAAGATGGCCTCTTCCTATGTTTGGGGACGTTCAGAGGTGAGGTCCTTGGCAATAGGTGGAAGTAAGGTTTTCAAGAACTAGTCTAGGAATATCCTATCATCAAGCTTGATCTTACACATGCTGCGACATCACCTCCACTCGTGGATGTGGTCTGTGATGTGGGTAGCAATGTTTTGGTGGAAAGATAGTGAGATTTCCACTCCTTCATCATATATGATAGGGAGCTGGAAATATTGCAGGAACATAAAGGCCAAGAAGTTGAAGTCTGGGTACTTGGCTTGTGGTAGCTCAATGTACCACTTAGTTGTAGCACCTGTGAGGGTGCGTTGGAACAGTATGAGTCTGATTGAATCATCTACGATGCTATTTTTGAGAACCATAGGTGAAACATCATGATATGGTTTTGGGGGCACTGCCCTTCCTTCCCTTCAAACTTGGGAATATCTGAGGGGAGTTTGGTTGGCATGGGAGGCCAAAAGGTTTGATGGAAGATAGGGTCATTTGTTAACCGAGAAAGGTCAGGCAGGTTGAGGTGTGCCATGAAAGGAAGGTTTGACCCAAGGTTGATGTGTAATGGAGAAGCAATGGTGGTGGGGTTTGCAGGAACATGATGTACCTACGTGACTGGGTGTACTTGTGGTACAGTTATTGATGGGCCACTGCCCCCATGTATGACAGGAGGGACACTATAGGTGGAAGGGTGTCACATACCCCAATTTTGTAAAATTATGTAATTTGTTTTATTATATTTCTAAGACATTATGATTAAATTTAATCCTAAGTAGGGATTGATGACTCAGCAGAGTCAACAGTAATGGAGTGTAATTCAAAATATTTTATTATTTAGAAATAAATTATGGATTCAACAGCACGGGAGAGCTGTTAAAAGAGGTTACTGGTCAAACTGGTGGATGGAACTAGGTGGAAAGGCAAAAGACAAGTGTCAGCATCCTCAAACACTTCCTAAGTTGCACGTGGCAACTTCCCTATATTTGGGGTCATGATTCCCCAAGAAAGTGGAATCAGAGCAGGTGGCTCATTAAATGACAGTTAACCCAACAAAGACCTAGGAAATCTTTTAAAAGTACTCAATGAAGAGATCTTGGGGCTGCTCAGATTTTATTCCAAAGAGAATTCATTCAGGTGAATGTTATTCAGGAATTTCATTGAGGAAAGAGGGAAAAACAGTAAAGAAGTGTTTTGAGGGGATTGCTGCAGTAACTTGTTTTTTATTACAACTATTTGGGCTGAGAGAACTGACTGATAATTCACAAGTTAATACCAAGTTTGGAGGACTGATATCTGACATTGCTGCACCTAGTTCCAGCCAGGGAGACCAGAGCAAAGCTCGGGGGTCCTGAGAAGTCGCTGTTTGAGCGCTCTCCAGAAGTTGGTAGGGAGGAACGGCCTCCCATTGCTGTTTTTGTCCACAGCTTAAACAGGTTCTGTCATTTATTTCTTTATGTTTTCTGAGTATGAATGGATGTATGTTATGTTTATTTATATGACTGAGTAGTTAGTTAGTTTCAGTAAAGTTAGTATCTCAGAATATCAGTAATTAAACCTATTAGTATTTAATGTGTTTTTCCACATTTGGTATCACCAGACCGTACTCCAGCACAGTATCTTAGTGATGAGAAGAAGTATTCTTCTGAACTGAGCTTCCTATTTTTACTACCAGTAGCTACTAATGTCTTACAAATGCATATGTTAATTTCTCACATATTTAAAACCAACTTTATATTATTGTATTTCATTTGTTTTAGTAAATTCTATTGCAAAGGAAAGATAGAAGTTAGAATAAAAATTTTACTATTACTGCAAGTTTCCTTCTTGGTGTTCGAATTCTGTTACTTTAAAGGTTAACATAAAGTAAGAACAAGTTACAGAAATAATAGTCTTTATTCATACTTACAGCACATTTGAAGTAAACATTTAACTAAAGGAATAAACTAAATACAATAGAAAGTAGGTAGTATAATAAACTACAGAAGAATAAAACTTAAATACTATCTCCAGATATTATAAAATAAACTAAGGAGTTAATATAAAAACAACAGAAATTTTAGAAAGATAATATAAATATTACAGTAATAGCAAAGTACTCTTTTATATCTTGCTATTCATATTAAAATAGGAATTTTATAACAATAATAATATTCTTCAGAATCAACTTATTTCCAAAGTGTAAGTAATTAATAGCTCCTAACCCTAATTCTTTTAAGATATAATTGTATAGTAGGAAATACTTGTCCTCATTTATAAGGAGGATTTAGTATAGAATTAAAGGCAAGATTATTACTTTGATTTTAATAGGTATCATGTATTAATACAGGCAGTTTATAGTAAAGTATTTGTGTTTTATAAGAACATGTTATTATCAAACATAGAAAGTATTTTAATACTCTGTTAGTAAAACTTGAAATTCCTTTATATCTAAGTTATAAGTAAAACAGTATCAAGATAATTAAATAATAAAATATATAAACCCTATACCATTATCAAGGTTTAAACTTAATATCAGTTATAATTTCTTTAATAATAACAAACTGAATTATAAACTGACTTTAACACATAATTTTTCAATATACGATCAAAGGTATATCTATACAAAAAGAAATTTTATAAGTACAGGACGCTCGACAATCGAGCTTAAGTATTTAAAACTCATCAGTAACCTAATGAGACAGATGTCTCCTCAACTGAAATTTTATTGATAGAAGCAAAACAGTATTATTATCTTTCACCGTCAACTAGGGTTTAACCTAGTAACACTTAAGTACACAAGAAATTTATTTAATAAAAAGAAGAACTAGTAATATTCTTCTTACCGCCGGGTTATTAAATAAAACATAGTAAGCATTCTTTTATTTAAATCTTTCCAATACTGCATTAAGGAAAAATGCAAGAAAGAGAAACCGTTTTCAAAATATAGTAGAACTGAGGGTAAAAACCCTACCCTTTGACAAATAATCATAAGAACAGCTGTAACTCTGTTTCATTTAATAACCCATAGCAGTAAAAAAATATTCATGAAGGCTTACAACCTGTAAAACTTTTAATACAGTAAACGCAAGGCTTACAACTTGTAAAGCTTAAAAACACAGTAAACGCAAGGCTTACAGCCTGTTAAGTTTTTAAATCCAAACAATAACTACAAACAGGGTCTTACACTCATGGCCGTAGCCGGAGAGCTCAATTTAAGAGCTAGGGCTTTACCCACATTGTTAAAAACTTAAAAAAAAAACAAACAACCCAAAATCCATGGAGGTCGACCAGGGCTGCATCGATCAAACCAGCGCAATCTCTTAAGGTTTCAGACAAAGATGATAAGCCGTGGAAAGACCAAGGCTTACCGTGGTCATGGAGCCGTAACCCTTCTTCCAGTGTAAGCGAAGAAGAGAAGCATATGCACCTGCAAAGAAATCGATTGCACAGTATTGTTAGCGACGGTTTAAGGTATAAAAGAATTATATTAACATATAAAATTACTGTACATTAAAGACAACAGGGTAGTGGTTACCTTTTCAGTTGGTATCCCTCATAATGAAGCCGCGACCAGTTCCAAAAAGGAGATGCATTTCAATAGCCAAAAGAACGATGTTAATTCGTTCAACCTTTAACAGCATGAAGGAAACCCCAGTGAATTCGATGGAGAGGGTAAAAACCCTACAGCTGCATTGTTCACTCTTTTAACTATCACACAGCCAGTTGGTAGAACCAGCCACGTCTATTTGAAAGGATAATCACTCATGAGGGTACAGAAAAAGGTTGGACTGTCATCAACCGAACCAAGTCAATCCATGGCGGTTTCACAGAGGCAAACAACACATTCATAAACACTCCAAATAACCCTCACAGTGCAGTAATTGAGCTCGCGAGGAGCAGGAGCAGCAGGAGGTGAAATGGCAGTCAACAAAACATCAGCATGGTCTCGAAGGCCCGTGAACAAAGGAAGAATGGTAGTTTAGGGTTAGATCAACCGTTATATAGCGCCAATGCATGGCCACCAATCGACCACGTAGCCTTTTAAATAATTGTTTCATGGGGTTATCATTCTAAAGTTAAAAACCATTGAATGCTTCCCAACAAATCATCGTTGGAAGGTTCCTTAAGGAGTTTATACCTTAGTACAACCTGCATCATATAGTCAATCACGCACTTTAGTCAATGTTTATAAACCATGCATGTTATATTGTTAAATTTATGG
This sequence comes from Pseudotsuga menziesii, assembly GCA_001517045.1. Taxonomy (NCBI): domain Eukaryota; kingdom Viridiplantae; phylum Streptophyta; class Pinopsida; order Pinales; family Pinaceae; genus Pseudotsuga; species Pseudotsuga menziesii. The sequence continues at coordinate 263,432 of LPNX011099062.1, forward strand.
CATCGTTACATAAGCATAGAGGTTTGTTTATGTGTTTAAGAGTTATAAAGTAATAAATTTATGGTTATAGTTAGGTTGTTGTAACCAAGTATATAGTTGATGATATTTTAATTATGGTGATTATAAAATCAATCTAGTATGCTCTAGTTCATCATTTAAATACCTATGAATAGAGTAATAACTATTCCTAGTCATAGTTCTAACATCCATTTGGTGACAATTTGATTTTGTCACTCTCCCAACTCAAGATTTTATAAAAGGCATTATAAGTAAAGTATGATACGTAACTTGGATACTCTTTTACCTACTTATTTGTTAATTAGTCTTGGGACTTTATAAAGTGATCAAATGAGATGAGTCTAGGACTGATGCTAACAGTATTTGGTTTTCAACCAAATGATACTCTTGGAATGAGTTTAGCATTCTAAAAGGAGGTAGACTTTTAAACTATAAAAGGAATACTTGTTTCGAATCCTAGATCTTAAATGCTTCAGTAAGGAAATTTATGGATCGATTTTAATAATATTCCTCATTAGTTGAAAAACTGATTAGGATGCAATCTAAGCATGGAATATTATTATTATAACTTTAACTAAAAGAAGTAAACCTGTGAAGCTGTGATCTTTCTATCATGCTAAGCTGTTAAGTAAAGGAATAATAAATACGTCCTTATACTTATCTTCAGAATGGACATTTAAGGTTTTCGTACTTGTAGATTTACTAAACTTTATGTTACTATAGGGAATAGTCCTCTACTATTTTTTATGTGCAAGATACAATTCTTTTTAGTATTAAGTCTCAAAGGAAAATTTAGCAGTAATAAAAATAATACATTGAGAAGCATGGTATTTCTGTCTAGCATGTATAAACTTTTACTAATCAAATTGTATGCAGAAATATGTACTGTAAACTTCTGAGATTTGTTTGCATCGAACCATACTTCTTACCTGTATACCTGTAATAGAAGGAAACTGCTGCGTTAGCTCGAAAGGTAAGTAAGCCTAGCCCTTGACGACAAACCACCATGTGTCGGAAACAGAAAAACAATCAGTAACTGAAAAAGAAACTGCTCTTTAAAGTACAGAGTAAATAAATAATCATTCAGTTACAAATCTAGTAGCATAAACTAATCAAACAGTTAGTGACTGCATTTAATGTGATTGTATGTTATTTTAAAAGTTTTAAATTTTTCAAAATTTTGGGGTTTTGACATGTGGTATCAGAGCATGGTTCAAACACTAGGCCTTGATGTGGCCCAATTACTTTCCGCATAACAGTAAAACTAATATACTAACCGTATTTTGTTTTATGTGAAAGGCAGAAAATTATTTTTTTTGAATCTAACAGGCAGGTATGGAGAACTTAGGAGAATATGCTGAGAAGGAATCTCCAAACACTGAGACCAGACAGATGTCTAGAGAACCTGCGAGTGAGGAGGTAACTGCTCACTCCTCAGAGTTGATGCAGACCATAAAGAGTTTAAAGACTGAAATAGAATCAGCCAAAAAGGATAATGAAAGAATTCTGAAGACTCAAGAGGAGTTAAATCAAATTCTAATAGAGAAATTTCAGACTAAAGGGAAAAATAGAAGGTCTGAATCTGAAGAAGCTAGTCATAAAAAAGGGTCCAAAAAGATGAAACTAGCTAAACCTGATAGTAGTTCCTCATTTGAAAGCTTTAGGGAACAACAAAGCTATTACTCTACTAGTGATAGTAGCGAAGCAGAGGTGTATAAGAGAAAGAAAAAGTACAGGCCTTACGAAGAGATTTCTGGGGAGTTCAAGAAAATAAAACCCCCAACTTTCAATGGAGAAACGGAAAAAGGAGAAGAGGCAGAATCCTGGTTATCCGGGATGAGAAAATACTTTCAGATTTATAATTATTCAAATCAGCTGAAGGAGAGGATGGCCATCTATAACCTTTCTGGAAAGGAATATATATGGTGGCAAGATTTGAAGAGGGTTAAGGGGATTAAAGAAAAAGAGGTCAATTGGAGTACTTTTAAAAGGTACTTCAAGAAGAAGTTTCTGTCTGAACAATACTATGAAGAAAGGGCCATGGAGTTTTATGAGTTAAAGCTTGGGTCCATGACTATGAAATACTTAAACAACAAGTTCTTAAGTCTGTTAAGGTATGTGCCGTATTTAGTTGATGAGAAACCCAAAGTACAACGGTTTCTCAGCTGCCTGCCATACCATATAAAAGACAGAATCAAATATGATAACCCCAAAACTCTAGAAGAAGCCATGTGAAAAGCTAATTTCTATTTTGAACAGAACAAAAAGAAGGAAGGAATAGCCAATTGGAAGGCTAAAAAGAATGGTAATCAGTCTGAATTCAAGAAAAAGGAGTATGTACCCTAGAAAAATTCAGGAACAACAAGAACATAAACCATTCTAATGGTAAGAACTTTTAGGGAAGAAAAAATGGTGCTTCAAATAACTCCAATAATTTCAAGGGAAGCAAGGAGGTTTCTAACAATCATGGAAATTTCACTAAGAATTTCGAAAGGAAGGAACCTGTTAAGTGTTGGGAGTGCAATGGCCCACACTATGCTTCAGTTTGCCCAAATCGAAATAAGCCAAATAGCAATATTCATACAATACAAGATGAAATGACTGTTGGAAACTTTGTAAGGACCATGCCCCGAATCAATGCGGCGTTGGAGAATTACCAAGCTGAGTACCAAACTTCCATGGTGGAAGTAGAAGGTATGGTTAACAAAACCCCTGTAACTATTCTAATAGATCCAGGTGCTAGCCTAAGTTATATTTCACCGCAGATAGTAGAAATGTGTAATCTGACTGTTGAAAAGTTTGATAACTCTTGGCTAGTTCAACTAGCCACAGGGGCAAAAAGGAAGGTAAATTGTTATGTTAAGGAATGTGTGTTAGATATGAATGATTTTAAAACTACTGTTAAATTAGATGTTTTGCCACTTGGTTCTTATGACATACTTATTGGCATGGATTGGTTAGAACAACACAGGGTAGTTTTAAACTGTTTTGATAAAACGTTTACGTGTGTAAATAATAATGAACAGCCTGTAATAGTTAAAGGTATTCCTAGGAAAACTGTGGTCAGGCAGATTTCTGCCTTACAGCTCAAAAGAGCAGTCAGGAAAGGGTGTAAAGCGTATGCTGTAACTATTACAGATGAGGCGAGCAAATTTGAAAAAGATAAAATAAAAATAGAGGATATTCCTGTGTTAAATGAATTTATTGATGTTTTTCTGGAGGAAATTCCAGGATTACCTCCCAGGAGGGAACTGGATTTCACAATAGAGCTGGTACCAGGTGCTGTACCTAGCTCAAAGGCTCCGTACCATATGAATATTTTGGAACTTAACGAATTAAAATCACAGTTAAAGGAATTAATCAATAAGAAATATATTCATCCTAGTGTGTCTCCTTAGGGAGCACCAGTAATCTTTGTTAAAAAGAAAGACGGAACTATGCGACTTTGCATAGATTACCGTCAACTTAATAAAATGACAATTAAAAACATATATCCGTTGCGCCGCATAGATGATATGTTTGATCAACTACGTGGAGCTACGGTGTTCTCTAAGATAGACCTGAGATCAGGCTATCATCAGGTGAGGATTAAAGAAGAGGACATATTCAAGACAACTTTCAGAACTAGGTATGGACATTACGAATTTGTCGTAATGCCATTCGGGCTTACTAATGCCCCAACCATCTTTATGTGTCTAATGAACAACATAATGCATAAATATTTGGACAAATTTGTTGTCGTATTCATTGATGACATCTTAATCTATTCTAAAAATAAAGAGGAACATAAGGAACACTTACGGATAGTCTTACAAGAACTGCGAGAGCAACAGCTCTTTGCGAAGTTCAGTAAGTGTGATTTCTTCAAGGATGAAATCCAGTACTTAGGTCACGTTGTGACTAAAGAAGGGATTTCAGTTGATCCTAAAAAGATCAGAGCAATTGAAGAATGGTCAGTACCTAAAGACGTAACACATGTTAGGTCTTTCATGGGAATCACCAGTTATTACCGGAGATTCATAGAAGGCTTTTCAAAAATAGCCAACCCAATCACTTCCTTGCAAAAGAAAGGCAAGAAATTCGATTGGAACTTAAAATGTGAAGAAAGCTTTAAGAAACTAAAAACTTTATTAACAACTACTCCTATTCTAAGAATAGCGGATCCTAATAAGGATTTTGTGGTTTGCACCGATGCTTGTAATGACGGTCTAGGTGGAGTGTTAACTCAGGATGGGCATGCCATTGCCTATGAATCCAGGAAGCTAAAGATCCATGAAAAGAATTATGCCACGTATGATTTTGAACTAGCTGCTATTATTCATGCCTTAAAAATGTGGCAACACCACTTAATAGGCAGAAAGTTCACTTTAATGACTGATAATAAGGATCTAAAATACCTTTTAGATCAGCCTAATTTAAATGCAAGGCAAGCAAAATGGTTAGCCTTCCTAAGTGAATATAATTTCGAAATTCAACACATAAAAGGAAAAGAAAATAAAGTAGCTGATGCTTTGAGAAGAAATGCAAAACTGAATTTTGCAACAACAATCAATACTTATAATTCTGATTTAAGTGAACAACTAAATGAAGGGATAAAATTGGATGAAATTTACCAAAAATTACAAGCTATAGCTAAAGAAAAACCCACAGAAAGTTTAATTAAGGGTTATAGTCTAAATAAAGATGGATTTTTATTGTTTAAGGACAGACTGTATGTGCCAAATGTGTCTAAGGTTAAATTACTGATTCTGGATGAAGTGCATAAAACCCCTTATTCAGGGCATCCAGGCTACCAGAAGACTGTCACCATGTTGAGAAAAGATTATTTCTTGCCTAATATGAACTCTGAAGTAGCTTAGTATATAGCTAGATGTTTGGACTGTCAACAAATGAAGACAAAACATCAACATCCAGCTGGGTTGTTGCAACCCTTTCCTATTCCTAGCTAGAAGTGGGAAATAATCAGCTTAGATTTCATTACTGGATTACCCAGAAATCAAAATCAGAATGATTCAATTATGGTGGTAGTGGATAAATTAAGTAAAGCAACACATTTTATTCCTGTTAAAACCAATTTTAAGGATGCAAATATAGAAAACATTTTCTTAAAATAGACTTTTCGGCTACATGGTGTACCGAAAGTTATTATTTCAAACAGGGATCCTAAATTCACAGGGAATTTCTGGAAATCCTTGTTTAAAGGATTAAACACCACTCTGAATTTCAGCACCTCTTTCCATCCTCAGACGGACGGACAGACTGAAAGAGTTAATCAGGTGTTGGAGGATCTATTAAGAATGTACGTCAAGGATCAACCAGGTAAGTGGGAGGATTACTTGCATTTAGCAGAATTTGCATATAATAACAACTATCAATCATCAGCTAAGTTCAGTCCGTTTGAAATTCTATATGGGCGTAAATGTAACACTCCTATCTCTTGGAATAATCCAGTAGATAGATTAGTGTTGGGACCCGAATTATTAAAAGAAATGGAACATATTGTAAAACAAGTGCAGGAAAACTTGAAGGTTGCCCAGGATCGGCAAAAGAGGCAAGCAGATTTGAAAAGAACTCCTAAAGAGTTCCAGGTGGGTGAGCATGTGTTCATAAAGGTAAGACCAAAGAAAATCTCCCTAAGACTAGGGAGTTGTGCAAAATTAGCGCCACGTTACTGTGGTCCGTTTGAAATTTTATCTAGATTTGGTCAAGTGGCATATCAGTTAGCGTTACCACCTAATTTAAAAGTGCACAATGTTTTTCATATTTCTGTTCTGAAAAAGTATGTTCATGATGCTACTCATGTGATTGATTGGAATGTTGTACGGGTAGAACCAGAAGGGGAAGTTCTGGTGGAACCGATTGTATCCTCGGGAGGAGGGAAATTACTCTGCGGAACTGCACAATTGGACAGCTGAAGGTGCAATAGAAGCACCTTAGTCCTGAAGAAGCTACTTGGGAACTGGAAAGTAAGATGCAGGAAGCATACCCGAATCTATTCCAGGAGGTTCCTGAGGAAGAAGAATAAGTAACATCGAGGACGATGTTACATTTTAAGGGGATGCATATGTCACATACCCCAATTTTGGAAAATGATGTAATTTGTTTTATTATATTTCTAAGACATTATGATTAAATTTAATCCTACGTAGGGATTGATGACTCAGCAGAGTCAATAGTAATGGAGTGTAATTCAGAATATTTTATTATTTATAAATAAATTATGGAGACAACAACATGGGAGAGCTGTTAAAAGAGGTTACTCGTCAAACTAGTGGATGGAACTAGGTGGAAAGGCAAAAGACAAGTGGCAGCATCCTCAAACACTTCCTAAGTTGCAGATGGCAACTTCCCTATATTTGGGGTCATGATTCCCCAAGAAAGTGGAATCAGAGCAGGTGGCTCATTAAATGATAGTTAACCCAACAAAGACCTAGGCAATCTTTTAAAAGTACTCAATGAAGAGAGCTTGGGGCTGCTCAGATTTTATTCCAGAGAGAATTCATTCAGGTGAATGTTATTCAGGAATTTCATTGAGGAAAGAGGGAAAAACAGTAAGGAAGTGTTTTGAGGGGATTGCTGCAGTAACTTGATTTTTATTACAGCTATTTGGGTTGAGAGAACTGACTAATAGTTCAGAAGTTTATACCAAGTTTGGAGGACTGGTATTTGACATTGCTGCACCTAGTTCCAGCCAGGGAGACCAGAGAAAGATCGGGGGTCCTGAGAATTCGTTGTTTGAGCGCTCTCCAGGAGTTGGTAGGGAGGAACGACCTCCCATTGTTGTTGTTGTCCACAGCTTAAACAGGTTCTGTCTTTTATTTCTTTATGTTTTCTGCGTATGAATGGATGTATGTTATGTTTATTTATATGACTGAGTAGTTAGTTAGTTTCAGTAAAGTTAGTATCTCAGAATATCAGTAGTTAAACCTGTTAGTATTTACTGTGTTTTTCCACATCTGGTATCACCAGACCGTACTCCAGCACAGTATCTCAGTGTTGAGAAGAAGTATTCTTCTGAACTTAGCTTCCTATTTTTACTACCAGTGGCTACTAATGTCTTACAAATGCATATGTTAATTTCTCACAGATTTAAAACCAACTTTCTATTATTGTATTTCATTTGTTTTAGTAAATTCTATTGCAAAGGAAAGATAGAAGTTAGATTAAAATTTATACTATTACTGTAAGTTTCCTTCTTGGTGTTCGAATTCTGTTACTTTAAAGGTTAACATAAAGTAAGAACAAGTTACAGAAATAATAGTCTTTATTCATACTTACAGCACATTTGTAATTAAACATTTAACTAAAGGAATAAACTAAATACAATAGAAAGTAGGTAGTATAATAAACTACAGAAGAATAAAACTTAAATACTATCTCCAGATATTATAAAATAAACTAAGGAGTTAATATAAAAACAACAGAAATTTTAGAAAGATAATATAAATATTACAGTAATAGCAAAGTACTCTTTTATATCTTGCTATTCATATTAAAATAGGAATTTTATAACAATAATAATATTCTTCAGAATCAACTTATTTCCGAAGTGTAAGTAATTAATAGCTCCTAACCCTAATTCTTTTAAGATATAATTGTATAGTAGGAAATACTTGTCCTCATTTATAAGGAGGACTTAGTATAGAATTAAAGGCAAGAATATTACTTTGATTTTAATAGGTATCATGTATTAATACAGGCAGTTTATAGTAAAGTATTTGTGTTTTATAAGAACCTGTTATTATCAAACATAGAAAGTATTTTAATACTCTGTTAGTAAAACTTGAAATTTATTTATATCTAAGTTATAAGTAAAACAATATCAAGATAATTAAATAATAAAATATATAAACCCTATATCATTATCAAGGTTTAAACTTAATATCAGTTTCAATTTCTTTAATAATAACAAACTGAATTATAAACTGACTTTAACACATAAATTTTCAATATACGATCAAAGGTATATCTGTACAAAAAGAAATTTTATAAGTACAGGACGCTCGACAATCGAGCTTAAGTATTTAAAACTCATTAGTAACCTAATGAGACAGATGTCTCCTCAACTTAAATTTTATTAATAGAAGCAAAACAGTATTATTATCTTTCACCGTCAACTAGGGTTTAACCTAGTAACACTTAAGTACACAAGAAATTTATTTAATAGAAAGAAGAACTAGTAATATTCTTCTTACGGCCGGGTTATTAAATAAAACATAGTAAGCATTCTTTTATTTAAATCTTTCCAATACTGCATTAAGGAAAAATGCAAGAAAGAGAAACAGTTTTCAAAATATCGTAGAACTGAGGGTAAAAACCCTACCCTTTGACAAATAATCATGAGAACAACTGTAACACTATTTCATTTAATAACCCATAGCAATAAAAAAATATTCATGAAGGCTTACAGCCTGTAAAACTTTTAATACGGTAAACGCAAGGCTTACAACTTGTAAAGCCTAAAAACACAGTAAACGCAAGGCTTACATCGTGTTAAGTTTTTAAAGCCAAACAATAACTACAAACAGGGTCTTACACTCACGGCCGTAGCCAGAGAGCTCAATTTAAGAGCTAGGGCTTTACCCACATTGTTAAAAACTTAAAAAAAAAACAAACAACCCAAAATCCATGGAGGTCGACCAAGGCTGCATCGATCAAACCAACGCAATATCTTAAGGTTTGAGACAAAGATGATAAGCCGTGGAAAGACCAAGGCTTACGGTGGTCATGGAGCTGTAACCCTTCTTCCAGTGTAAGCGAAGAAGAGAAGCATATGCACCTGCAAAGAAATCGATTGCACAGTATTGTTAGCGACGGTTTAAGCTATAAAAGAATTATATTAACATATAAAATTACTGTACATTAAAGACAACAGGGTAGTGGTTACCTTTTCAGTTGGTATCCCTCATAATGAAGCCGCGACCAGTTCCAACAAGGAGATTCCTTTCAATAGCCAAAAGACCGATGTTAACTCGTTCAACCTTTAACAGCATGAAGGAAACCCCAGTGAATTCGACGGAGAGGGTAAAAACCCTACAGCTGCATTGTTCACTCTTTTAACTATCACACAGCCATTTGGTAGAACCAGCCACGTCTATTTGAAAGGATAATCACTCATGAGGGTACAGAAAAAGGTTGGACTGTCATCAACCGAACCAAGTCAATCAATGGCAGTTTCACAGAGGCAAACAACACGTTTATAAACACTCCAAATAACCCTCACAGTGCAGTAACTGAGCTCGCGAGGAGCAGGAGCAGCAGGAGGTGAAATGGCAGTCAACACAACATCAGCATGGTCCTGAAAGGTTTGCAGAGCATCCGAAGGCCTGTGAACGAAGGAAGAATGGCAGTTTAGGGTTAGATCAACCGGTATATAGTGCCAATGCATGGCCACCAATCGACCACGTATCCTTTTAAATAATTGTTGCATGGGGTTATCATTCTAAAGTTAAAAACCATTGAATGCTTCCCAACAAATCATTGTTGGAAGGTTCCTTAAGGAGTTTATACCTTAGTACAACCTGCATCATATAGTCAATCACGCGCTTTAGTCAATGTTTATAAACCATGCATGTTATATTGTTAAATTTATGGCATCGTTACATAAGCATAGAGGTTTGTTTATGTGTTTAAGAGTTATAAAGTAATAGATTTATGGTTATAGTTAGGTTGTTGTAACCAAGTATATAGTTGATGATATTTTAATTATGGTGATTATAAAATCAATCTAGTATGCTCTAGTTCATCATTTAAATACCTATGAATAGAGTAATAACTATTCCTAGTCATAGTTGTAACATCCATTTGGTGACAATTTGATTTTGTCACTCTCCCAACTCAAGATTTTATAAAAGGCATTATAAGTAAAGTATGATAGGTAACTTGGATACTCTTTTACCTACTTATTTGTTAATTAGTCTTGGGAATTTATAAAGTGATCAAATGAGATGAGTCTAGGACTGATGCTAACAGTATTTGGTTTTCAACCAAATGATACTCTTGGAATGAGTTTAGCATTCTAAAAGGAGGTAGACTTTTAAACTATAAACGGAATACTTGTTTCGAATCATAGATCTTAAATGCTTCAGTAAGGAAATTTATGGATTGATTTTAATAATATTCCTCATTAGTTGAAAAACTGATTAGGATGCAATCTAAGCATGGAATATTATTATTATAACTTTAACTAAAAGAAGTAAACCTGTGAAGCTGTGATCTTTCTATCGTGCTAAGCTGTTAAGTAAAGGAATAATAAATACGTCCTTATACTTATCTTCAGAATGGACATTTAAGGTTTTCGTACTTGTAGATTTACTAAACTTTATGTTACTGTAGGGAATAATCCTCTACTAATTTTTATGTGCAAAATACAATTCTTTTTAGTATTAAGTCTCAAAGGAAAATTTAGCAGTAATAAAAATAATACCTTGAGAAGCATGGTATTTCTGTCTAGCATGTATAAACTTTTACTAATCAAATTGTATGCAGAAATCTGTACTATAAACTTCTAAGATTTGTTTGCATCGAACCATACTTCTTACCTGTATACCTGTAATAGAAGGAAACTGCTGCTTTAGCTCGAAAGCTAAGTAAGCCCAACCCTTCACGACAAACCACCTTGTGTCGCAAATAGAAAAACAATCAGTAACTAAAAAAGAAACTTCTCTTTAAGGTACAGAGTAGATAAATAATCATTCAGTTACAAATCTAGTAGCATAAACTAATCAAACAGTTAATGACTGCATTTAATGTGATTGTATGTTATTTTAAAAGTTTTAAATTTTTTGAAATTTTGGGGTTTTGACAAAGGGACACTGCTCCCAGGCATGATAGGTGTGGTAATTTGACTCATCAGTATGGGTGGCGGTAGCTGACTTTTGAAAGTTTGCATGAGAACACTAGGGCCACCAGCAGGGTGTTGGTGGTGCTGTGGGGTATGGACATGGGTCTACTACCAATCACCAGGACAAAAAATGGATCTGAGTTAGCACTAGCCATGGGGCTAGATGGTGCAGTGTGTAGATCTGGCTCAGATATGTATGATTTTGAGTCTGAATCAGAGGCTAGGTGGCCTTTCGATGCTGTAGAGGGTCATCGAGAATGGTCTCAATAGTGTTGGTTCAAGGACCCAAATTGTTGTGGATCGCCTCTCAGGCGTGAGAAAGAGCGTGGGGGATCAATTGTGTCTGGTTGGTATGTCAAGTGGTGAAATCAGGTGGTGCTATGTGGCCTTTTGATGCTATAGAGGGTCATCGAGAATGGTCTTGATAGTGTTGGTTCAAGGACCCAAATTGTGGTGGATCGCCTCTCAGGTGTGAGAAAGAGCATGGGGAATCAATTGTGTCTGGTTGGTATGTCAAGTGGTGAAATCAGGTGGTGATGTTCTGGAACCCAGTTTCAATGGCTTCCTATTGGCTTTCAGGTGGTCACTCGACTACCAATACTGCCAGGAGACAACCCTTGGCTTTTTCCTCATGCGAGTGCTAGTCAATCGGTGGGGGTTGTTGCCCATTTTGCTTGGCAATTCCTCTCAACGACCAGCTATTTTGGGGTTCCAGTGGTATTCCTCACAATAAGTTTTTGGGTTGAGCCCAAGTACTTCCCATGGTTAATGTAGTCAGGGACTTATGTCCTCAAATACTGCAAGTTTTTGAATTAGTGTAAATTATAAATTTTAATGGCTAGCTCAACATCATGAATTGAGTTTGTTTGGTTTATGTGGTATGGTTTCTGTGCATGTTCATTATATTGCTGTTATACTTGGTGGTTGTTTGTATGGTTTATGAATATTCTGCAGATATTTTTTGGTTTATTGCACCACTTATATTGTGGATAAGTTATTTATGAAAGTAGTAAATTGTAAACAGAAATTTAAACACATGCCATACCTGAATTTGAACTATGGTATCCTGACGAGGTGACTGCCTTACACCTATATTTCTCTTCAACTAGGAAAGAGTGTTGGGATGTCAACAAAATGGGACTAATCCCATGCATAGATCCTCATATCACTCTCTGGGTGCAAGGTCGGTGAATAGGGAGGATGCAAATGCCATGAAACCCCCATCGATCTTCACCCCCTCTACCTTCCAAGTCACCCATTTTTAGTGGTCTTGAAAAATTGCAGATGAAGTGCCTATTACTATACAAGCTTCACCCTTCATCTTATCCCAGAATACCCCAAATGGTGATGATTGGGTAGAGGGGGAAGGGCTAGGCAAGATGTTAACTTTCAATAACTAAAATTTAACCTACAGTAAATTTATGCAATCTTTGTAATCAAATTCATTAAGCCATTAACCATTCGATTTAGCAGTTATTTACACATATTTATGAAATAAATATAGATTGATGGACAGACGTGGCTGAGACGCACTAACATTCCAAATAACTTAAAAATATGAATCTGAGAGACAGATCACTCTTTTTGGGGAAAATGTAGCGAGGGGGTCACCAAATTTTCCCCAAATCAGGCGAGGGGGTCGCTCAAAAACTGCAGACATGAGTGATCTTCTTTTTGGGAAGAATTCACACCTTTCAGGCCTGAATGAGCGACCTGGTCACACCTTTCAACCCGATAGGAATGACCTAGTCCAAGAAATGATTTTTCTTTAAACTTGAGCCAGGACTGACCGATAGTAACTTGTACTGTGACTGAATGGGCTCCGTTTGTCCTTAAGGAGGATTGGGTGTGAATTAAAATGCAAAAAAAGATAGATCTAAACTAGACTTGAAAGAAAATGAAACTAGGGAAAATGAAAACAGAAACACAAAAATTAAACCCAAGGATCCTATGGGATCAACCTGGTATGGTCGCAAGTTCTGTAGTAGGGATTTCGCCCTTGCTGTAGGCAGGAACAACTCCCTTCCATATATAGGATGAAAGGGTAGGGTTCATATGAGGAGGGAATGAAAAACATGCAAACAAGGTTAGGGCCAAATTGTAGAAACTCTGTAAAGAACTGTTAGAAAATGAAAGAGCTGCAAGAAATCAATGGAAACCTGCAATCGAGCATGATCAACAAAACTGTAAGCAAACTATGTCAGAAAAATACAATATAAAAGAAACAAAACACAAATATACCTTCTGTGGATGGAAATGGGCCACCATGCCCTAGCTTTGGGAGCACCTCTCAATGGAATGGGAGCTTTGGCTCACTGGAGAAATGGAGGAGAGGGATGGTGAATGGCTTGAGAGGAAAATGGTCTCAAGGCACTCACACGGGCAGCATAGTGATAGGGAGAGAAAGTGTGTTTTGAGAGTGACCCCCACCCCCCTATTTATAGTTTTTTCCTAGAGATTTAGGGTTTTAAGCCCTTGGTTAGGGATTTAGCCCATTTTTTAGGATTTTAGCCCCTTTCTCCCAATTCATAGCTCCTCTAGGGTATTTAAGCTCCTTTGAAGGGTTTTGTCCCTGTTTTGGAGGTTTTAGCCCCTATGAGAGCTATTTTGGCTCTTTTTAGGGGTTTTTAAGCCTTTTTTTATATTTTTGAGCCTTTCTAAGGGTGTGGAGGTCAAATGAGAGTCATGCATGTATGTATTTAGGTGATGTAGGTCATGTAGAGCTCATTGCGGGATTTTTTTGTTAACAGTACCTACTACCACTAACTCAATATCAAGGAATGCCCACTCTCAGCAATAATAACTAACATATCCTCCCATCCTAACCTATGTTCGCATCCTCTATTTCCTTCATCTACTAGTAAAAACATGGATGCTAGCTATACTCACCTTACCACATAGAACCTCAGAGAAGTATTGTTGGATAAATACAAGACCTAGCCTCTCCTAGCAGAAATCGAACAGTCGTCATCACAATAACTTTGGGAGAATTTATCACCACAACCCTCCCATGACCCCAAGTGTCATAATGACATACTAGTGGGAAATACATCTACCCATCTCAACATACTAGGTCTATACCCTAACAATACCATACTGTGATGCTATCGAGATTATTGGAATGTGTCATCCTATCATCAATTTGGTAAATAAGTCTGTATGCAAAATATGTACTACACAACAATTTATATTGAGTATTTGACTATTACATGGCCCCTGTTTCATGTCGATTAGCAGTTTACAAAAATATATTTATAACCATATATCCATTCAATCATCATTTGGTCCATATTATCAATATCATTTCCTTTCATCACATAAAATCATTAAATCGATCACATCATGGGTTGGTATCCACGTACCACATCATATATATCACATTTCATCAAGGGTGACAATTAAACATATATTTTCATTGTGAAAGAAATGAATCTCATGATAACTACAACATAGTAACTGCACAAACATAATAACATCATGAGAATGATAACATCATAACATAATAATTCTAGTAACATCATAAACATAGTAGCAACATATAATCAAGTTTAACATGTTGAAAATATAGTTTACTTAGTTTAGCTTATTCTAATAGATAATAAGAAAATAAAGTGCAATATGTTTGACCAATAACATGCCTAGTCAGAGCATGGGGTGTTACAAAAATGAGGTTTTTTATTAAAAAATGTGTGTTTCTCACTTGCAAAGGTTATATTTTTTATTAAAAAGTGTCATCTTAAAATGCGGTTTTAGCACATGATTGCAGTAATGGTCATCATAAATGGCATGAAAACATCAAAATTTCTCATATGAGGTGTCATACTTTTGAACTAGACCTACCTACGATCAATATTTAACTTCCAAGCCATACAATATGGAAATCCAATCCTTCTCACTTCCCCCAGTGTTCACTAATATCTCTCCAAAGCACAAATTATGCATACCATTTCGAGAAGTGTTGACCATTCCTCCAATCATGACGCAAGGTGGGATAAGGTTAGCATACCTTCCCACGACAGCTTGAATTTGTCTCTTAGCTCTTTTCCTGAAGAATGTGTGAGATTGCACGAAATGGTACCCATGTAGGCTCGAGAGTTTTCAATTCAAATTGTGGTAATTCAGAGAGTCAAGGATAAAGAAAAGCATAGGAGAAAAAACTGTGCCCAAATTGGAACCAATTACAGTTATATCACTAGTACAAAATGAGAAATTAATGACTAAAATCATGATATAAATGATTGTTTTTGAGTCAGTGACTAATAGTATCTAATTACCACTATCTTATAGCTAGTCGTATTTTTCTTAGTCATTAATAGATTGACTTATTAGTCATTTATTTAGTCACGGATTTAGTCATTGAGTTAGTCACTGATTTGGTCACTGATTGCAACAATTAATGACCAAATATACGACTAAATAAACTACTAGATGATAACATATTAATGATTAAGCTAAATACAACTAAGATACGGGAAATTAGCTACTAATAGTCGTATATATGCGAATTTAGTCATTTGTGTAGTCACAAATTTATGATAGGGAATGGAGGAATCGAACCACCAACCTCCTGCCTATAATTAGGCAGGCACTCTACCATTGAGATGGCACCCTTTAAAAAGTTATTATTGCTTGACAATGATGATATTCAAACAAATTTATGATAGATAGAAATCTACGAACTACATAATTATTACTAATACACCTTACCAGTAAATAGTATTTATGATAAACTAATTCCTGAGAGCTATGTACAATTTTCCCTATCTGGCATATCCATTCATGTTATCAGAGAGAATGAAATACCTCTTTGATGGATGTGATACCAATTAAGTCAACCAATTTACAAAATATCTCTTTGGATTTACTGTTTTGAATAATAAAAAGGACATGTAACAATGGCTACCTCCATGGGTGGACAATTAAACAACCCCATCATGTACTAAAGAAAACACATTTTGATGGTTACCCACAACTTTAGAAAAGGAAGAAAAAACCAATGATAAAATGTGAAAGTGAGTTTCCAATAAATCCTCTTACTAGAGTAACCCAGGAATGTAAAAAAACTACTAGGAAAAATCCATTTTATAGAAAATACTATTCAACCTATCAACAAAAACAAATCTAACCTTCCATTTATACATTTTCTAGAGCACATCTAGTTCATAAATAGCTTTAGCATCATATATGCTTCCACCTTTTTCAAGTTTTTTCAAAGCTGACTTGACATCCTGGGGAAAAAATTTAAAGCTAGTTATAAAAAAATTGAAGGTATAATGCATTTAATCAGAAAATATTGATAGTTACCACCCATATGGACAGTCTTTCTATGTTCAAAGTATAAATAGACATACCTCAACTGATCCCTCAACCTTTCCTTAAGTAATAGTTTTATCCACAGTCCTCATGCTACATAATTCTTATGTGTTGAAGGCACTTGGTGCTTTGCACACACATCATCTAAACTAATGCCATCTATTGCTCTCTCAATTATAGCCAAGACCCTATATCACAAAATGCAATCTTGCTAAGCACCACTATAAAGAGTTAATTTAATAAAAGAACTTTGCACAACAAAACAATTCACACAAATAATAGCTAGAAATAAAGACTAAATAAATGCTCACAACAATCAGTAAAATCCACTAAGTGAATAATAGTAAGGCCAGTCATCATTCAAATTCGTTTATTCCACTTTAGTTCACTGAGAGGCGGGATCTTAAAAAAAAAAAACAAGAATAAATAATTAGTTAAGTATGAACTCCATAAGACAAGAAGCAATAAATCCCCCCTTTTCTTGGAGAGTTAAGGTACTATTTGTATGAATAAATAAATTGGTTGCAGTTCAGATGTGGATTCAAAATATCGAAAGTTGCCTCCGACTTTTTGTCCCATTGTGCCATAAGTATTGTTCTCCTCCTCACTAAGGAAAAAAAGGGTTGAAATTCTGCATGACACACTGATCCACCTTGGTAGGAGAGACTTCCGAGCCACTTAGATTATGATCCTGCTGAAGACTAGTAAGCATTAGTGTTATATATTATGCATTCCATTAGTGTGAATCATTATACGAAATACGTAACATTATAGAAAGGCCCTATTAGTAGAGAGTAAGCTAAGATTTTTGTATGATTATAACTCTAATGAAAGTAATTAAATTGTTATAATACTATCCTTATTATGATAATAAAACAAATCATGCATATTCAGCTCTTGTGACATAATCTTGTAAGCTTATGATATTATAATACTATAACATAGGGAATCATACTAACCTAGAACTTAATGATACTGAGACATGCAGATTCAATGGTTGTATAACTAAGCTTTATGCTCTTACTTTATATGGTGTTCATACTATGTTTATAAACAAGGTATCATTGTGCTTGAGTTTACATACCCTATTCTTATAATATCTTGGAGTTAGATGTTACCTCTAGTGATCACATGGAACTCATACTAGTAAGATGAAATAGCTCTTACTTGGATAGCAGAAGTATAACTAACCTGTTGACATGAGAACTATGCTTTTTCATTATAGATATATTTATAATCAACACTATCAACCTTTAACACAACTAGCACTTATAAGAGCTTAGAAAGCAAGTAACAGTCCTTTTACACACTAGTTACCAAATCTTTCTACATAAATAGTACAGTGTTTACAACTCCATATCAGTATGATTACACTTGTTTCCTATACTTATGACTGTGATTACTAGTATGTTTATTACTAAGAGTCTTAAGCTATAGTGATAACCTAATAAATCCCATTACATTACATGAAACATAATGGTTATGTTATCCTTAGACATTATGTTTATAATAGATATTAGATTACTACTAGTTACGAACGATCATTACAAATACATGTGTTTCATTATTCCAATATAAGAGATGAGGTAAACTACTTAATCTCTATAACTACATATAACCTATATTATGTAATTACAATGATTGTTTATAGTGAATCCATGGTAATTACACTATATTGAGCAAGTATCATATGGGTTCCATATCAGATCAAGTAGAATGAATACCATAAGTAATACAACTTATACACTGCTTGGTTCCATAGTAATATCGAATACTATATTAGTAGAGATCTTGGGTATAGCTTATGTATGGTTATAATAGAGATTAAACCCCATTATTATTGACAATGCTCAGGATTATAGGCCATATAGATAGCTCATCTTACTACTATGGGATTTTAACTAGTACATTAAAGGAAATTTCAACTCAAAATGGGCCTTTTAACTTTAACTCAAATTCCATGTCATCATGTATTAGCCAATTAAATTGATTTAAATTTGAAATACCGTATAGGTATTAAACATTTTTTTAATATAAATTTGGGGATAGGTATCATAAAAAAAACTACTTTTTTTTGTTTGTATTTTCGACATATCTCCTCTTGTTTTTACTCAAATTTCGATTGAGAGAGCTAGTTGGATGCGTAATTTAATTCTGCATCCAACGAGCTCTCCCGATCAAAATTTGAGTAAAAACATGGGGAGATATATCGAAAATACAAACAAAAAAGTAGTTTTGTTTATTTTCTTCCTCCAAAATTAATAAATATTATTTTATTATTTTAACTATTATTTTATTAATTTTTTTTAGGAGGCCCATTTTAAGTTGAAATTTCCTCTAATTCATATCACTATTGATTACCTATGTCATTTGAGCCACAACCTATACACCATATTTCTTTTACCCCCCTTGGTTAACCAGTAATCAGTATTAGGTAGTGATCAAAGGCAGATTATAGTCTACCAAAGCAATTTCTGAAAAATAGTCATTTATAGTCATTTCTCCAATGCAATTTCTGAAGATGTTCATTTGAATAAGCCAAAATGGTGAGATATTTTCTACTGTATTTTCAAGGCGTTACCAATCCACAACAAGGACTTTTGTTTGCTATTTATGCAACAATTTATGTTTTCTTAATTCTTCTTGTTCTATTCATGGAACAAGGATCTATGTGCTTGGTGGTCCAAGTCGTTCCTGATGTGGGAATCGTTGTTTTGTATGCTTTAGTAATGGCATGAGGAACTTGCAGTTAAGGGGATTTAATTAATGAAATAACTGTTTTCTATTTTTTTCTCTGGGTCATGTTCCTATGGAAAGAAGCATGTGTTTCTCTTTTCTTTTACTATATGTAAAGGTGTTACAATTATTGCTGAGAGGAGCTTTCATTTTACTACATGTAAAGGTGTTACAATTAGTGAAAAAAAACAAACTTTGTGAAAATACATGATAGAGATGAATCAGAGTGGCCTCGGGCTCCACTCATTTCAATTACACAAGCCTATAGCAACCCACATTACAAACCTCACTGTAATTTAAAAGGTTTTTAAAATTTGCAAATGTTTGGATCAATGGGAATCTTACATTAGAGGAAATTTGGGGTCTAAAATGGGCCTTATAAGAAAATGCGCCAATAATAAATTTTGTGAGTTGGAATTCAATAACCAATAGAATTTCAATAAAATGAGTCAACCATAATGGTTGAATTGGAATATTTGTCATAAAAGAAAACTATTTTTTTTGTTTGTATTTTCGACATATCTCTCTGTGTTTTTACTCACATTTCAAGTGAGAGAGCTCATTGGATGTGGAATTTAATTCCACATCCAACGAGTACCCACACTGCATACTTTTGACAGAACCCGCTACCCTAAAAACAAGAAATACCTGAAAAAGCGTGATGATGACATCATCATCACATTTTTTTTAGGTATTTCTTGTTTTTGGGGTAGCGGGGTCCGTCAAAAGTATGCAGTGTGAGTACTCGTTGGATGTGAAATTAAATTATGTATCCAACAAGCTCTCCCACTCATAATTTGAGTAACAACACAGGGAGATATGTCGAAAATACGAATACAAAAAGTAATGTTTTTCATTCTTCCTCCAAAATTAATAACTATTATTTTATTATTTTATTATTTTACCTATTATTTTATTATTTTCCTTAGGAGGCCCATTTTAGACCTCAAATTTCCTCTAATGCCTCCAAGTAGAGCGTTGCTAGTTTCCCCAACAATGATCATTCTCTTTGATCGAAATTCCCTGGCATACATAGACCATGTCACTGAGTTTTCCATTCTGGTTCCAAATCACTATGAATCGTCCACTAATACATATGGAAATCCAAGTAAGGCCATTACAGAGATGCCCCAAGAAAACAAAGCTGAATGACGTCCCAATCAGTTCTATTTCGCAGCGATTCGACATCAAAATCAACACTATTTCTAGTGGTGAAAAGGACAAACTCACCCCCAACCCTTTTGCACGATCCACACTGCAGATCAAAATCAGAGTAGACATTAGAATCCAAGAAATAGGAACAGAAAATACTAAATCTTTTATTATTTCATGAAATCAATAGTATAGAAGAATACAATTCCTTTTGTAAATTTGTAAAATCTAACATGATATAATCACACAATGAAATAAAAACCCAGAGAGAATGCTGAAATGTACATAATTTGGTATGTAAAAACAAAAAATATTAAATATTTCAAGGTTTCATGATTTCAGTCAATTAGAATACATGATTTGACACAGGAAAACAGTGAAATAAGAACCCAAAAGAGAAACCTGAGGCTGAAGTTGATCTGAAGGAGAATCCAAGTTTGTGTTTAATACATTTTGTGGTTGAACCGAAACATAATCTACAACAGATGTCAATGTACAAATATAAATCTCAGCTTCAAATTTAGGATGATTGTAGACAGAATCCATATCCGAAGTTAACAACTCTCTAAAGCTATCTGTAGATTTTTCAGCTTCAACCTGATATGATATAAAACCAAATGCTACATTCAAAGTCTTGGGACTTTCAATGTTGTCCTCGGTATGACCTAGTACAAAATTCATTACTATATTTGAAACAATACTCAAGTTAGATTGGGAGTTCTAAGATTCAACACTATGCTGTCCCAAAACAAAATCCCTTGTTGTGTTAGAAACCTTGCTCAAGTTGCAATATAAATTTCCATCTTCATCCTTTGATTGATCCAAAGAATTCATTGTTGAAATCGATTCATCTCTTGTTTCCATGCTCAGCTTCTCTGAAACAGAATCCAATGTTGAATTTGAGACCCCTCTCAAGTGCATGGAATTTTCATTTAGAGGTTCAATCTGACATGAAATAGAATCAAAAGTGGAGATTGATTCTTTTCTTGAATCACAAATGCAGTTCTCACCTTCAAGATTGGGCTGATTAGAAAGAGAATCCATTGTTTAATTTGTTATTTTTCTTAAGGTAAGCTCAGGATTATCAGGTTCAATGTTAGACTCACTGGGAACAGACTCTAGAGTTGGACATATCATATTTTTGAGAGGGATGCTTGACTCATTAGAAACATAATCATAATTTTAAGATTGAATATTTTGCAAGCTATCATAGCCTTTCTCATTGTTGTGTTCATGCTTACTTGAAGCCAAATAAAATGTTGGTATATGATCTGATATTAATATTAGCATTGATCCCTTCCTTGAACTACAATTGGAATCCACAACTTCAACATCATCCTTAGTTAAAACCAAAGTTGATACTTGTTTCAATTGTTCACTATGACGATCTGGATGAGAATCCAATACTGAATTCGACAACTTCTATATGCTATGAACCTGATATGTAGTAGAATTTGATGTTGATGTTGAATCATATCCCCCTGTCATGCTAGAAGCTAGCTTCTCGGATTCAACCTCAGGCTGATCAAGAACAGGACCTAACATTGAATTTGACTCCTCTATTGACATTTGCGTAGGATTGTTAG
Organism: Pseudotsuga menziesii; assembly: GCA_001517045.1. Taxonomy (NCBI): domain Eukaryota; kingdom Viridiplantae; phylum Streptophyta; class Pinopsida; order Pinales; family Pinaceae; genus Pseudotsuga; species Pseudotsuga menziesii. The sequence continues at coordinate 285,080 of LPNX011099062.1, forward strand.
TTCTGGCCTCTAGGATGTCAACATGCTTACTTTTATTTAAGCACTTTGCAGTGTTATTTTCCTTAAGCAACAAACCAGATTCCCAAGGAGAAGAAGCCATCCAACGTTCCAACCATTTCCATCCAGAATTGCAATGGTCGTGATCATACTCCATACATAGAGAATATGTCTTTGGTACAGTTCTTAAAAGCTTCAAAAAGACAAAGAAAGGTGTAGAATTAAATATCAGTGCTATGCATTAGCACTTTTATGCATGTTGGGATTCATGTTTTTCTAAAACTAGAATGTATTGGTTTAGATATTGAAGTTCCAAGTTTTACCTAATTAGCAAATCCATTTCAGAACAATTTCTCTAACTGAAAAGTATAATTGTTCATTGAAGCATTTGAACCATTAATCTCCTGAAACCATCCAAAGGAATCTGTCAAACATTGAATAAGAATGGATACAACAGTGTTGTACAAGTTTTAAAGTCACATACAAGCTAATGCATAGTATTTTCCTAGTTCAATTCAAAACACAATGGTTTTATATCATTACCAAAGCACTTCCTTTTGAACCATTATGTCGTCATATGTATTCAAGGTTCTCTCGTATAGCCAATCCTTCTTCTGACGATCGAACTCAACGAGCACGAACCAATGCTTGGAATCTGACAATTGATAGTAGAAAGCACAAAGTTCCTGCAACCTGATTTCTGAGTAAGTGTCCCCGAACATGGGCTTGTAAACTTACTATACATTTAAGGTGACAGAGTTCTCTGCAGGCCTACAAAAAACTTTTAAATCCTAATTTGCTAGCTCAAGCCTTGGCAAAATTACCTTAAAATGCACAAATGTATACAATATAGTTATCTTATTGTTATTAAGCCTATAACTTAAAATGTAATATAGAAAAGAAAAGGAAGTTCATCAATTTAAATAATTGTGTTCTCATAGATAAAAAAGGGAAGAAGCTCAATTACAAAAATAATGAAAACTCGTGAAAGGAGAATATTCAGATGTGCAATGTTAAAAGAACTTAATTGTATTTGGTCAAACCCCAACTATTAAAGTAAACTATATATTTTCATAATTTATATCTATGAAAGTAAACTATATATTTTTAATTCTAAACAGTCCCTACAATTGGATTCTTCTTAAATAGCAATGTAGGGATCCTTTCAAGGTTACCATTAGTACCTTGTATTCTTCCATTCCATACCTCTCCTTGGTATCTTTTTTCTTGCTAACGTTTGAGCTGTATTTTCCATTTGTTTTCGATTTTTAAGTTAATATATTATACAAAAAATTTATTCAAGGGTTGTTTGCATTGCCCTTCCATGAAAAATATGATATGGATTATTTTTAATTCTTTGAGTTCACTGTCTCCCTTTCTCATCTAACCCATGGGAATTTTGCATTGTCCTCTGCAATGTACATACAATAAGTGGTCTAGGTGTAGCCTCATGAGAGGCCTCTTACAGTCAGTAGATATTTGTTATGATTTGGCTTAATTATTGATCTGGGAGAGTACAATTGAAGAAAAATATATTCTAAAGACTAGGACATCTACAAAGACCAGAACATTGCTTGACAACTTCCTAGACAGCTTCGAATGTACATGACAACTTCAAATACCGGGGCAGTGCATGATAGCTTGAAAGACTAGGACAATTCCTATGTAGATGGGTTTTTTTTGTTTGGTCCGATGTCTCAACTAAATTCTATAATTTCTAGGGCTTTGAGGGTCCTTACCTTGTGGGACTGGTAGTTGATAATGGTCTTTGTGGTCTAAGAAACCATGACCATAGCTTTAACAATCTGAACTTTGTGATCTAAGAAACAATGACCATAGTTTTAACAATCTGAAATAGATTTGGCCTTTGTTTTGTAAGAATCCAATCGAAATCAGATTTGGTCTTATCATATTTGGTCTTTGTTATATAAGAAACCATGACCATAGTTTTAACAATTTGAATCAGACTGGGTTGAGGGTGAACTTGGAATTCGAATCCATAATAAAATTGGTTGAATTGAATTTAAATAGTTTAGTTTCCTAAATTTACATTTTTTATTTGTTTAATCTATGATTCTAAATATATTGTAATTCTATGTCTACACCATATAATGTAGAGACAAAATATTCCCAGTATATACCATACATGAGTGAATATATCAAAATTGAAGTGAATTGTGACACATGTATTTATGAGACTAGCATTAGAACATAATACATAATCTATGAAGCTTACAGGATATATGCCTTGTAGAGACCAATATGTGTAGATAATATTTTTTTTGGTCTGTTGCAATGTCTCAACTTGCTCTTAATATTAAATTGAAAACATAGATTTGTGGACAAACACACAACTCACAAGATAGATCACACAATTTACTCAACAATTGAAGAATGAAACAGTGCAAAAATGGCTTGCAGCTGTGAATACTTTCATTAATAAAAAAAGTAATTAGATAGTAATTACAATGAAGTACAATGGCTTAAATAGCCACACACAATTTGAATCCACATGAGGAAATTCGAATTGATTAGAATCTACTTGACTGTAGGTAACTAAGACCTTGTCTAAATCACTATCAGAGGACTCAATAGATAACTGACCTTGTCTAAACCATAACCAGAGTTCATCGGAGTTCTAAAACACAACTCAAGTGTTACATTCAATGTTGACTAAGGCTAACTGACTCTGGTGGGTGAGAAATGTGCCCCTCCTGTAGCAGCCATGCAAACCTAGTGCTAACTAAATGTAGAGGACTAGAAATGAATGTAACTGACTCCTAACTTAGCTTGACAAGTCACCAACTCAACTGAACTGACCTTGGTTAGTTTTGGCAGTCCTAGTGTCTCCTAAATTGTAGGGATTCATCTAGGACGCTCCTAAGCTGATGCATGCAATTGTAATCAGTGGCAATAGGCCTCAATTAGTGTTCCCCACAATTTAGTAACTGAAACATGTGCCCCAATTAGGCCAAGTGGACCCAATGGTGCTAGTGACTAAAAATAGACTGGATGGACTCCCAATTTAGACATGACTCCTGATTTAGACATATGACCAAATTGGACAAGGGAGGATTAATAATCCTAATACTTAACTTCTGGGATTTTGAGTGTTTTTACCTTGTCGGAATATTCTTTGGTTTAAGAAACTATAACCATAGTTTTAACAATATGAATTAGAGGTTTAAGAAACTTTAACCATAGCTTTAATAATATGAATTAGACTCATTGGGTTGAGGGTCAACTTGGAATTGGAATCCATAATGAAAATTGACTAAATTAAATAGAATTTAAACGGTTCAATTTACTAAATTTTATATTTTCAAGGTTTTAATCCATGATTTCGAAGCATTAGACACAAAATATTCCATGTATGCACCATATCAGATGCTGTTAACAACCTTTATAATTCCATATACAGCTTCATTCTCGCTTTCCTTCAAAGGCTTCCTCCTATTGTTGGGATTAAGGAGCCAAATGAAGTCCACTCCATAAATATTGCCATAGTGATTGTGATGGATAACCCACTGGTAAGACAACAGTTCATTAATTATAAATTTCCAGTTCACCACAAGTCAATTCCTTTTATGTTCTATTTTCAAGAATCTATACAAAAGGAGAAAATTGTAAAATCTAGAAACCAGTGACTAGCATCAAGCTACATGGTACAGACCTTGTGAGAATCAGCGTCACTGTCTGTATAGTCATGAGCAGTATCATAGGAAGAAAAAAAACCTTGAGACCGAATGAATTTGTAAACATGCCCCCATTTTCTTCCATTCCAATCCCTATATGGTACAACTAATTTAGAAGTTGTAACCAAATATTCAAAAATTATGTTATCATAGGAAATAAAGCATGAACCTTACCTCCAAAGAATAATAGCGATAGAAGGAAGCTTGTATTCTTCCTTGTAGGTGTCTAAATACTCTATGATTTTGTATACCTGTTCCATTAGAAACTTAAGACTGGATTCTTGAATAAAACCAATGGATATGGAAAAGAATATGCTTAGGCTTCAAAAGATAGAAACCACAACAACTTATTGTAAAATGGGAAAATAAAAAATGAAACTAGAGCCAAATTCTAATATCTGGATCAGTATAAACAACAAATAAGTAGAAGGAAAGTGAAGTACCTAACAAAGATGAACAAGACAGACATTTGAATTACGAGGAAACATCGAGTGCGTATTGACAACAAGAGTTTCTTGTTGAATAATTTCAGTTTGAATTTGTGGAAATGAAAGTACAGATTAAACATGTGGTAGCTGAGCTACATGATCTCCATGGTCATTAAACCACCATTCCCAAGATATTACTACACTGAAATGATCCTTTCTAACTGCAGTAAAAATCCTTGCCAAAGAAAGGAAAATATTTTGATTTTAATCGTAGTAAGAAAGAAATTCATCCAAGAAGGATAAAAATCAGAGAGAACACACAAATAAATTCATGGACCACAAATATCATAGCAATTATGAATTAGAGAATGATGTAAAGGAGTCTTACTATGTAGTACATAAACACACTAACTATGGATAAGTTCTAGCATAGTTGCTACATGTTATGCTTATGTTTAAGTTCATAAAGCAAAGTAACCAAAGTTATTGATCTGAAGAAATTGCCTACATTCAACATGATCAAGAGAATCATAAAAATAACATGGAAAAGATGAAAACTACTGAAACTACAAAGAACAGTAGAGATAATTGCACGTCAAGTGATCAAGACCTGCATTATTTGCTCAAATAACATTTGTATAAATTTTGATAAACAAGAAATTTATAATTTGAGCATTATCTTTATCAAACTCAACTATCATTTGTTTGACCAACATTAAAACTTAACAATTAGTCTTTGAGGGTTTCTGATGAGCTATGTAAACATATTCATCAATTCTTGTTAGTCTTTAAATGAACAATATCAATAACTTTGAGAAAAATAGTTTTAGTCAATCATAACCTTTGCTTCTTATATTGTTTCTATAAATCATTGAACCAATTATATGATTTTTGGTAACGGTTATCTTTATTTGGTTATTTGAATTATAATACGTTCTTTCCTTTTAAATGTATATGTTTGTGCTAAACTCTAATTTCGGGAAGATCTATTGGGTGGATAAATGGATATCTTTAAAGGAATTTGTCATTCGACCTTGTGAATTGGCTAATTCTGAAACTCATTTCAGTGACCATGACCTAGTGGCATTGGTTGTGAAAATCATTGGGTATTATATTTTCCTGGGTTTGGTTTTAGCTTTAAGAAATTATGATCCATGAGTATTTAAGTTTTCAAAATCACTTTGGGATTGTACTTGGTTAGGATACACTAATCTTTGTCATGTTTGGATTTTTTTGGTATCTCTTTTCAGTATTATCAAATTTACCTCTAGGTGGGTGGCTTTCTAACAAATGAAACCCTTCAAAAAGTCTAATTTTATCAGTGGGACTTCTCAACTGTGTACGCATTTGCAAACAGTTAATAATTTTAGCTTAACTTTTTTCCATTTGGATGGAAAGATGGGATATGTTTACGTCATGTTGTTAATGGATAGGCCAATTTTCATGTTTGTTTTGGATACAAAGATTTATGGATTCCCTGAAACTTTTATGTTGTTGCTGTTGATGTGTTCAATATGGATGGTAAGCTTAGTAGTTTCACGGTGGGTGGAAATATTGGTATTGTTTGAATTTATTTAAGGTTTGTATTCGATACTAGGTCTATGCTATAATCCATGGGGATGGAAAATTTGTGGAATTATGAATTTATTGAAGTTCGTTTTGGTTCCAATTTATGTTTTCGCATTCAACTATGTTTTTGTTCAAATAAGTAAATATGTTAGTTGGCAGGAGTATTGTATAAATAAATTATTAGTGAATGTGTTTTTGGTAATGGTTATCCTAATTGGTCATTTGAATTCTTCTCTGTTGTTTCCTTGTAAATGTATATGTTTGTGCTAAAGTCTAATTGCTACGAAGATTCATTGGTTTTATTAAAGAAATGGATATCTTGAACAACCATGCATGATTGGTTATGTATATCTAGATTAATTAACTCATTAAATCTAATATTTCCTAGAAACCCCTCTTGCATGCCATGAATACAAAAAGAACAAGTTGTTCATTTATTCTGCAGTTCTTAAAGCATATGCAAAGACACATAAATTTAGAGAAAGAGTTTTGAAGAACCGTGCTATTTTGGTAACGTAATATGGAATTGATGAGAAGAAGGGTGGGATCATTGTTAGAGAAGACGAAGTTGACATTCTAGTAGAGTTTAGAAGTCATACAACCAATAACAAGGTTGGGTTGATGCCTTGCAGGAATGCTCCAATACAAGATACATGGATTGGTTATCCAAATACCATTGGTTTTTCAACCATTGATTATCTATTTACATATTCACTTTCTGATCTTTTGAATATAAGACAAAATCATGTGGAATATGTTATGATATTGACAGAATGTTTCCTCTGCTATAAACTATCCCCAAAAGTAGCGATCATTGTAAAAACACCGAATATTTCCTCACGAAATGGTAGTCACTCTAAAAAGTTGAAACTAGGTTATGATCCAAGCATATGGAATCAACAAATGAAGTTGAATTATGAGTATGGAATATTTGAAAAACTTTCAGTAGTGCTGACACCTGAGTGTTGTAGCCCTCTGGAAGTAGAGTAATGAAACTGTGTGCATTTGCAACTTCTTCAACTTCTTCCATTGTGGCATTCTCTTTTTCGTATTGTATATTTTCAAGTATTATTGTAGAAAACAATGAAGGTTCTTGGTTTACTAGCCCAATCTGTTGACAAAGCCACTTTAGCTGCGAAGTTTTGATATCATGGCCATCTAAGTAAATACGTCCTCTAAAGCAATTCAATGAAAATAAGATCCGCTAGTTAAAATATTTCACATTTAGATTTATCTGGTGATAAAAGCCAAATCCACCATAGCCTTCATAGAAATTCAAAAAAAATAAACCACATGGTGTTCAAATTTTAGTGGTAAAATGCTCAAATCCAGAAAAAGGTTTATCCTACAAGAAGTTTCTCTAGGTAACAACATTAGTCTCCGGGACTCAACAGTACACAAATCAAAAGGATCACCAAACCAAACTGAATTATTTAAGGATTGAACAATAAATAAATAGTTTTCTAAAAAATGGGACTGATATCTTTTTGAAAGCAACTGGCCTAACCCGGGCCAAATCCAATATACTAAACTATTCGTCAAAAAATAGACTATCACCTGTATTGGGGTCATCAAAGCATTCTATGAGTGCCACAACAATGCTCTTCCCAGAACCTCTACCCCCCATAATTGCAATAGTCTTTCTAGCTGGGATTTAAAGAGAGAAATTTTGGAAAATCAGTACATCTAGCCGACAAGGATAACTAAATGTAACATCTTGGAAGTCAATGTTGCCATGTATTTATGTTAGCTTGTTTCCTTCTGAAACATCATGAATGATTGTAGGTCATTGGTTAGTAATCTCCGCCAGCTTATATCCAACTACTTTTCCCTTCCCAAATGCACCAATATTAGAAAATGATTTCCCTAAACTCCTGTAAAATCAACCATTTTCTATAAGCAAATGCAGTGGTTACAAATAGGAAGAAATTGCTTTCTAAAAGTTAGTTTGTATTTCATGTATCTTGGATAAACAATCTTGTAGAGGATGGTAATTAGCATACATGCCACTGACTATAGTAGAGAAAATGGTAGTGAATGCTTTGCCTGCATCTGTTTTCCCACTTCTGATGAATACTCCTACATACCAAAACACCAGTTCCCAAGACATAAATTTTATTCCATAGGTGCATCCAATGCCCAATCCTTTAGCCATTCCTCCTTTGTAACCGAGCCTTAATGTTGTTTGTAGCACTTCTAAGTAGGAATTCAATGGTCTTTTTCTCTTGTCAAAGCGTAGACCGTTCTAATTTGGGAAATATCCTATTACAAATTGAAGAGATTCAGAACAGGACTTTTCCAGTTCCTTGCTTATTAGCACAAATTCAATAAACTTTTGCAATGCATATGGACAAATATGTTTCAAGAATGAACTAAAAATCTTAACACGATACTTGTTCTGCAATGTTCCCTGCATTTGCATAAGCTTCTTGGCTCTTCAATGTCAATCCTGTGATTGTGTAAGTATATAATCCTCCAAGGAATGCAATTCCAGGGATAATGACAACACCGAAAATAACCAATCTCGATGCTGAAACAAATCCAATCACCAAACCCACCAAGAAAGTTGATAGGTAGTGTATAAAGTTTCCTACCTGTTTCCACAATAAATAAACAGATTTTTAGATGTAAAAAAAAAAAAGACAATTATATTAATTGGCTGAAGAGAACTTCAGATGACCCACAAGATTCTTGTTTTCAATCTAAGTTATTCTATGGAGAAACAACAAAATCTATGCATTGGTTCACTAGGTAGTTTTGCATCTCAACCTAGATTTTGCATTTTTTATGCTATGTTGGTTAAAAAGTGTTTGCATCTCATCCTAAATTTAACTTCCTAAAAACAACTACTAGGAAACATTCTTGGATCTTGGCCCATGTTTGCATTTATGGACAAATCCTTAAGACCAAACACATTCATACAAAGATATGGATGTCATAAAATACATACACGGTTGATTGATTAATCGCAATAGTTTCAAACATAAGTACTAGATGAAAATGTCATTCAACTTATGGATGGCCATATGGGCTAGTACCTTTTCACTGAATGCATCTTGAACAAGAAGAGTATTAGCGAAATTGTTGAAGACTATATCCCCTGTCATAGCATCCTTGTCAAAGAATCCCACATCATGCTTCAACACTGCTTCTAAGTATTTCTCTCTCAATTTCGCCACCTGTCTCTTCCAAGTGTGCATCCAACAAGAATTTTTTGCAAAATTATTTTCAATATAAGAAATTAAATAGCTCTCTCCCAACAAAAAGGACTCTAATCAATTCTCATATATTGGATTTACCTAGCAAATACTCCAAAGCATACGCAATGAGGAGCCAGAAGCTCTCACCCGAGGTAGGAGGTTAAGGAGCGGAGCCATCTGAAACTGTGTTGAGGCCTAGAAAATCATAGGTTACAATAGTTAGGGATTCTCCCCAATAAATGTTCCCAACTAGCCCATTACTATTTGGTATGGGGAATCTTTCTGGTTTACGGTCTGGCTACCATAGGTCAAGTAACAAAATAAAAGGTTTTATCGGTTACAAACTGGCCCACGATGTGTATTTTTAGTTTTTTTGTTTAAGTATGATGTGCAAGTGCCTATCTAAAAATGAAGATTGATAGAGATAACGAGGAGTGTCACAATGTGATGCGCAGGTTCTTACCTCTCGTCTTAACTCTCTCGCATCTAAATCACACACAACAAGAAACTAAAACTAACTAACTAACCTATCCCCAGGGAGCAAAATTATCAGTTGTCAATGAGTAATGTATTCCTGCGCATGCATTAAGAAAAATTACAGATAGTTGTTACTTATTTCAGAACACATGAACATTAATAGATATATGAACAACAAGATAGCTTATTGTTTATGAAAACCTTCATTACTCACAGTGGAAATTTCACAAAATAAACTAGAGTGCATTCATAACATGAACATAGATTCAATGAGTTAGGACAATCTCACAGTTAATGGACATTAACCGAAAACGAAATAGTTCACCTTCAGCTGATCCATAGAAAATCATTTGAAACATTCCACCAAGCTTTTTCCAGCAGGAAACTTGTAATTCTTTATTGCAAAAGGAAATAGTTCTTCTTAAAACATACTCTCACAAATAATTTGGGAAAAAGTCCCTCTCTAAACTCTCCTTTATTTATACAAAAAAGCAAAAAAAATTGGGTTGCCCCTCGATGACCTTCGGGCTTCCTCTTGATGACCTTTGCACTTCCCCAACCTTTCAGTTGCAAACTTGTGTCTCGTAGTATGTTCTCATAATTCATACAATATGTTACATTTTAAATTAAAATTTGAGAGCACTTTATGAAGAGGGACCAGCTTGGTCATTGATGAACTTTTTCTAAGCCTGGGCCTCTGTTGCTATCAATATGCTCAATAATCTGTTTGTCTTTGTGAGATCATGTTGATCTCAGACCCTCACTTTCTTCTCCTCTCTTCTTTATCTATACTTCTTTGTTTTTTCTTTCTCTTCCTTCCTTGCCGCCTCCTTTGTAGCTCTCTTTCTTTCTTGTTCTTCATTCTTCAGCCAACTCTCTTCTACTTTGTCTTTTAGACATATCTTCTTTGTAGCAACAATCACCCTATCATAAAGATATCATGTTCTTAGACCATTTAGATTTTACCAAAATAACAACAAACTGTATCAATTTATTTACCTCTTCCATATGAATTCTCTAAAATAAACTATACACAGTATTAATGCATGAAAAGAAAATGACAAGGCAAAACCAAATCCTACAAATTGTGCTTAAAAACCTATAAGTTCACCCTTTGTAATTAAAATCACAACCCCGATAGAAAAGACTATTCATCCCAATCCAGGTTGCCTATGGACTAACTCAAAAACACTAGATTCTGCACTATGCTTCTCATAGTGGAAAACCCTAACTGGAACAAAACATTGAACACCTCTGCCGTACCAAAAATGCATACAAACTACAAGGACCAGAGCAAAAATGGGGGCTACGAACCTTTGGTGCAAAAGACTTGACGGGGAAAAACCCTATCGGTAGGCGGAATCACTAATGCATCAACAATATAGTTCACTAGACAACTGCAACGGTGGGCCACAAACAGACTACGGGTTTCATGACAAAATAAATCTATCGACGATCGAAATCTCTAAGGCTAAAGGTCGGAGCTTCAACCCTAAGCACATCCGCAATGTCGGCGATGAAATCCTAAGCACTGCTACAGTCATGTATCGAAGATCGGAGAGACTACCTACTAAACACATCGGCACCAACGAGCAGAAGTACTAACCCCAATACTCTTTGTAGTTTCAGCGATATAAAGCACTAAATGCCGCCGATGTCATGTATCGGAGATTGAAACTACTAACCAATAATGCGTTGGCAGGTCAAAACACTAAACATCGGACATATAGTCTGATCGACGGCTGCAATGGTGGATAACAAGCCAACTATGGGTTCCGCGGATCATAAAACTATCAGCGATCAGAAGTTCTAATCACTATGTACTGGCGACTCAAACTTCAAAGCTGTCATAGTGTTGGCAATGCAAAGGAAAATCCCTCCAATCAAAGTCAAACATTGTTTCAATAGCGATAAAATGAAAATCATCGGCAGTCAAAGGTTTACCAATAAAACAAACAGGAGTTAAAGCGCAATGGTGAAAATAAGAAATGTTCATCGTTTTCCTCCCGAAACATCAGCGGCATCAAGAAATAATGCCCCAACTCAATCTTCAACTAACTTTCGATAGCGAAAAATGAAATCATCGAAAAATCAAAAACATTAAGTGCTTGAAAGACTTTCGGCTAGGTGATAGTAACACTAGCTCATTTAACCTCCGAAACAATGGGAAAAAATAGTGAATTAGTCATTTGACTTCCACATCCAAAAATCCAAATTTATAGTAGAGGAAAAACAGAGTTTATGAAACCAAACAATCCCAAGCTAGATAAAATTTAAAGGAGGGTCCAAAATTTTAGAAAATTTGGGAAAAAAGGTTGCAACTGCAACAATTGGCGACTACCTGGTGAACACAGATCTATGGACAACTTTTTCTTTGAGTAACAGACTGTTTTGACAATAAATACCAACATGTTGAATTCTTCTCGATGTTTGGATTTCCCAAATGACATATGTATGCACTTTAATCATTGATGATAGTCCAGTTTAGGGATACTAGGAACCAAGATTTCAAAGTATAGATAACTCTTTTGAGGCCAGGGATATGAATTTCATTATTTTACCTCTATCTTCAGGTAGCTCCCAACTTAGACACCACAGGATTGTGACATATGGTAAACATAAATATTCGTTTGTTCCTCATTCCCATGCCATTTTGCACTTTTGTGCTTTTGGACATTTTGTCCTTTCTGAGTCCTCCTGCTTGCCTTCTTTCTAAATTTTTTATTCAGGCTCCTCTATCCATAGTGTCCTTTTGTGTGAGAGATGTATTGAATTTTCAGCTCATGGACGGAGAAGAAATTTGGAAATCTCGTACTCATATGGTTCAGTACTTTGTTTTGATACATATTGATTTCATAGGAGATTTTGACTCTTAATTGCCTTTTGGCTTTCAATTATTGGAATGGGATCATTTAAATATAATATACTCTTTACCTTGCTTCCTCTACATGGGTCTTTTGCTATCACCCCCTAATATATTTTTTAAATGTGAGATGGATGGAGCCTTGAAATAGTATTCCAGACCTTTTGATCCTTAGTTATTTTACAAGGATTAAGTAGGACTTCAATGTGTTCATAGCCATTTGGGGAAACTACTGATGTAAAAGAATTTCTTTCAAATAAATCAATAGTACATAGTCTTATAATCAAGGATTTTAGTTAATCCAGAATTCTGATGAGCTCCATGCAACCAAAAGTTTGCTTCTTTATTAAAATCAATCAAACCCTAACTACAACAAATAAAACTAAGCAAATCAAAACAAAACAAAGCGATCAATTTATTTATGTACAAGACAACCAAGAAATAAAAATCAAGAAACATAAAGTTGGAGAACTAAACCACTAACTGGTAAGTTCTCTTCCCAGCCCTATAAATATTGCAACTTGTGAGTTGAGGGGCTAAGCTTGACTGCAATTTGAAGAGACCTATCCATTATCTAGCTCTACCGAACTTGAATTAAAAACTACATCTGAGACTAAATCTACTATTTTACAGCCAACCTCATTAGCCCATGAAAATCGAAGGAGATCAAGCTGGGTGTCAGATATGTTTTTGGCTTCTTCAGCTTGGTAATTTCCTGGTTCTAGTTTAATGAAGTAATTTCCCAACACAGAATTCATTGGTTCATTTTTTCCCTCCAACCGAGTGACATTGTATTCCATTTGAGGCTCTCTTAATACTTTTATTTGATTGGGACTTCCCTTATGAGGAAACCACAGATGTGACCAATCTGATGCAAAATATCCATTTATCCGTGCTGACCAATCTCGACTCAAAACAATTCCATAAGCATCAGGTATGTCTGCTACTACAATATCGATGTACTGACATACCTTTTCATTTGCAGATAAGCGAATCAGAACATCTTCCATTTCCCCAATTACTTTCATAGCTGTCCTATCTAACTGAATAACCTGGAGCGTAGAAGGTTTAGGTTGTCCATTGATCTTCTTGCAGACTGAAAGTGGCATAACATTGACTGATGCCCTTGATTCTACTAAACAGTTGTGCACATTATAGTTGAAAATCACAAAAGTTAGGAGAAATGGTGGGGTTTTATACTTAGACTTACCTCCCACACTTGCTTCACCAATTTCTTCTTCAGGTTGGTTGTTAGTGGAAAGCTCTTCCTCTGGTACTTCAAGTGCTTTTAATAATTGCTCTTTCTGCTGAGGTACATTACACATTTCAAACAATGAGATATTTGCCTTAGCCTTTTTAGTGTCTTTCACAATATCATACCCCATCTCATGTTCTTTGAGATTCCTTTTTACATTATCAATCCTATCTTCAACATGCTTAACAAGGATGTTAATGTTCTTCGGATCTTGACTTGTAATGGTAAATTCAGGTATTTCATCAGTTGTAGTGTTCTTCTGTAACTTATTCATATTTTCTTGAAGTTTCTTAATCTTTGGAAGTATTGACTTGTATTCTTTTACCAAAACCTGACTTCTTATTGTCACATTGGTTTCTGATATTTCCTCTTGTTTCAGAGAACCTTCTTCTAATGTATCAAACATTGAGACACAATTCCATAAAACTAAAGCATCTTCCTCTTGTTTTTCTGTGGATTGATTATCTTTTTCTTCCTCTATATCAGTTTCTGTTAGTTTGTATTCCAATAACTGATTCATTACCAATGTCATAGAATTTATCCATTGGGGGAAATTCTTCTCAGAATGAGGCTACTGATGAAAGGTGAAAAAATTATCCAGGGCCTACATCAATTAAATTCATTGCTGCAGACTGTGTGGAGGATTTTTAGGTTGATTGTTGTCCTCCCTCTTTTTATAGTAAGGTTTATATGATTCGTAAGCTTCCTTTTCTATATCTATCACTCTGTTGGATAGCTTTTGCATCATCTTCAACATCCCTTCAAAATCGTGTGACCGCTCATCCTTAGGCTTAGTCAATAATAAAGGTTTCTTACCTCTAAAAGTTTTTTCTTCCAACTGCACAGGGTAATTTTCTATGCTCTCCATTTCAGCCTCTACCCTCTCAGCTTATTCATAGGTTTCTGCTAATGTAGGTTTGATTGACATCTTAGCAAACATGGCCAAGTTAGGCCCTAGAGCTGAAGTATAGTATTCAATCAGAACTTTTTCAGATGGCTTATTATCTGCAAAAATTTTTTAGACAAGCATCAAATGTTTGAGTGAAATTATGCACTTTTTCTTTCCTTTCTTTCTTTAAAGTGCATAACCCTTTCATTAAAGCTGCATGAGTTTTCTGGACTGCATATTTGCTTCTAAATATTCTCTCAAATGTGTCCCAGTCTATGATTGAATTTGCAGGAAGGGAAAAATACCATGAGTCTGCTGCTCCTTTCAAGGTGTGTGGAAACAATCTACAGACCACATCTTCATGCCCTCCAGCCCGTAATACTTCTATAGCCAAGTAAAAAATTTGCAAATGATCATCTACTAGAATTTTTTCACTTGGGTCAAACTTAGCCAACATTTTCTCAAAATTTTGAGGCAAATCATGCAAGGGAGGTGCTAGGTTTAAAGGTGACCTAGCCTTCCAAGAAGGTGGTGGAGCTGGTTGATTTGTGTTTACATTAGCCATGATTATGAGTGAAGAATGAGGTTGTGACTGAACAGGGGTATGAACTGGTGAACAGTAAAGTGTATCTAGATCCCATTGATTCATAGGTTGGTCAAATTACTCTAAGACTGCTTCTACCATTTCTTCAAGGTCTTCTACCAATACTGAGTCTTCTAATTTAGGATGATCTTTCTTCTGATATTCTCTTCTGGGTATGACAAGAATAATCGGTAACCATCCGATCTTCTTCGCATATGCCCTAGTAATTCTCCTCAAATCATCAACTACTTCATTATCGACAGAATAGATATTCTCTTTACCTTTCTCTTCAGGATTTCGATCGGGAAACAAACTGCTTTCAGAAATGTCACCCATGGAGTAATTTCGCGGAAATAGGTTTCCTCGGCCAACCATGCACTGGCGGCCCTCCTTCTAGCACCAAAAAATGTTGAGACCTAGAAAATGACAGTTAACAACAGTTAGGGATTCTCCCCAATAAACATTCTCAACTAGCCCATTACTGTTTGGTATGGGGAATCCGTCCGGTTTATAGTCCGTCTACCGTAGGTCAAGTAACAAAATAAAACGTTTTACCGGTTACGGCCCGGTCCACCGCGTATATTTTTATTTTTTTGTGTTTAAGTATGATGTGCAAGTGCCTATCTAAAAATGCAGATTGATAGAGATAACGAGGAGTGTCACAATGTGATGCACATGTTCTTACCTCTCGTCTTATTTCTCTCGTACCTGAATCACACACAGCAAGAAACCAAAACTACCTAACTAACCTATCCCTAGGGAGAAAAATTACCAGTTATCAATGAGTAATGTTTTTCTGTGCATGCATTAAGAAAAATTACAAAAATTTGTTACTTATTTCAGAACACATGAACATTAATAAATATATGAACAACAATATAGCTTATTGTTTATGAAAACCTTCATTACTCACAGTGGAAACTTTACAGCATGAACTAGAGTGCATTCATAACATGAACATAGATTCAATGAGTTAGAACAATCTCACATTTAATGGACATTATCCAAAAATGAAATAGTTCACATTCAACTGAAACATGGCAAAGCATTTGAAACATTCCACCAAGCTTTCTCCAGCAGGAAACTTGTAATTCTTTATTGCAAAAGGAAATAGTTCTTCTTACAACATACTCTCACAAATCATCTAGGAAAAAGTCCCTCTAACATCTAAACTCTCCTTTATTTATACAAAAAAGCAAAAAAAATTGGGCTACCACTCGATGACCTTTGGGTTTCCTCTTGATGACCTTTAGGATTCCCCAACCTTTCAATTCCAAACTTTTGTCTCGTAGTATGTGCTCATAATTCATACAATATGTTACATTTTAAATTAAAATTTGAGAGCACTTTATGAAGAGGGACCAGCTTGGTCGTTGATGAACTTTTTCTAAGCCTGGGCCTCTGCTACTATCGATCTGCTCAATAATCTGTTAGTCTTTGTGAGATCCTATTAATATCAGACATTCACTTTCTTCTCCTCTTTTCTTTATCTCCGCTTCTTAATTTTTTCTTTCTCTTCCTTCCTTGCTACCTCCTCTGCAACTCTCTTTCTTTCTTCTCCTTCATTCTTCAGCCAACTCTCTTCTACTTTGTCTTTCAGACATATCTTCTTTGCAGCAGCAATCACCCTGTCATAAACATAGCATGTTCTTAGACCATTTAGCTTTTACCAAAATAACAAAAAACTATATTAGTCTATTCACCTCCTCCATATGCATTTTGTAAAATAAACTATACACAGTATTAATGCATGAAAATAAAATGACAAGCCAAAAGAAAATCCTGCAAATTGTGCTTAAAACCCTGTAAGTCCACCGTCTATAATTAAAATCACAACCCCAGTAGAAAAGACTCTAATCCTAATCCAGGTCGCCTTTGGACTAACTCGAAAACACTAGACTCTGCATTGTGCTTCTCATAGTGGAAAAACCTAACTAGACCAAAACATTGAACACCTCCACCATACCAAAAACGCATACAAACTACAAGGACTGGAGCAAAAACGCGGGCTACGAACCTTTGGTGCAAAAGTGTTGGCGGGAAAAAACCCTATTGGCAAACCGAATCACTAATGCATCGGCATGATAGTTCACTAGACAACCGCAATGGCGGGCCACAAACAGACTACGGGTTCTGTGACAAAATAAATCTATCGACGATCGGAAGCTCTAAGGCTAAAGGTCAGAGCTTCAACCCTAAGCACATCTGTAGTGTTGGCGATGCAAGCCTAGGCACTGCCAGTGTCATGTATCAAAGATCAAAACTACTAACCAATAATGCATCGGCATGTTAAAAAACTAAACATCGGAGAGATAGTCTAATCGATGGATGCAACAGTGGATAACAAACTAACTGTGGGTTCCGTGGATCATAAAACCATTGATGATCAGAATTTCTAATCACTATGTATTGGCGACACAAAATTCAACACTGCCGTAGTGTCAGCAATGCAAAGGACTGTTGATGTATATGTAACTTCGGAATGTATTCATCTATGTATCTTATGTATTGTAACCCGATGTTTATTCTGGGATGTTTCTATTATGTATTTGAGTCATGTTGTCATGCCCTGATGTTCTGATCAGGAGGATCAATAATGTAAACAAGTCATGTCAAGTCATTGTTAAAGTCCCCACACTTTCGAGGCACTAGGGTTATTATACACTCATAGAGATGTAGGATCTAGTAAGTAATTGTTAAGTTAGGATGACATAATTGAGTTCAATTCAAGTGAATGGAAGAATATAAATAGAGAGTGAGAGCCTCTCTATTTATCACTTACAACATATCACTCACTCACTCAAGTGTGGCGCATTAGTGAGGAAGGAAATACACTGAGACTAGACAAGAAGAAGACTACTGCTGCCGGGAGTGCATCTTACTGTTTTGGGGCTTTTACTGTTTTGGTGTTGATTCTATCTCTAAGGAAGTTGCGGGGTTTTCTCCTTTATTGTTTCCCTGAGGAAAACTCTTTCTGTCTCTTGTCTCTTGTCTCTTGTGATGTGCTTATGTTTTATTGTTGTGCTTGTTATTCTCTCAGTAAAAAGATCGTAAGATCATAATGCTAGCTTATATGATGTAAAACTAACATGGTATCAGAGCTAACCTGAGAAGAAGACATTGTGTAGCTACAGAAGCTAGGGATTCTTACTTTTTGGGTCTCTCTTCATAATCCATCAGAAAAAATAGGCTAGGTTGACTCTCCACTGAAGGGCGCATCTTTCTGTTGAAGCGGAATTTGATTCCGAGCATTTTCAGTTTTCGATGCAGAAATTAGGGCTTTCTACAGAAGAGGAATTTTTGAGTGAGACCAGCATAGGATTTTTCTCCTCATCAAAACCAAAGTTTAGAGAGCTATATCAATACATTTGGTTGGGTACAACTCCAGGAAAGTCAAACCCTAGTTTGACCCCGAGCTAGGAAAAACCCTAAATACTAAAACTGATAAGTTTTGGTACAGTCGCTATATTCCGAGGTTGACGAAGTCTCAGAATCTGAAAATTGCAAGGGCCGAATATATAATCCTTATTAACACTGTATCCAAAAATCAGCCTCATATTCACTATATTCTGGGAGATATGATCCCTCCACGTTAGGGTTCTAGCCTCTTCCAGAATTCATCCCTAAACAGGACACCTGGGGAGAATTGCCATATCTTGGGATACAAAGGTCCAAATGGAATTCCTGAAGATGTTCCAGAAAGGGCACGGACTGTACTTTCAGTGGTCCTAAGATCAAACTCAGAAGATGAACCACTGACACGTGGAATGACGTACAACATCGCTATTCTGAACAGTCCTGTAACAGGTCACCTTGGGAAAAGGATAAAAAATCCAAATGGTAAAACCCATTCTGATGTAACCTACAGTGTTAGATCAGGGACAGGTGATGTTACCTCAGTGAGAAATTTTAGACATAGAGGATCCGTAATTTCAGAGATATCACAGAAACAGTAACAGGCATATCTGTAGAAGAAATTGAAAATCTAGGGCTTCCTGTTCTGGGAGGTTCCCTCCATTGTTTTCAGAAAAGGAGTACATTGGACAACTCCATTTGAAGAGATCTATCTGTCTATCCAATCAGATATGGAAGATTCCAAGTTTTGAAAATTAGGGTTTCTGTGGCAAACCCTAGATCAACCAGCCCCGGAACCAAGACGGACACCTCAAATTGACAAGATCTAATCCTTTGCTATTTTCATTTGAGGTTCTCATTTCAAAAGTGATCTATCACATCAGCTTGATGATAATCTTAGTGAAGTTGAAAAATTCTAATCATAGAAGTATTTGATCTCTCTGAAGAAAATGGATTGGACACCTACATGAGTATAGAGGTTCTAGTTCCAGAGCGAGATGAGGCTCAAAGCCTTACTCAAGAAGAATTTTGTCAAGGCCAAGAAGATCATTGCTGATTCAGTCATGAATCAACTTGTATTACAAGTCTCCCTAAAGACATCGATGATGTTTTGATTCCTTGACCAAGCTATTTGAAGGGAAGAACAGAAATCAGAATATGACCTTAAGAAACCAGTTGAAGAATGTGAAGATCCATAATGTAGAGACCATGTAGTCATAAGGGTCTCTCAAATCAAAGAACAACTTGAAGTGATAAAAGAAAAAGTGAAGAATGCAGAAGTGGTGATGGCCACCTTGAATGACCTCCCAGAATCATGGAATTCATTCATTCAATGAATGTGTTCCAGAAGGAAGTGATTACTTTCAGCTCTGGGAATAAGAAGAAGAAGCTCGACTCATAAGAAGAGAAGAGAAGATGGAAGCAATTGAAGATCAAGCTCTCACCATCCAAAGAACATCCCTCAATCGATGAGGAATATAAAGATATCAACTCTTGAAGAACTCCTTATCCACCTTAGCATTTGGATAAGAAACGATGCTATTATGTATGAAGAAGACGAGGAAGTTGAAGGGTCAAGAAGGAGTCTACCCACGAAACAAATAAAGATAAGTATTCAATTGTCATTTCATGATATTGTTTTGTTATGCATTTGTTATATTCAATTGATGTATTATGGATGATAGGATGTTTGCATTAATGACAATATACTACCAATATGCATGTGATGGGTAAGTAGCTCATGGTGCTATACAACTCTCCATTGCTACTTATCTAGAATGAAACCTCTTTGCTGACATATTGGATTAGTGCACAATCTCAATGTTGTCCTGGTAGAGATGGAAAGCATCTAGAAAGTTTCAGTGAGATATGGATGAACGTTGTATTGGCTAAAGTAGTTGCATGATCATATATTTATGCATAAGAATTTTCCAATATGAATATTCCTTATGAAATGTTTCTAACCATACAAATGCATTTGACTTGTAGGAAAGACCGCATACATAATCGCCTACAAGAAAAGAAGAATGAAGACTTGTTCCGAAGAACAAGTGATGACAGTTCAAGATGAAGAATAATATGATGAATGCAGCGACATCATTAATGCAGAATATTCCAACTATGAAGAAGTAACCAAGAAGACCAGTTCAAGAAGAATGATGTCTAGGATGCAGTATCGAGACCTGAAGAGAAGTTCGTAGTTCCATCATGCAGTAGATAGAAACATCGTAGGATACAAACCAAGACTCGTAGCACGAGGCTTCTCATGAAAAGAAGGCATAGACTACGAAGAGACATTTACAGCCACTGGAAGTGAAGTCACATGACATGCATAATCATGTGTGCAAATGAAAGAAGGCATTGTACGACTTTAGAAGACACCCATGGAATAACACATACATGATGAGCCTGATGAAGATCTTAACCTTCGCTACAAGGTTGAAGATGCAAGTCTATACACTAGATGAATACTACTTGTCACTCCGGTACAGAATATTTCAGTGCATAGCATATAGAAGACAGAGGGAGTATGATGCTCCGCTTCAGAGGGAGTGACTGCAGAAGATCCTAAGGTTTGACATGGTACATCAAAATTGACAGCTTTCTATCCAGTTTGGGCTTTACCAAGAGTAAAGCAGATTCCAACCTTTACTACAAGGTTGAAGATGACAACCCAGTGATGCTTCCACTATATGTAGATAATCTATTTGTGATAGGTACAAATGGGTTGATTGCTGATATGAAGAGAAAGCTTGCTGCTGAGTTAGAAATGAAGGACTTGGGGATGATGCATTACTTTCTAGGTATGGAGGTGTGGCAGAGTATAGATGGAATCTTCCTTGGACAAGGGAAGTGTGAAGTAGAGATCCTGAAGAGGTTTGGGATGATGGACTGCAAAGCTATGGCCAAACCTATGGCATCGAACCTGAATCTATTGAGTGATGCTTCATCAGAGTCGATTGATGCTACGATGTATCGTCAGATGATTGGGTCATTGATGTACCTGACAAACACGAGACCAGACATTTGCTTTGTTGTGAACAACTTGAGCCAGCACTTGACAGATCTGAGAAGTGTTCACTTGACTGCTGCAAAGCATATTCTGAGGTACCTGAAGGGTACAGTTGATTATGGGCTCAAGTACGATGCAAATCAAAAGATTAACCTAGAGGGCTATGTTGATTCAGATTGGACAGGAAGTGCCATTGACAGGAAGAGTACTTTAGGATGTTGCTTCAGTATGGGATCAAGTGTGATCTCTTGGTTTAGCAGGAAGCAATCCTATGTGGTACTGAGTACAGCTGAAGTAGAGTATGTCGCAGCTTGTTCAGCTAGTTGTGAGGTAGTATGGCTGTGGAAGCTACTGTCTGATATATTTGATCTCTAGTTGGATGCTACTTGTATACATTGTGACAACCAGAGTTGCATGAAGTTGATATTACCTCCAATGAGGAGGTTGGTGGAGTCCGTTGCGCTGGTCCGATGTCGGTGGCTTCGAGCTCCAAGCTACTTCTTCTCCTTTTCCGGTGGTGGAAATGGGCCAAAAGAGTTCTCAATGGTGAAAGTAGCTTGACGGTAAGATAGTGTTTCGAGAATAATTTCGGCAGAGGCAGGATGCTTATGACTGTGGATGTGAAATGAGGGGTCTCCACCACTTATTTATAGTTTTTTAGTGGTGGAATGCTGGCCCATGTTTTTGGAAACCATATGGTTTAGGGCAGCTTGTTTAGGGTTTTTTCCTCCTTTCCTCATTATTTTATATTTTTTCTTCCCTTTTTGGGGATTTTTTCTATTTTTAGAGGAATTTTGGACATTTTTGGAGGAAAAATGGGTTTTTTGGCCTTTTGGAGGTATTTTAGGCGTTTTGGAGGCTTTTTAAATGGTTTTATGGCCTTTTAGAGGCATTTTAGGCCTTTTGGAGGCTTTTTAGTGGGATTTTCAGGGAAATATGGTAGGCAAATGGACAAATGAGCCATGTAGTGAGGTAGATGAGGTAGTTAACCATTTTTGGGTGTTAACAGATTGCCCCCTGATGTGCGAGGGCAGGAGCTCATCGTATGGCCGATGGACATCATAAGTCATATATGGTTTGCTTGGGGTGTGGAGAAGAGAAGAAAGCAACTGAAGTCCGGGACACCGATCTCGAACCACCTGCAAGGACTGAAAAGTACATAACCTCAAGAATGTATGAGGGAACTTCTGATAATATGGACGAGGCGGGCATTCCCATGCTCGTATCAAGATATAACATAACAATATAAATGGTCCTCAAATACTGGATGAGGAAAAAATATCAATATATGGATGAGGCGGGCATTCCCATGCTCGTATCAAGATATATAAAAATAACTGTGTGAGGCCCAAAATGAAGGACCTGTAGTAGATAGGCACTGTGCATATCGGGAGGGTCCGGAAGGGACACAAATCTGGATCATATTGCTGAGCTGATCATGTCTAAGCTGACAAACTGATACACTGGAATGGCAGTAGTGCTAATGAATGGGGTTCTGAAGGAACTGATACGCTGCTGGATCAGAGTGAGAAGGGTCACACTCGTAATGGTACACTGATCTGGAACTGAACTGGGTACTCGAGGAAGCATAGAACTGGATGGCTTCCGAATACAATCGCCAACGCAGCCCGGACATCCGCGGGAACATATAACTGGGCGTTCTGAAGTGACTCACCAATGGGCTAGAGTCGGGGGGCAATCCGGGGTCTTCGACACAAAATGGAAAGGATATATATCCTGCGCGATTCTCAACGATGCGAATAAGGTACTGAAGTCGAGCATGTGAGAAACAACCATTCGGAGAGGCAATAATGAGTCCTCCCAAAATGGTCCGTAGGCACTCACCACAGATGGTGATGGGTCCAAGGCGCAGGAGCCTCTAGGTCTATCCTCTGGAATAGAGGAGTTGTCGTCGACAGAGGGAGACCTGCAACTATCAAGGCAATGATGTTTCCTTGACAAGAGCGCGAGGTGCAAAACCGAGCTGTGATAGTACTGATGGTAAGAGTGATAAACTGGTGGGACTGACTGGGCAAGTAGAGTGGGTGGACTCAAACTTCCTTTGTTCAGAGTACGATGGCGGGGATGATCGGGCAGCACATGAAACTGATTGGTGGTAAAGGGATCATAGCTGTAAGGGATCTGGGCAGTTCACTGGGCTGAGGGAGACTCGAGCTGTAGTAACATGGTAGGAGACTGCAGAATACTCTGAACAAAGGCGACCTGATTGGAGGTGCTGCCGAGAGGATTGATCATAGCGCCAAGAGGCGGGGGGTGACTTCTTCATGGATTATGGAACGAGAAGAAGTGTGGATATATAAAATGCTACTGTCCGGTGGATTTTTCGAGCCCAGGACAGTTTATGCTCGTGGTTGCTTTCAATTTTATGGAGTCTGAAAGCAAATAAGAAGACTCTGTAGTGATGGAATGGTACTGTCATGTGGATTTTGCGAGCCCATGACAGTTCATGCTCGTGGTTGCTTTCATATTTAAGGAGTCTGAAAGCAAATAAGAAGACTCTGTACTGAATGAAGTGGCACTGTCATGTGGATTTTGTGAGCCCATGACAGTTAATGCTCGTGGTTGCTTTCAATTTTAAGGAGTCTGAAAGAAAATAAGAAGACTCTGTATTGATGGAATGGCACTGTCATGTGGATTTTGCGAGCCCATGACAGTTCATGCTCGTGGTTGCTTTCAATTTTAAGGAGTCTGAAAGCAAATAAGAAGACTCTGATGGAATGAAATGGTACTGTCATGTAGATTTTGCGAGCCCATGACAGTTCATGCTCGTGGTTGCTTTCAATTTTAAGGAGTCTGAAAGCAAATAAGAAGACTCTGTACTGAATGAAGTGGCACTGTCATGTGGATTTTGCGAGCCCATGACAGTTAATGCTCGTGGTTGCTTTCAATTTTAAGGAGTCTGAAAGGAAATAAGAAGACTCTGTATTTGGAATGGTCAGACAAGGAGGAAGTGTTCAATTAGGGGACATTTATGATGATCAGAGCTGAGGGCGGGGGGGAACACTGGTGGATCTCCTTGTAGGGTGGATGGATGGTGGCAAAATAACGAGACCTTTGTAGTATGACAGGAGTGAATGGCTCATGGAAAAAGTGTGGAATGATCATACTGCGGCCGATGTGGCGCGCATAGCTGAGGCGACTATGAGTGTCTAAAAAATGGGTAAAAATGATGTAGTCAAAAAGATGCAACGAGGTAACCATTGTGAAGGTCTCGTCGTGCTGGTTCCGATGGTGGAAACGGTTCGGAAAACGAACTCCGTATGGGTTCGAAATGGCCAAACAAGGAAAGGGTCAACGGCCTATAAATGGTAAGTGGGCCCAATATGACACGTCATTTGTACTATTCCCATTTCGCAGACGATCGGAGTGTACCAGAGCTTACGTGGGATTTCTGGACGATTTGACCGGCGGTGTTGAGATTCGGGAGAGCCAAGTATTCCTTTGAACTTATACCTGTTTTCTTTTTGGGCTGGGGGGAGGGTTGCGGGTCCCTGGGGGGTGTTTGTATGGTCCACAAGGGTGGACCGCGACTGTCGGTCGTGGCGGCCGCGGTTTGGACCGCGACTGTCCGGCTGGACAGCTGCGGTCTGGACCGCGACTGTCGGGTTGTGATGGCTGCGGTCTGGACCGCGACTGTCTGGCTTGATATCCGCGGTTTGGACCGCGAGTGTTGGGTTTGACAGCCGCGGTGTGGACCGCGACTGTTGGTTTGGATAGCCACGGTCTAGACCACGACTGTCGCCTTTGACAGCCACGGTCTGAGCCGCGACTGTCGGCTTCACAGCCGCGGTCTGGACCGTGACTGTGGGCTTGACAGCCGCGGTTTGGACCGTGACTGTCGGCTTGACAGCTGCGGTCTGGGCCGCGACTGTCGGCTTGACAGCTGCGGTCTTGGCCGCGACTGTCGGCTTGACAGCCGCGGTCTGGACCGCGACTGTGGGCTTGACAGCCGCGGTCTGGACCGCGACTGTCGGCTTGACAGCTGTGGTCTGGGCCGCGACTGTCGGCTTGACAGCTGCGGTCTTGGCCGCGACTGTCGGCTTGACAGCCGCGATATGGACCGCGACTGTCTTTTGTGTCTGGAGTGGTTTGGGAAGGGTGAGAATGTCTATTTTGAACAAGAATCTAATGAGGCTTTGTTGTGTGACTGACAGGATGCCACGGACTGTATGGAGAGAGCGAGAGATGCCAGAGGGGCTGGTGGATATTATCCGAGAGGACCGTCGCGTGCGTTCGATGCTTTGGATATTCGGTCTATTGAAGTTTGCTGAGATTCCGATGATCCGGTCAGCAGGGTTGCTGCTGAACCGCTTAGTGAGTTTCTGGGAGCCAGATTCACTGGCGTTCCGAGTACAGGGGGAGAGGGTGGACCTCACCCTTACTGATGTCTATTTTCTGACGGGGTTGCCCTACCTAGGGAGGGTGGCAGATACCCAGCTGCGGGGATCCGCGGATCTTGATATTGTTGATATGGCAGTGCGGTTCTGTGGGGCAGAGGCGCAGGTGCATCGAAATGCACTTCGAGTTGGCGACTTACGGGAGCCAGTGGTTCGAGCGACGGCCGCATGTATAGTGCGGATCCTGGGCTCTCAGGAACCTGAGAAGGTGTCTGGGGAGCAGATGCAGCTTGTGGAGCGGACACTGGAGGGGACTTATTTTGCATGGGGTCAGATGTTCCTGACCTGCGTTCAGCGATAGCTGACCGCAGCGAAGGAAGCTGGCAAGGGATTCTGCTTTGGGTCGTTCTTGTGCGCCTTATTTATGGAGAGGGTCCCCACACTGTGGCCGT
Source organism: Pseudotsuga menziesii (assembly GCA_001517045.1). Lineage (NCBI taxonomy): Eukaryota > Viridiplantae > Streptophyta > Pinopsida > Pinales > Pinaceae > Pseudotsuga > Pseudotsuga menziesii. The sequence goes on from LPNX011099062.1 coordinate 311,213, forward strand.
GGGTGCCGGTTAGGGCAGGAGGCGTGAGGGAGCCTCGTATGATTCGGTGGGGGGAGATGATGCGCCGCCGTGGTGGTGGTGATGTTGGCCGGTTTTTTACGGATGAGTTGTACATGCAGTGGCTCCAGTTGCCACTAACGCTGGAGGACTTTCCTTACAGGGGCATGGATTACACAGGGGATCCAGATGCGCCCCGTCCACCAGGACAGGCATGGGGTCCAGATGGTATGTATCATTTGGTTTGTTTTGTCCAGTTTTTATGTTATGTATGATGTATGTTTGATATAGACTTACTGACAAGTGGTTGATTTGCAGATGTGGGCCCGCAGCTGCCGCCAGGGCATGTGGCGCGGCGAGGGATAGTGGAAGTTCCGGCTTTGCCCGGGCGGGGTCCGGTGCATCGGCGAGACGCGGATGGGGCGCTCGAGTCTGTACGGATGCTGCTAGAGCGGCTGTTGACGGGAGTGAGCGATGCGGGGTGGGAGGACCTTCCGCGAAATGTACGTCGGGATTGTAGGCAGGCACCCCGGGATTTCAGAGGGATAGCGTTCCGGGTGGCTCTCCTGGCGGAGAGGGCACGAGCACTGGTACCGATGCCTAGGCGAGCTGAGGACTCATCGGAGCAGGAGGAGGATTCAGAGGCGGCTGACACGGAGAGTGATTCGGGGTATGATTCCCACTAGGGAGAGCAGGGGTCTCTCCCTGAGTTTTTGTAGCTGCGGATTGTATTTGATGAGTTTTGAGGGATGGACATGCCTAGTTTTTGTATAGCTGAGTACGGGGGTACTCAGAACATGTATAGTTCTGAACATGTATTTTTTGACTTGTATATATATATATATGCACGTGGATGCACATTTTTTGGTGATATTGTCTCATTTGTACGCACGTGGATGCGCTTTATGATGTGTTTGATACTGCACGTGGATGCAAGTAGTCTAGGCTGTTGGGCACGTGGATGCCCCTTTTGATATGATATGATGTATGTATGACTAGGCACGTGGATGCCCCTATGGATGCAAATGTCATTTTGATGGCTTTATGTTTTGATGGACACAAATGTTGATGCAATGCAGTGTTTTTGTTTTTTGTATATGTGGGTGATATGATATGGGGTAATGATGCATGATGGAGGTGTTACATAGTGTGATTGATATGCCAGTCTAGGATATTGTTCGCCATTTGGTCCGCGACACTATTGTAAGATCTTGGGACATGTGTGAATGTAATGGAGTCAAACTGTCGGCTAAGTTGTTTTGTACGCAGGAATTTTCTAAATAGGCAGGGATCACGCACCTGGTAGCAGTTGTTGAGCTGGGAGACAAGTAGCTGGGAGTCCAAGAACACATGAAGGTGACGTATGCCCATCTGGAGGGCAGCAGTTAGGAGACCGGTCACAGCATCATACGCCGCCTGGTTATTGGTAGCAGCGCCGATACATATTCCGTCAAGGTGGATGTGTTCGTTTGAAGGGGAGTATAAGACCCATGCTGCGGAAGCTAGGTTGGGAGACCAGCGGCTGGCCCCATCAGCGAAGCCGATGTAACAAGGTGGAAGAGGATCCATCTATGGGCATGCAAAAATGCGATGAATGTGAGATTGTGGTCAAAAACGGTGAAAAACAAAAAGAAAGCAAACTGTACAAAGGCGGACCAATGAGGTCGCAGTTTCGGTTATGGGTAGAAACGTTTCAGATACAACCCATTCCGGGGGTTGGAGAAGGGTCGTCCTTCAAAGTCTGCTAAAATGTATGCCCCCTTGCCGAGGCAAGTTTGCACAATGTAAGGGCCTTGCCACATGGACTTGAATTTTCCTTTACCGATTTTGTCGTGGGCTTGGTCATAGGCGAGGACAAGCTCCCCTTCATGGAAAGTTTGAGGGTGAACATGTTTGTCGTAATGAGCTTTGGAGCGTGTTTTGGCAGCTTCGATATTCTGGAGAGTGGCACGACGATCTTCATTGGCTTGTTCGAGGG
>LPNX011099062.1:314964-508663 GCA_001517045.1 Pseudotsuga menziesii
GGGGGTTCATCTGGGAGAAAGTATGAACGGTGATGCATGTCATCCCAGGGATAATCGGGGGCGGTGAGAGCCTCAAGAATTTCTTCATCACTGTAGAATGTTCGGGTTGTCAGGTCGGTTGTCGAGGGGGTGGTAACAGAAGAAAACATATAAATTTTCTCGAACTCTTCTGAAGCAAAAGATTCCGGGGGGTGGATCTCCACAATGGGGAGTTGGGTTGTCTCAGGATCTAGGTCTGAGGGGAGGATCTCATGAATGGTGAGGTCTTCCGTCTCCAACTCTGGATTGTGCATGTCAAAGAGAGCTAGTCGGTACTCGGGGAGATCAGGACAGTGATGGGAGTAATGCCCATAAATATCGCATAAGGCACATGGGTGGTTGGTGCGTAGGGACTTGTCGCGAGGCGTAGGGGTTGACTCTAGATGGACCACCGGGATGGTGGGGTCATCGTCGAGCGTTTTCATGTATTCCTTTAATGCTGGTAAATGAGGACAAAGGTGAGTCGCATGGCCCAACTCATCGCAGAGCGCACATTTGGGAGGAGCACGGAATACAGGGGGGTTTTGGACTGTCTTAGGAGGTGGGACAGCACTGTAAGGTTGGGGGCCTCTGCCCCCAGCGGGTTTGGTAAGAATATGGGATGGTTTCATGGGGGTTGACGAGGTAGCGACACCGGGAGGTGGTTTCACGGGGTTTGACGGGGTAGCGACACCGGGAGGTGGTCGACTAGTAGTGGCGATGGGTTGTACTGGTTGCAGGACGACATCTGGTGTCGGGGGGCGAACTGGAGGCGAAAGATACCAAACAGGTAATCCTAAGGTTAAACCCGGGAGGCTAAGGGTAGCCATGACTGGGGTGCTAACCACTCCTGAGGGAGGGAAGAGGAAAGGTATGGTATGTATAGGTGTGGCACCAATGTGGCTGGGTACCAAAGGGGGTTGAGGCAACAACGGTGGTTGATTACTAGGGGTCCTCGTGTGGTGGGACACGGTCAATAGGTCAGCCACTTCAGTAGTAGATGACGGTGGTGGGAGTGATGGAAAAGTGGATGTCATCGGTGTGTCTGAGTAAACTCCAGGACCCAGAGAAGAAACCAAGGAGGTGGTGGCATCCGGAATAAGTTGTTCAACTATGGGGAGCATGGGCCCTATAGAAGAAACAGCTGTATTGGGGTCACCCAAGAGAGTGTGTTCAATCATGGGGAGAACATTTTCGGGTGTCGCGGCGGCCTTGGGATCGTAGTACGTGAGTTGGTCAACTTTGACCACGCGTCCCTCATGAGGGAACATCATGATGCGAAAAACGGTAGACGCAACTGCCCGCATAGCATACATGTAGCTGCGGCCAAGTAAAAGGTTGTAATCGAGCTGGGCATTGATAACCTCGATGTTGATCAGGACCATTTTACCAGCCAGCTGGACGGGGCCATTGGTTAACAAGCCTTGTGGTTGAGCTGAACGGCCGTCGTAGGCTCGCAATGCAGTGGAGGACGGTTGGAGAGGGGGGGATCCCATTTTCTGCCAGATGGAGATGGGCATGACACATGTGGAGGCACCTTCATCAATAATGCAGCGATGGAATACAAAATTCCGGATGGAGACAGTAACTTGGAATGATAAGTTGGAGGGCAAGCGGGGTTCGGATTGGTCCAAATCATATGCCATTAACTGCGAATCATGCGGATCGATAGCCCCAATGGCTGAGAGTAAAGTCTTACGCTGCGAAGGGCAATTTCTTAAGACTTCTAACGCAGACATGGCTGCGGGAGATTGGGCTAAGTCGTCTACGATGTTGTAGTTTGACGCAGCTCGCGCATTGGGGTTGTTATTGATACGGCGAAGTGGGAAACAGGGTGCTTTGGGAGCTCCGTCTAGTGGAGGTGGAGGTATACGTAACGACTGATCGGTGGGATGAGCATTAGTGGGGTTATTGGCGGGTGGTGCTTCCGGGGTGGAGCCATATTGGTTCCGCCGGGTCTGGAGGTTGACTTCATCGGAAGACATCATCAACAGATGGTGGGTACCTGAGTCAGATGGGGGTTGATCAGGAACGGCGTAAGTGATTTGTTGGATAGGCGCATTAGCTTGAGGGGGAGCCAATGGTTCAGTATTCACTAAGGCTTGGTTGGGTAAGGGGTTTTGTAGGACCAAAGGGGGCTGCTGAGGTTGTGGGGGATTGGGCTGTGCTTGAGGAGGCGCCTGTCCTTGGCGTATCTTATCAGCAGCCAAAAGTTGTTGAACTCGCTCCATATGTGGACAAAAGTGTGTGTAGTGGCCATAGACCCCGCAAACAGAGCAAGGGAAGTTGGTTCACAGGTTGGGGTTTTTAGCCTGCTTGGGCGGGCGATTGGGGTTTTGGTTGGTGGGGGTTGCGTTATCATTAGCAGGGGGATTAGGGTGTTGGCCAGCTTGCTCGGTCTGCTGGTTGTTCCCATGATTTCGGCCCCTGCCGCGGTTTTGTTGGCCCTGGTTGCGTTGGTTATTCTGGTTTTGCAGCGGGTTTTCTTGGGTGTAAACCTGCCCTTGGGTAGTAGGTGGATTTTGAGTTTGCGCAGGTGCGGGAGCAGGCTGCGGTGGATAGTATGGAGGTGGAGGCTGCACTGGTGCGGCTACTTGAGGGGATTGTGTATATTGCTGTGGAGCAGGTTGGGGGTTTGCCGCAGGGGCTGGCTGTGGCTGATAATAATGAGGTTGGGATTGGGGTGGCGCAAGAGCTGGTGCAGCCTGCTGGGGGTAGTATGGCTGAGGTGCGACCGGGGAAGGCATATTGCCGAAACACTGAGGTGGACATGAAGGTCCGTGGGTATGGGGCATGTGAGCATACGAGTTGGTTGCTCCGGACTGTGATGTAGCCCGTGAAAGTTCAGGTCCAGGAGTAGGACGGGTTATGGAAAAGGGCTAGGGCTGTGAAGAGAGACGGCCAATGATGCCATCGGCAGCGTGGGATGCCCCCGGGGCATCGTGATGTGGGGAATCGCCTCGAGGGGCGTCCGGGATGATGGTGTAAAGATAACCCGACTGGGCATAAATGAGATCAAACTGCTGGGCTTTGAGGATAGCTTCTTCCTCCGACTGGGGTCTTTCGGCTGCCACATCCTTAGCAATGAGCGGAAGGAGGGACTTAAGGAACCAATCTAGGAAGATCCGGTCATCTAGCTTGATTTTGCATAGGCTACGGCGTCGCCGCCATTCATGGATGTGGTCGGTGATGTGGGTAGTCGTGTTCTGTCTGCATGAGAGAAGGATCTCGACGCCTGCGTCATAGCGAACAGGCAACTGGAAAAACTGGAGGAAGGTCGAGGCCAGGGACGTAAAGGTGGTGTGGGTTCCATGAGGTTGCTCGATATACCATTTGGCAGCTGAGCCAGTGAAAGTGCGCTGTAATAAACGGAGGCGGATGGAGTCATCTACTATGGAATTGGAGGAGCACCATAGATGGAAAGACATGGTATGATTCTGGGGGTCTTCACCTGCTTTACCCTCAAACTTAGGGATGTCGGAGGGGAGTTTGGTAGGCATGGGAGGCCACACGGGGTTGTGCTGGATGGGGTCATTGGTTAACCTGGCTAGGTCAGGTAGGTTGAGGCTAGCCATATAGGGCAAACTGGATGGAGGGTGTGCTGCGGTAGTGGGTTGGACCACGTTGGGGCCCATGCCCCCAGGTGGAGGGCTGATGTGAGGGATGTTACCCCCAAGTGGGGGAACTACGGTGGTAGGAGTTACTAATGGAGTAGGTATGGGTATTCCTACCGTAGGAATAGGTACGGGGAGGGGAATGGTAGACGGGCCTCCTATGGAGGGCATACCCATGATAGGTGTAGTAACTGGTATAGTGGCGGATGTACCACTGGTGGTCCCTATAATGGAGGGGTTGGGATTTACGCCAGCCATGGGGCTAGTGGGGGTAGTGTAGAGAGTGGTCTCGGAGTCTGGTGACGGATTCCTATGTCGCTGACGAGTGGAGTCGAGTGACAAGGCTCGAGATCGACGGTGACGACGGGTGGTGTCAAGTGAACCGTGCTGTGGGGGCTCGCCTCTGAGGCGACGAGAATGTCTCGGAGAGTCAATGGTGACAAGTGGCTTTCAAATATGTGGGTTGTGGTGTCGAAAAAACAACTCAAAAATCCTAATGCAACCGTGTGTGCAGAAGGAGAGCTCAAAAAAAAAACAAGGCACTCAGGCCAAAAAGCAACTCAAAACACCTACTGTAACTGCGTGCTACAATAGGCGGAGTGTCAACAAAGTGGTCAGAATACCAATAAGCAGTCGGTTTCCTAAAAAAGAAGAAATCGGTGGACTCACTAGACCAAGAGGAGGTAAGGGAGCATGCAAACACCTAGCTAATGGTATTATGACTCAACTAAGTATATCCTCTGCAAGGTGATGAAATCCAAGTCAGACAATATAAATAGGAGAGTCAAATGGCTAAAGTATCCCCCTACCGGGAGGGACACCGGGTACACAAACCTAGAAGTATGGCAACTAAGATACCTCGTTCATGACACGTCCAAAAAGGTGAATCTGCCGCTTGGTCCTTTAACCGCAATATTCCCTATACAGGGATATTCCGAGAACTGCGAAAGGTAGCCCTTCAGTTACTGAATGGATTTCGGTATTCCACTCAGACTTCCGGAACCAATCTCACGACTTCAACCCTCCTAAGGGAGAGCCCCTCTGACAAAATGGTGGTGACCGTGTCAAAAAATACTAAGGGATTTTGGTTCCCTAAAGGACAACAACTATGTCTCACGTGTAAACAACCGAGGGGTGTTATTGGAAGCCTATCCCCCCGATCCTACCTAACTACAATATTCTTTTGTGTTCCTCAAATGAGGTTATAGTGTTGGTTGAGTTAAGTAGATTTTAGGTCTCACTTTGAATTAGGGGATAGATTGTGTGCATGTGAGGTTGTGAATCCAAAATAATTACTCAATAACAATAGCAATGTATGAAAAAACTGAAAAAACTTCTACCATGCAAAATTATTTTTTTTTAAATAAACAATGCTAAAAATTTAAACAATGCTGGAACCAAGGAACAGAAATGGCTGCAGGTCTGCAAGTGGTACAGGTGGCTGTGCAAGTGCAGCAAAAATGAAGGCAAAGAGGCTGGGTTTCGGCGCGGAAACAAAGTCGAAAAACAGTTCGTGGACCGCGGGTATGGGGCGGACTCGCGCGGTCGGACCGCGGGTTGGAAGGCAACAGTCGCGCGCAGATCGCGGGTATGAAGGAAACAGGCGCGGTCTAGGTCGCGGGTTTCGGGCTGACAGCGGCGGTCGGAGCGCGACTGTGTAATGAACAGGTGCGGTCGGATCGTGACTGTGGGCGGAAAAAACGCGGTCGGGGCACAGGGAAAAAAGGCTGACAACGGCGGGCTGGTCGCGGGTTAGGGCCTGAAATGCGCGGTCGGGCCGCGGCTGCGGAAGGAAAAAACGCGGTTTCCGGCGGCCGAAAACGATGGCCGAAAGTACAGTACGGAAAAATAACTTAAAAAAGACAGCGGAGTCGCCAAAACTGTAGCTAGGGTTTTCACCCTAGCTTGTGCTGATGAGCACCTACTAAGGAATCTGGAATCCTTAGTAGCAGTTCAATGATGTAAACAAAAATAGACTGAAATAAAGACTAAGCTAAAGCAGTAAAAAGTAAATAACATGAAGCAAAAACAGTAAAGAAATGTATAATAGTGATTTTTATTGATATTACCTCCAATGAGGAGGTTGGTGGAGTCCGTTGCGCTGGTCCGATGTCGGTGGCTTCGAGCTCCAAGCTGCTTCTTCTCCTTTTCCGGTGGTGGAAATGGGCCAAAAGAGTTCTCAATGGTGAAAGTAGCTTGATGGTAAGCTAGGGTTTCGAGAATAATTTCGGCAGAGGCAGGATGCTTATGACTATGGATGTGAAATGAGGGATCTCCACCACTTATTTATAGTTTTTTAGTGGTGGAATGCTGGCCCATGGTTTTGGAAACCATATGGTTTAGGGCAGCTTGTTTAGGGTTTTTTCCTCCTTTCCTCATTATTTTATATTTTTTCTTCCCTTTTTGGGGATTTTTGCTATTTTTAGAGGAATTTTGGACATTTTGGAGGAAAAATGGGTTTTTTGGCCTTTTGGAGGTATTTTAGGCCTTTTGGGAGGCTTTTTAAATGGTTTTATGGCCTTTTAGAGGCATTTTAGGCCTTTTGGAGGCTTTTTAGTGGGATTTTCAGGGAAATATGGTAGGCAAATGGACAAATGAGCCATGTAGTGAGGTAGATGAGGTAGTTAACCATTTTTGGGTGTTAACACAGAGAATCTAGTGTTCCATGACAAGTCGAAGCATATCGAGATCAAGTACCACTATATCAGGGATATGGTGCAGAGAGGAGCAGTGAAGCTCCAGTATATTGCGACGGAAGAATAGATACCTGATGGATTGACGAAGCCATTGGCTAGGATAAAGTTTGAGTACTTTAGGGAGAAGCTTGGTGTTCTCCAGATCGAGGTTTCCTCCAAGAGAAAGTGATGAGACCCATAGCCATTATGACATGGTGAGAGGATTGGTTCCTTCCATGGTCAGATGTAAGGGCTGAACCATTTTTTCATGGTGAGAGGATTGGTTCCTTCCATGTCAGATATGAGTGTTGGCCATTCTGTCGAGAAGGACAGATGTAAGGGAAATTTCCATTCTAGGAATGGAGGCACCTAGTCAGTTACAAGGATCACTCAGTGTAGGACTGAGTAGCCATTCTGATGTGATAGAGGGATGTGTTCCCACTTGATCAGATGTAAGGGCTAAACCATTCTGTCATGGCTAAAGGATTAAGTTCCTTCCATGTCATATGTGAGTGTTGGCCATTCCGACGAGCAGGTCAAATGTAAGGGAAACTGCCATTCTCTAGGAGAATGGAGGTGCCTAGTCAGTTACCAGGTAGCTCAGTCGAGGACTAGGGGCCATTATGATATGACTGCTGGGATGTGTTCTCGTAGGATTAGATGTGAGTGCAAGCCGTTCAATCACTGTGATAGGATGTGTTCCTGTCTGGATGGATGTAAGTGCAGAGCCTTTCTGGAGCGACTGAGGGATGTGTTCCCACGTGCTCAGATCTAAGTGCTAAAATCTCTCATCACTGTGATAGGATGTGTTCCTGTCTGGATGGGAGTCTTCCATCACTGTGATAGGATGTGTTCCTGTCTGGATGGGAGTCTTCCATCACTGTGATAGGATGTGTTCCTGTCTGGATGGATGTGCCCTTCTGATGAGTAGGTCAGATGTAAGTGCTGAAATCTCTCATCACTGTGATATGATGCGTTCCTTTCTGGATGGGAGTCTTCCATCACTTTGAGAGGATGTGTTCCTGTCTGGATGGATGTGCCCTTCTGACGGGTAGGTCAGATGTAAGTGCTGAAATCTCTCATCACTGTGATAGGATGTGTTCCTGTCTAGATGGGAGTCTTCCATCACTGTGATAGGATGTGTTCCTGTCTAGATGGGAGTCTTCCATCACTGTGATAGGATGTGTTCCTGTCTGGATGGATGTGCCCTTTTGACGAGTAGGTCAGATGTAAGTGCTGAAATCTTCCATCGCTGTGACAGGATGTGTTCCTATCTGGATGGGAGTCTTCCATCACTACGATAGGATGTGTTCCTATCTGGATGGATGTGCCTTTCTAACGAGTAGGTCATATGTAAGTGCTGGGCGAAGACCTACATGATGGGTAGGCCTACAACCAGCATGAAAAAGGGCTGGCTCTGTAGAACTTCCTGTGATGAGAAGAATCATTAGATAGCACTAGTGATGATCCAGATTGAGTGATGATCCAGATCCAGTGATGACAGCCAGTGATGATCCAGATCAAGTGATGATCCAGATCCAGTAGTGATGATCCAGATCCAGTCCAGTGATGTTGATCCAGATCAAGAGATGATCTAGATCCAGTGATGATGTTCCATGATGATCCAGATCTAGTGAAGTTGAATTGAAGATGAAGATGACTTAAAGACTCCGAAGACTCAAGATGCTGATGACGATATGATCCAGTTGATACAGGGAAGAAGACCAGTGCTGAAAATTGTGTCAAAAGAATACCTTCCTTGTTAAGAGGGAGTGTTGATGTATATGTAACTTCAGAATGTATTCATCTATGTATCTTATGTATTGTAACCCGATGTTTATTCCGGGATGTTTCTATTATGTATTTGAGTCATGTTGTCATGCCCCGATGTTCCGATCGGGAGGATCAATAATGTAAACAAGTCATGTCAAGTCATTGTTAAAGTCCCCACAGTTTCGGGGCACTAGGGTTATTATACACTCATAGAGATGTAGGCTCTAGTAAGTAATTGTTAAGTTGGGCCGAGATAATTGAGTGCACTTCAAGTGAACGGAAGAATATAAATAGAGAGTGAGAGCCTCTCTATTTATCACTTGCAACATATCACTCACTCACTCAAGTGTGGCGCATTAGTGAGGAAGGAAATACACTGGGACTAGAAAAGAAGAAGACTACTGCTATCGAGAGTGCATCTTACTATTTTGGGGCTTTTACTATTTTGATGCTGATTCTATCTCTGAGGAAGTTGCGGGGTTTTCTCCTTTATGGTTTCTCCAAGGAAAACTCTTTGTGTCTCTTGTCTCTTTTCTCTTGTGATGTGCTTATGTTTTATTGCTATGCTTGTTATTCTCTCAGTAAAAAGATCGTAAGATCATAATTCTAGCTTATATGATGTAAAACTAACAGGGACAAGCCCTCCGATCAAAGTCAAACATCGTTGCGATAGCGATAAAATGAAAATCATCGACAGTTGAAGGTTTACCAATAAAACAAATAGGAGGTAAAGTGCATCGGTGAAAATAAGAACTGATCATCGTTTCCCTCCCAAAACGTCAGCGGCATAGAGAACTAATGCCTTGACTCAATCTTCAACTAACTTCTGACAATGAAGAAGCAAATCATCAAAAAATAAAAAACATTAAGTGCTCGAAAGACTTTCAGCAAGGCGACAACAACACTAGCTCCTTTAACCTACGAAACAACGGAAAAAAATAGTCAATTAGTCATCTGACTTCCACATCAAAAAATCCAAATTTATAGCAGAGGAAAAATAGAGTTCAGGAAACCAAACAATCCCAGGCTTGATAAAATTGAAAGGAGGGTCCAAAATTTTAGAAAATTTGGGAAAAAAGTTGCAGCTGCAACAAACTGGCACCAGGTTTTGGGTTTACACCCAGTTATGAAGGCTTTTCACGTTCAGCCTTCATTGAACCCCTACCCTAAGCCAAGTATAAGTTTATGTTTTTCCATAGTCGAAAACGGTCTAACCCGATCGATGGTGTCTAAGCAACATGATTGCATTGACCACCTTATGTATGTGGATCTTAATATTAATAAATGGGTGAAGCTCCTGGCGGGTATCCAATTATAAACACCTACAACAAAATGAATTACTTTTAAAAACATGACAGTGAAATGGTTTTAATCGATTTCTGAGTAAGGCAGGTATTAAGAAATAAGATATCAGGGAAAGATGTCTAGGTAATGGATATACTGGGTTATATCAATCAAGATTTGGGTCTCAATCGAGGTCATTCAATATGTGAGGACCACCATAGCAGTGAATTCAAATAGAGACAAAAAGATTAAAAAAGAGGTATTTAGGGCTCACTATTCATTAATTTTGCAGGCTCCTCTACTGCTTTCCTCTGCTATGATCCATGGCTAGCTCAGTCTGTGATCCTGCTAGGCTGCTTTTCTGGGAATCCCTCTCCCTTACACGACCGCAATAATCCCAATGTGTTTGTTGGGTTTCTCTACTCACCTGTTGGATTTCTCTGTGAGAATGAGTGAACTTTGGCAGGAGATGAAAGCTAATTGTTTTTGTCAATTTTAATGAGAGGTAATTTCTTTATATATATTTGTGTTTTATGTTTCTATTTTTTAATCTATTGTTTATATATATTTATTATTTATTATCTTTATTATTTTCCTATTAAAAGCTAATTGTTTGCACCAATTTTGATTGGAGGTAAGTTTTTTTCACTTTTGTTTTATGTTTTTATTTTTTAATTTATTGTATATATTTAATTATTATTTAAAAGTATTATTTATTATTTGTATTTTTATTGTTTACTTATTATTTATTATTTATATATTGAAAAATAATAATTTAAAATTAAAAATAATATTTCATTTTAATAAAAAAATTGATTAAAAATAAAATGATGAGGTTAGTGATGATGATGTTGACTACATTGGTGTTGATGACTATCGTTATCATCACCATCTTGATCGTGATCATTATCGTGATCATCATTAAGAACTCATCATCATCATAAACATCACCGTCATCATCGTTGTTTCTAGTCATCATTGTTACAACAATGAATCTCACCCTTGCCCAAGAGTTGCCTTGGGCGCTCGCTTGGGAAAGATGAACATTCGATTGGAAAGACATGGCAAGGGGACACCTTGGCTAAGAAACAGAAAGAAGGTAGGGTGCGCAAACCAAGTATGGGCGTGCTCTCACAAATGAAGCCCACACCCAAGCAAGTGGAGCTTAGCAAACCCATGAGTGTGGCACCTCGACAACATGTTGGCAGGTGGCGTAGGACAGTGCGACAAATTAACATAGAATTCTCAAGAGAGCGGTTGGATGCACCTTGGCAGGAAGCACGGATTAACAGGTCCAAACGACCCAAGCACTCCACTAGAAGCACAGTTTGCACCACACCAGTCGCTAAGGGTGTTCTTGGTAGAAGTGCTCAGTGAAGTTTGGGTTATTGGACTAAATGCCCATGAGAGACGCACCCGACACCTTGACGAGATGAATGGCTATCGCACTTTGGGGAGTTAGACATGGAGACAAGCGCCCACAAAGACACACCCGACGTCCGACCAACACTTAGCGCACCCAATCGACATACTAATGAGCGCATGTGCATAAGAAGTGGACCCTCTGGTGGAGTTAGCGCGTCGGCCTGGAGCTATCGTAAGCGCTAAGAAAAGGGGCATGCCTACCTTTGGGCCTGCGCTCACCCTTGAGACATGTATAAAGGCACGACACCTAGGATGGAAAGAGGAAATTTTTTATGAGCATCATTAGACAAGCAACGCAGTGACAAACGCCGAGACATGCGAGCTATGGAGGCATCCGAGCTCAGCCGTAGGAATAATTGCTAAGTGGCTCAACTCAGAAACACAATAGGGTTGTGAAAGAAGTGTCGGTCTAGAAAGTTGGCGCTCCACATGAGTTCAGTCCACGTGATGGTTGACAACTACATGGGTTAGTTGGCTGACAGTATTAAGAGTTGGACACTGAGGTGGGGTCAAATCGACTCTTTGTATTGTAGTAAACGGAAGTGTGTTTACTGGTTGGGCACACACCAAGAGCGTTGTCATTACATGTTATATCCATTATTGTAAATATGTTATTAATACAAAGTGAACGGGGCTAGGTGGTTTGGCAACCCCACCATTATATTTGTCTCTTGTGTAAATTTACTTGATGCATGAAATTGACGAAGTGTTCAAATGATGGTCAAGAGAAAATTCATCCAATTGCTTTGTTGGATCTCTAAAGATCGAGTGGCATGGCACGAATATTACTATTAGAAGGTAGGCAATTTACAAAATTTACACTTCATTGTCAAAGTTGCAATTTTCCATGACACAATTAAAAATGACTAACATAAATGACTAATTCATATTCTTCTAGCTAGTCATTTTTTATGCCGTGACTAAATCGGTTGCTTATGTTGGTAATTTTTAACTCTTTCACTTATTATCTAGTCGTATTTGTTTACAGGTGACTAAATTAGTCGTTAATTTTAGTTGTTTATAGTTGGGTCAATCAAAATTGCTCATATTTAGTAGTACATCACTTGAAAAACCTATGGTGACTAGAATTTTTTGTCACGTAGTAACTAATTCCTCATTTTGTACTAGTGTATAGAGGGTTTGTATTTTTGTTTGTCACATAGTAGGAACCATGGTGGGCTCCAACAATTGTTCTCAAATATTTTGAATATTTAAATCTAATATATGGATAAATATCGATCAAGTATTCTCAATATTTCATCACATTACGACATCAACTAAGGCAGTTTTGTTAACAATTATTTTTATCCCGATGGAGGTATTGAGCAGTCGTTCTATCTAATTATACTTCAATGTGGCCCCTTCGATGTATATTTAGTAAAATAGGGAAGGTAGGCCCTCACTTCTATGTATACTCATTAATAAAGGAAAGGTCAGTTGTCACTTTCACATATAATGAGTGATAAAGTAAAGGTCAGTTGATCCTGGTACATATAGCGAGTGATACTTCAAATTTTGGTCATCCCTTCTATATATACCCAATGATATAGGAAATGTCGACCATCCCAATTGCAATACTTGGATGTTTGATTAAAAGTGGGACCTTAACAAGCGATTCTAATAGGAAATTAAAATGAAATGAATTTTGGTGATGAATCCCAAGTTTTTTTACTCTAGATTCTACATAATAATATCAACAATATTTATATCATGGAGGATGCATCGATCGTCCCTTATACCTATACCCGATTATACAAGAAAGGTTAGTGATCCCTTCTACAGATACCTAGTGGTACAGGAATATTTGGTCGTCCATTCTACATATACCGAGTGATACATGAAAAGTTGGTCGTGTGTGAAATGTTCACTTTTTCTTACATCCAGTGCATTTGTCTTGTGTGAACAACTATATCATGCATGCACAAACTTTTTCACACAATCTAGACTATTGACGACATGAACCTCAAATTAAACCTTTGGTACTTTTCTTTGGCGTGAATGGATCAAATCAAAAGTTGTAAGGTGCACCATTAGATTAGAGGCATATGTGGAATACCCCTTGTCATAAATTATGTCCGGCTTCATTCTAAGTAGATGGTCACACTCATCCAATAAAACTTGTTTAATGCAATCTAGACCATTGATGCTAAGACTCCCATTTAATAAGATCTGATTAAATTCCACTTATTCTTGTAAGGATATTCTACGTCACACCTCTTACATGTAGCTATTTTACGCATCGTTAATGAATTTACACCATGCAGCGTGCAAGTTCGTGTACTCTCCTTATGTTCAAAGGAAGTAGAGAAATATCATAACCTAAGAGTTTTCATAGCTTCAAGAATGTTACCTTTATCAATTGTGCAAAGAAATTCTACTGCAATATCATAAAACATGCACCATTGAGTGTGTTTCCATACACCATCACCTCATCAAATTTATTCCCTACAGTGTAGAAACACTTCCATCCCACTTTCCATCGAGTAGCTACATCCTAAATAAATATTGTATAGTTGAAGACTGAAGAAGTATTCGTGACTCCTCTTCCCAAATGATGCCAGCTTTCTCGTAACCCAATGAATATTGATCCTATGTCATTATCCTTTGGAACTTTTGAAATGTATTGTCTTACCCTCCTATAAGAACAATAATTTATCAATTAGGATGCTCACTTTCTTGAGAGACTATTGATGCCCTTATTGTCTCTAAACACATTACATGATATGTTTTCGGCAAGTTATCACAGGTTACTTTTTGACACATAGTGAGATGTATCATCAAAGGACATAACTATTCAAAGGAGATATGTTGGATCAATGGTGGAAGATGAACCTTGCCATGATGTCTTAGACGAATGCATGAAAATCAATTAAAATTGATCTGGACCATTGGATGCCCTAGGGGAAGAAACAGATTCTATGGAAACTTTTTGCTCACTGCTTAGATGCATTCCGATGTTATGGAGGAATAGATATGGACCATTCGAGGCCCAAAATCACACAATGCATACAAAGGAGAACCTCTCCATCAAATGGCACAATTTAAGTTTTGCGTCACGAGGAAGTAAATCTTGGTTGTCGGAGGACTTGCGAGCTATAAAATACATAGAGAAGTGGTTTTTCCTCATACAACCTATATGAAAAGGTAATTCCTCCCCCAAAACAAATCCTGGCCATTGGAGGCATTGAAATAGAGGGAAAATACCAACAATACTACCATATTTCCAGTGGCTTAGATCAAAGAATGCAAGTTAATCATATCCCTCGAAGGTGTGAGACGGATAGCTAAAATACACAATGCATTGATGATGCCAGTGGTCCATATTGAATGGAGTTATCCTTGAAGAATGATACAAGTCGTCGACTCAAAAGTAAGTTAGCTAGTACTTGTCATCAGGTAATCAATGATTTGATCCCGGTTTTAGTTGTTTGATAGACAGCTTCCAGAATCAAGCCGCCATAACCAAATTTCTAATGTTTGATGATCACCTCGTAATGAGAACTTTGTCTAGAACTAAGAGCATCATCAAAAAAGGTTAATTCTCATTTTAAGACCCGTGGCTTCACTAGAGCTCTTTCAAGGGGAATAAAATCCCTCCTAGTTACTTTTTCAAGTCCACAATTTGAAAAGTTTGAAAGGAAATCTATGCCAACATGGTTTTTCAGCAGAGCAAGAAGCAGTAACGGAGACAATAATCCATCCATTCATCTAAATGAAAAAAAATCAAGCAAGTTCTTTGGTATATATTTGGTTCTATCTTTTGAAAAGTTTGTGTTTACCTTACAATAGTAGTTTTTCTTTTAACAAACTACCCTGTAATACCTTGTGTATCTAAAAACCCATTGACTCTAGAATGATAGACTAGAATGGGAAAGAAAAAAACACCACATCTCAGAAATTCGCTCCACTAAGGTTCTGCCTTTCGTCGACTTATGGGACAAATTCTCCCCTTGTGAATTTAAGAAATAATCCCGCAAACTTATAGGGGTACCTCTCAGAAAGCATAATTGTACCAATACTTTTGCTAGGTTTTGTAACTATGGCTTATCCCAACATCTAGTCTCAGAAGCCTTTCTTTATCGTTAATTTGTGCAGGTGTACGCAAAAAATTTCAATCTAACAATGTCCAATATGTATACAAGTGATAGCCAAACCACTATTTTCAAAATATCGGCTACCTCAACCTATGAGATGTTAGAAACCTTCCTCGGGGAAGAGGTAATCTCTCTTGAGATGTAAGAAAAGAATTATCAAGGTATAAACAATGAGAAGAAATCTCAGCTACCTAGTATACAACCACAAAGATCTCCAAGCTCATATGGAAGCATGAAATCCTGCTAATCTTCTATTTATGAATCAAGAAGTTTCCTCTAGAACCATCATTTTCGGAAAAGATTCCGATAAAGAATTAGATGACGAGATTATTACAATGGTCGATAATTTTTTTCACCCTTAAGAAACTAAATTCAGTTACACAGAGACTTTATCAATCAGAATCAAAATTACATTAACAGCGTTTAAAAATATAGGAGTTTTTAGGTATTACTCAGATTGTATATATGCTATTGTTTCATCGTCTAAAATACTTTGAAGGACTTGGAATTCATAGAAATCAAGATGGGGCATCGAATAAAATATATGGTTGGATCCCAATTCATGTTCAAGTATTTTCCCCTAAATTTGGGACAAAACCTACACACATGCCACATGAAATTAGCACCTATTTACAATTGGGTGATGCTATTTGAAATGGAAACGTGTTCTTGTTTGAATATTAAACCATGATCAGAGTATACGAGATTGAAGTTCCTCCTCATAGATTTCCCAAGTTACTCACTCCTACAACATTCATTTTAGAGTACGCCATAAAATGGATGGAAGTTGATGACGTTCATTTCCTGAAATCCAAGAAGAAGGGTAGAACCCATTTCCCCATAGTTATGGGAGGTTACACCATCAATGATAAGAAGTCCATTGGATAGGTTGAAGTAGCGCTGACAAAATTATGTCTTAAGTTATATTTTCCATGGAAGTATGATCCTAATTTCCTAATTGGTGTAGAGAAAGGATGGATTATGCTCAACACTAAAGACAATAAACACAAGCTAGAGATAAAAAAATTGGCCAACAAAAATAATTTTGAAGAGGTCCAAAGGATTATACATGAGCAAGAAAACACCAATAAAGTGGCGGCTTAATATTTCTTTGAGCCATTCTAGAACCTTCCGAAACCCCCCCTTATTATACCTTCTACGGGACAAAGGGAGGCCAGGTCGCTGTGGAAGAAACGAAATTCAAGGTGCCATTGCAAGAAAGTTGTGATGAACACACACACGCGAATGGATCCATGGATAAAAATATAAGAGGGGTTTGGTGGAGAATTAGAATATACCTGAACAAACAAGATTGTGTCTATTTGTATATCCCTCGAAATTATAACTTTGATGTGACTTATGAAGAATATCATGCACATGATGACCTAGAAGAGGACTCTCAAATATCGCCAAAGACTCCAGAAGAGAGAATAAGGGTTGAACCAATGCCTATATTTATAGAGAGTAACAAAGAAGAAGGAAAATATTCATATTGAAAGCACTATCACTTCATCCCCAAAGGTAATAAGGGGAAGAACACAATCATCAAGAGAAGAATTAAAAATACTAAATAGGGAAGAACGCAGTCATACAGAAAATCTAGTCCATCCAAAAGAAGGTGATTTTCTCACAAGGAAGGAAATTTCAACTCAAGATAAATAGGTTAATCCTCTGGAAGTGAGAAAAGAAAAGATAAGGAAGCACTTTAGGATGGATAAGAAGAGAAAAAGATTAAAAAAATTGAAGCAATAACAACTCCATGGAAATATGAGAGTTATGATGAAGAAATTGCAACTCCTAAGCAAGATAATGTTCACTCTAAGGAGGTCCATAAAGAAAATGGTGAAGTAACTATCATACTTGTCCATAAATATTTTGAATATAATCCTTTGATAAACATTATTGTGTTAGGAAGTGTCATCAATAATTCACCCCGCTCTTCAACTCTTTACATAACTCAACAAGTAGATATCTATGGATTAAAATATCCCACCAACATCATAAACCTTATCATATTACTGATGCAAAAGCAACAGAGAAGGGCGAAGATCCTAGAGTTATTTCCTATGAATAAATCCCTTGATTCACAAGTAGATCTATGTCTATTTCCAATTTTAATCTAACCGCAATGAGGTTCCATCTAGTTTCCATGGAATCCTTACCAAAAGGAACGTACAAAGACCTTGACTCTCATCAAATAGAGAATTTTGAAGGTTGATCTTGACACTAATGACTTACCTCCGGAAGATGAGGTGTCAATGGCTATGGGTAATAAGAATATAATCTTCAACAATTATGTAAATTTATAGCTAAGTTGGAAAAGCATAAAAGACTAGTGGAAGGTCTAAGTACAAAAAACTAGTTGTTGAACTCTCAAGTCAAAATCTTGGAATGTGAAAAGAAAAGGCTACAGAGTTTTGTGGCTAAAGCACGACAAAGAACTTAAAACTCAAAATAAATTTTACTGTTGCTAGCTGAGAAGTATCAAAAGATCCAGGGGATGGAGAAACTGTAGAATACTCAGGATTTCTCAGCTACACCCAAAGAGATGACATAATACCAACAAATTCACGATGAGTTGCAAGTGATGAAGAAAGAAAAATATTCTCTACTTACCACCAAGAGGGTCAATGAATAAATAATAAAATAATCACAAAAATAACAGGTGGAGCTGAGAGAGGTGAAGAGCAAGATAGACGATGTAAACATCCAGTTGGACTCCTATAAAGTTAAGTTAATTGAAGAAAATAGGAAGCAAGAATTATCCCATGTTGTGACAAACAAATGTCGGCCTGGATGAGAAGTTAATTGACCTCAAGCAGAAATTGGAGCATAGCAATCAAGAAAGGAATAAATTGAAGGCTAAAAAATCCAATATTAAGTTGGGAATTGTCAAATAGGAGGGGATGGTTGAAAAGAAGAATGAGAACATGATCATGTAGGCAATAAATTATGATCAAGTAAAGGAGTAAGTCCATGATCTTAATAAGTATGTAGCCTCACTCAAGTCACAGATAAAATACTGGGAGTCAAAGTACTAAGAAGACATGACGCAAGACTTTATGATAGACAAGTTGCAGAGAATTAAACACAACATATGGAAAAGCATTCTCACAGAGCTGTATAAATTTCAAGCTCACAAACAGTTTAACCTAAGTCATTACAAAATATATGCTGAAGAAGCTAACTACTTGGATTGAAATAGGAATGATATTCGAAATAAATTCCAGGTTGCGTGGAAGGCGAAGGAAATAATTAATATGCTAACTCCTAATTAGTTTAAGTCTAAATGGGTATATGATAGGATGAAATTTCTCATGCACATGGATAAGTACATCCACAAGGTTACTTTGGAAGAAAAGCTAAAATAATATTCAGTATTAATTCACTCGTTTTTTAAAACAATGAATACAATAAAAGGTAATGAATGTCCTTCTAGTCCCTTGGAATGAGAAATTTGAAAAACCACCCAAGAATATAGAATATCAGTTCCCCGAGGATAAATTGTTAAGGTTAACAATAGTATCTCTAAGGGAAAATCCACCCACAATAACTGAGATATTCAAAGAACTAAAAATGTCAATCGATACTATGGAACTATTAAGGAATTTAATAGACATCTAAGGAAATATTGATTATATAGATCAGTGTAAATTGGATAAATCTTTTTGGATTTTAAAAACCCAGTAAAGTCCACGAGAGTGTGCTTGGAAAAGTATGGAGGAATTATATAAGTTTGTGATGGATCAACAATAACCAATGGAAGAAGTGGTAGGAAAACTATAGGCATTACTAGATAAATATATAGGAGGTACATCTCATACCCCTAAAAATGTATGTTGATAAAATCAAAGCAATGAACAAAATGACAAAATCCGCATGTGATTCAAGATCGTGGGAAACCTATCAATAATATAATTTGTATATTATTGGTGTACATCATATAACATGTAGTATAATTTGTATATTATTGATGTAAAGGATAGAATCCATAATCAAAATTTACTTAGCCCAGCTCAGGGGTGGCCTCTAAAGGTAAGATTTGGCTTGACAATTTCTATGAATGAGAGAAACATCCTTCACTTACAACTAGTTGAATATAAGTATCCACCTCTCTATATAGTTTACATGCTTTAATTATATGTTTGCATATTTCTTCTTTATTGTTCTATATATCCTTAAATGCATGAAAATGCATGGCATGGAGTGTATGTTTGTTAGCGAATTTTCTGTAAAATTATAATGAATGCATAAGATGATATAGGACACCATATTCATTTACTTTCCACTATTAAAACTAAAAAAAAAAAATTGTATATGATTGAGTAAATTATGGCTTGTAGGTTAACTGTTTGACAGAACGTCCAAATGAAATTCAGGTTAAAATTCCAACTAGTGCCAAACATTACAATCTTTGTTTATTGACATGAAAATTTGTGTCAACGGGAAAGAGGCCATCGAAACTCTATATTGGTCAAGTGTAAAATTTATGTCCCAAGTGTGATTTACATCAGTTGGAATCCACTTAAGCCATATACATATATATATATAAGAAAATAAAAAAATTAAGCATTTATATAAATTTAGGAAAAAATTGTTGCAAGCCACACATTGGTTCGCCCATGTGTAACATGGTCCACCCATGTGTGATGTTGAATATACAAGCATGAATCATAGGAATTGAATCATCCATAAATAATAGGTTATCAAAACGGATCCTGAGAGCCATCGATCCATATTATATCATGCATATTACAACTTGTACTATGATCCATCCACACATGAGAAAAGTGCTCAATGTTTAATTTGAGGTTCATGAAGTCGACAGTCCAGATTGAGTAAGAAAGTTGTATCGGGAAAGAAATGACCATTCACGCAAGACAATACATTAGAAATGATAAAGTTGATCATGTCGTCAATGGCAGATATTCGATTGCACAAATTCCATCATGGGATCCTAACTACTAGTGGAAAAGAAAGGTGTACAGGGATATGATAAAGTTATTCCACCAACAATGACTGATATTTAATTTGTTCTGTAGTGATATCAGCTCATGTAATTTGTGTAAGTAATGTTAGTGGGAATGGAAAAGGAAATAAAAGGGTAGAAATAGCATTAAGAATGTACATGAATTAGCAGAAAATTGTAGTGACTTTGGACTACAATTTTAAGGCATCGAAAATCAAATTTAATATAGAAAACTTATTCTCCATATAGTGTATTATAATCAATTGAGTTGAAATTTAGTGTATGACATAAACATGGTATGTAACATCCTTGGTACAAGTTAGATGTCCGATGTAAGTGTGCAAACCCAACATAAATGTAGACATAAAGGAACCCAACAATTCGTTCATCCAAACGCGTGCCCAAAATGAATGTGACTTCACTTTTGTGTCTTTTCAACCTTTCGAGAGGAATATAATTTCCTATAATTTAATTTATGAGCGATGACTAACCATACAATTTACCGATTTGGCATTGCATTTCAAATCCGACAAATCCCTACGAGTATTTCTGATACATTTATTTTAAGATTCACTTGGTTAGTGTCCAAACACACCGTAAGAAAATCATCTTCATAGTTCTTTCAAAATGTCGAATCCCTTGCAATGATTTAATTCCTTTGTAGCCTATATTTCTACGGAAGTTGAAATACATCAATTAGAATTCAGGAACTTGAGAAAGAAATTGGACAATTAGTCCTCTCAAATGAAAAAGGATCACATCAAACAATGGTATGCTTAGGAAAGCATTAATCATAGAAATGAAAATGAAATTTCATCTGTGAAGAACAAAATTGAAGGGTTAGAGAAAAAATTGGATCAAATTTTGGTTATTTTGAAATAGATTCGGGTGATTCCTACCAGTGCAAGTTTTGAAGAACGAGCTTCGCCATATATTGAATTATGCCTGACTTTGTGGACTTCTTAATATTATCTTGAGCTTTCCCGTCAGTAATTTCTTTAAATTCTTTTTTTAATGTTAATATTGCACAACAATTTTGTAGACCAGTGACACTCATAGACTTATGCTTGCTAGTTTTTCAATGTATGTACTTTTTTTATAGGATGATGTTTGAATGTATGTACATTTTTTACTTTTTTCGGCTATAGCCTCTATAATACAAATTTTGATCATTTTAGTGTATTTGAATGGATTCATTCTTGTATGATTGTATTCAAAAGTTTTCTAGCTTCAAATCATGCTTTTCTCCTTGAATTTATGATCTGCATAGAGCATTTCATTTAAACTCAAGGATTTTTGTATATATACTTGTTTATATTTTTGTTTAGAATAGACCATGGGTCTTTAAAGTTCATATGCAATGGATTATCTTACGAATAAAAATAAGGCATTGATCATTTCAGTGGATTTGAATGGATTCATTCTTGTATTCCTATCTTCAAATGTTTTCTAGATTTAAAGCATTTTTTTGTCCTTGAATTTATGATATGTATAGTGCATTTCATTTGAACTCGAGTATTTTTGTATACATAATTATTTATATGTGTGTAAAGAATCTCTCAAGATTCTGTATAGTGCATATGAAATGGATTTATCTTCCAAATAAAAAATTGGGTGAAGTCATGTGGCTCAAACCTATGTGGATATATTTTTAGTTATATATAATGTTGTTACTATGATCAAATGTGTGAATGGGATGTGTCCCTTTGGGCACAATTTGCATGGAATTTTAATTATATTTATTTTGTTCTTATTTATATATAATATTGTTACTGTGATCAAATGTGTGAATGCAATTCAGTGATTGGGGCATGATTTGCATGCAATTGTCATTATATTTATTGTGTTATGTGCAAAGAAATAAGTGCTATTGACATAGAGTTTGTATGTGTATATTAAGGGATAAGATGTAATATCCTAAAATCATATATAAGGATATATAAACTCTATTACAAATATTTAATCAGAAAGACTCAAAACTAGGTTCTAGAAATGGATTGAGATTGACTAGTTTTACTCAAAACAATGTCGGATTCCTCTCAAGTTCATTAAGAAACAACATATGTTTATGAAAAGTGGTCATGAAAGGTATGAAAAACAATATCAATGAAACATTATATAAGAAATCATTCAAATTATTTTCATAATCTCAAGTTTCCTTTACACAGAGCATTGGGACCATTTAGGTTTCAAGCATCAGTGAGGATGAACTATACTTCAAGGATCATGGGAACCCATAGCATATGAAAAATAGAACCTTTATATTGTATTATTTCCCAAAAAAATTATTGGGAATGGTTTATCATAGTTCAATAGGAAAATTATAGCTAGGATCACTCTAGGACAACTCAACTAGTTTAAATCCATGACCTTTCAAATGAAATCAAAGGATATCGAATGTGGAATATGATAAATGTGAGATGATAATTATGGTATGAAATAACTCCAATAATATAAATCATTTGAAATCATTATGAAACAATTCATTTATTAATATTTTATTGAAGACTAGTCAATTTCTGTATGAATCTAGGAAGGGTCTTGGAAACAACTGTAGAAAGACCAATTCCTTTATTGATAAAAATATAGAACTGAAATAAATACTTCAAAATTGGACATAAAATAATATGGGACTCTCTAATGCTTCATTATTACATCATATATTTGACTACTACATGGAAGAATTAAGAATAACAAGAAATAAGAAGAAGAAGAATAGGAGGATTCAATCTATGGCTTGAATTGTATTGTTATAAGATTTGAATTTGTTTGATGAATTATTAAAAAATTGTAATAAATATATATGACAATGTCCGAGTGCCATCTTCCTCTCAGTAGCAGGGACACATCACCTAGCTTGGACTAGGGGCACATCTCCCAAGTTAGAGATGCACAATGCTCTCAATTCAATTCACAAACTCTCAAAATCTGTGAAAGTGATGCACTATCATTATTTTATAGAGCAATTTGTCTTCATGTTCAAATTTCCTCTTTATGTGGTCTATTTTCCTCAACCAATGTGAACTCATGAGTGGATTGAAACTTGCTTTGCTTTGAAGCTTTCTTTCTTTCTTTCTACCTTTACTACTTTATCCTATTTTATTCCGTTATCCTCTTTTTTATGCTTTATTTTGATTTTATTATTTTCTCATGATCTATCCCGATTTCCATGCTTTATCCTACTTTTATGCTTTTATCCTTCTTTACGTTGCTTTTATGTTTTATACTGTTTTTCTTCTTTCCTACTTTGTGCCAACTTTTCTTGTTTTATTATGTTTCATTTTTATTTTATGCTTTGGATGCTTTATCCTTTATTTCATATTTTCTCGACTTCCTTGTAGTCAAACGTTATCTCCTAATACACCCCACTTGGCCAATTATCTTCATTATTTTATTAAAGATAAAATTTATTCATTGAAAATAATTTATCTAATAGTGCATCTTCAACATTAGGACATAATAACTACTAATATTAATTAATTTCCTTATTTCAAATTCTAATTACAATTAATTCATGGAATTTAATCTTAAGACCATAAGGACTAATTGGATAATAGAATGATCCATAGGTCACCAAAATGGGGACATGCAATCCTCCCCTCCCAAAACTTGCTTATCCTAAAGTAAGGGAGAATATGAATGATGAAACATTTGAAATATTTTCCACAAACGTCTTCAAGATGTTGCATACACCATTTTAACTTAATCCCCTTCATAGGTGACTCCTTTAGTAATATTACATTTTTTAATCCTTCACCATTAACTCCTACATGACCCTTGTTTCAAAATAATCCATGGCTAATTGTGTTGAAAGGTTTGGATTGACTTGTAAACAAAACATGCAGAATCATGAAGCTCTTCTTGAAGCACTTAGGGTGGAAATAATAATTCTTTGGTAGAATTCAATTCCTATGAACAAGAGGATATGTGATGTACATAAGAGATGCTTCAATAATCTCTCTGGAAACACAACTATTATGGATGAGAATATTAGTGAAAATCATAAAATCAAGGATGTTAACGAAAATCCTCGGTAAGTGCGGACACAAACGATTTCCCTAGTCTAAATGGGATATATCTAGAACAAAGCAAAGACAACTATGAAATATTATCCCTAGATTTGGATAAATCACTTGATCGTAATGAAAAATTGACCTCGGCCTCTAAAGGTTGTCCTTGATAGCTAGAGATTCTTAGCTTAGTTGATGTTCGAATAACCTACACAAATCAGAGCCAACAAAGAAATGTAAATATACAACATAATCAAGCTAATCTATATCAATGACTGTAGAGAAAGATAATAAAGAAGGATTATTATACAAAGTTTAGAGGAAAAGGGAAAACATATTGCATTAATGAAATAGATGGAAATATTAAAACAAGATTCAGTGTTGTTCTCCCCCCCCAAAGATTTGATTCACAAATCTACAAGCCTCTCACTCAAGATCCTAAACTCTCTGCCTCTCGCACCTAGAGTAATTCCAACAACATAAAGGTACTCTTATGGTCCTTCTTCATCCATGAGGGAAAGCTTGATTATATAGGCCTGATAGAGATCAAATCATTCGATATTATTTTGGAGGAAGGTGAGGGACCATCCCCGGAGATTAGGGGTTCGAGTGCCACGTAATCTGATCAATTGGGGTAATGCTCCATGAGGTATTTCTTCTAGAAGGGTCCCCAAAGATATATTTTTTTTCCTTTTTGTGAGCACCAACACTCTTAGCATACTAGCAACCAGCATTTAGAATGGTCGAGGCTCTATTCCCAAAAGGAAATAGTGTCACTGGCGCTTTTTGTCAACTAGTAAGAGGCGTCACGATTAGATGAAACCCTATGTCAAGAGACAAGGTGTGTCAAAGCTCCTAGGGCTGGGCTTCTAGCAAGGGAAAATTCTTCCAAAAGGTGTTTTGGCATATAAAATTTAGAGAATTAGCCAAGGTGACAATTTTTAGGTGTAACAAAACTCCTAATACTAACTCGTGATTGGTTTCCTACTGTCGAAATCCTACTATCAAATTCTTTCGATGAGTATATTTAGAGAGTCTAAAAAGAGGTTAAAGATGACTCTCGTGGGTTTCATTTTTCATATTAGGTTTTACAAGCCCAAAAAAGTGATAAAAGTAGACTTGCAAAATTTCTTTGGTTTCTAATAAGCATGCCCAGGGTTAAAAAGTGCTCAAAACATTTTTTCATTTTGACACGGAGCATGAAATAGTAAAAAAGAAACTCCTTCATAGAAAAAAAATCCAATCTAGTCTTGAATTCTTCAAAAATATCTTAAGAAAAATTCCCCATTCAAAACATTAGAAAAACTGGTAAAAAATTAAACATTATTTAACTAATTAAAATTATTTTTCACTTTGTTATCCAAAAATAGTATAAAAATGATCAATAGTAAAAACAAATTACCATCTTTTTTTTCACAATTTGAGTTTTGGGTGAAAGAGTGCTTTCCAAGGTGATTTTACAACAAAGATTGTGGAAGCAACAACCATCCATTCTTTGATTCGACAGGTGCACGTAGTTTGGTTTCCTCTCCCCTTCAGTTTGATAGCACAATTTTAGGTTTTTATTAAGACTTTTCATGGTTTCAAGTTTTTTTTTTGGAGATAAGAGCATGCCCTAGGAGACGTTATTCACCCTTTCGAGAGTTCATTGACACAATCCCTGAAACAGCATGAGCATCAGTGTCCTGTTAACTGAAAGACATAGCGTCAATGACCCCAAAGATTCCAAAACAATAGTCTTAAGTAATAAATCCAAAGTATTTTTGCATGCAATATTTCTAATGTATAATTCATTGGTATTCCATAGGTTTTTAAAGACAAAATTGTCACCTCGGAGGAAAGAGAGCACTAATTGGATGATTCCCAAGCCGCCAATAATCCAAATATGCTATTGGCATTAAGAGAATGCAAACTCTTAAAATTCTCCAGGGTTCCCAGCTTGAAGACCCATGTCTGATTATTAGACCATCTCATCAGAATGTGGGACCCAGAACAACAAGATTTTTAGGTGGGGACCCACATCCTTGCATTGGAGGTGTAGGATATATATTTCTTTAGTAGTCTCTCTAGACCAGGGAATCGAGTGTCACTCTTCGAACCGAGGGGAGGAGATATGACAATTTATGACTTGATTGATGAGTATTGTGTGATCGGCATGAGGTCCCAAGGGGGAAATATTTTGATAAACCATGTGACAAATAGGATGTTGAAGACCATTTTATTCATGATTGATAAGGTGGAAGGTAGCCAGGATTCCCATCAAAACACACATTCTCATATGTTGTATGCGTTGGAGTGCATGGATCCATCAATATTTAACTCGAGTCAAAGGATTTTGATAAGCTTCAAATACCAGTTGACTATGTGTTTTCAAGGGGAAGTTAATATGTTTTGATAGAGTGCGATATTGGTATGCTTCTTCCTCGAGATATTTCCTCCACTACATTCATAGGTGCCACTTAAAATCCTTGAGCCACAATACCCACACTTGTTGATATGGGTTGAGGCCATAAATTGACATGGGGGAGGGGGTGGACCCACAATGACTTATGGGTCTATGTTATTTTGATGACTGCATGGTCAAATCCTCATGGTGGAGGACTACACCTATTTAGTGACAAAATTTAGAGGAGGCCCTCATCTTCCCCTTCCCGAGGAAAACTAGTGGGATGAGAGAGGTAAGAAATATCCCATTCTTTCATTGTTTTTTCATTTTCTGGTATGTTTTATTTTTTTTGTTATTTTTGTGATGTTTTGTGATACTAATACACAATATTCTACATTGAAATCATTGGGCCATCATGTCTAGTCGGAGAATCACCTATCGAGAGGTGAGGTGTAGTTAAAGAGACCGTGATCCAGAACATCGAGGGTGAAAATAAACTATAGGAGATCAAGGAGAACCTGTAGAGGTTGAGAGTTGGAGTCCAAGAAATTTTTATTGATGACCTTTCCCGATGTTATCAATGTCATACTATGGGAGTTTTGGGTCCTTTTGGGTCGTTATGGAATATTACTCCATATGGTATCCCATGTTGTGATGTGTTTCCATGACCAAGAGGACTAGCTAGGAGACATGTGTGATTACAATATTATACTAAAATATTCTATGCTTCATATTTTGACCTTTTTGATGTGATGAAATATTTTTTGGCTTTATACTTTTTACTCAGTATCATATTTATATAAAAGCAATTTTTTACAAAGATGGTGTGTCTATTATAGTGTGTTTTCACATGAATGGATGGTTATTATGTGTTTGTATGTGTTATATTTACACATGTATTTTATCTCGAATGAAAATTAAGTGTGAGCTATGTACTAATCCAAAAAGTAGTTAGATAAGGAATCGACAACTTCAATTAAATGTCTCGAAATATGTTGGTATGAAAAAAACTCAAAGGACCTTTCAAGAAGCCGAGATCTTGGAAATTATCAAATAAGTAATGGGTTATGAATAGTATAGACCCAATTTAACTGAGAAAAAACTATACCAACTAGCACGAGGCGTGAATCCTAAGTATGTATTCATTTGTTCATTCAAGAATGACACTATATAAATAGGGTGGATCCTACATTCGTAAAAGAATAAAAGTCCAAACTACACACAACAAACTCTATTAATAGTATTTCCAAGGTATCTATATGTGTTTACCTAGGCATAGTACCTTTTAAGGTAAATTCCATTTCGAGGATCAACGAAGGGTATCCCATCATAATCTATCAATTCATAGGCTCCTTTCTCTAAAATAGGACCAATAATATAGGGCCCATGCCACATGGATTCTAATTATTTGCCTCCTGGTTTATCATGTATTGTTATCATAACTCAGGACCAAGTCACCTTAATTATAGAGGTGTTGTTGAATTGATCAATCATATTGAGCTTTAATTTGGCACTTGTGCACCTCATTATCTAATGTTCCATCTCAACATGTTTCATCAAGTTGTTCAAATACAATAAACGTTCTTCCTCCATAGTGGTGTTGGGTAAGAGTTCGACAACAATCTTTAGAGAAGGTATCTCACACTTGATAGGAAGAGTAGCTTCCAACATGTACCCCAGTTGAAATGGTGTAAAGCCCATGTATGTTCTTAAGGTAGTCCTATAATCCCATAATGATGAAAATAGTTGCAAGTTCCAACTAGACTTAGCTCATCCTGCCATCTGTTGAAGCATAGTTTTCAATACCTTATTGATGGCTTCAACCTAGTGATTGACCTGCATATAATATGGCCTTGAATTGTTCTGAGAAAAACCTACTTTAGAACTTAATTATCACATCATCTAGTTCCTAAAATGAGAACCTTGACTAGTCACGATGGATTGAGGAACTCCATACCTAGCGATATTGTGATTAAAAATAAATAGGAAAACAAATTTTCCATATTTAGCATGTGTAGGCATAGGTTCATCCCATTTTGTAAAATAAACAACGAACACAATAATATAACAATGCCCCCAAGCTGAGGTAGGATTACAATGCATGCAATATATGCCCCATTTTGCAAAGGGACCAATAGCAATGATGGGATGGAGTGGAACTGGATGGGTGTGCTTTTTATATTGGAAAAGACAATAGGGTAGGCATTTCTTCACAACTTCCATACAATATTTAAATATTATGGGACCAAATTAACCAACGGGTAGGATTTTCTAAGCAGTATCCATCCCAAAAAGATGACCGCCACAAGCTATAGATTGAGAGTCATTCAACATAGTTTCATATTCGTTATGATTTAAATAACGTTTCAAAACAAAATAAACAATGTGACAATACAACGTATCATTGAGGATAAGTTAGTACTCAATGTTATGGTGAATATGATGGTGTTCTTCTTGAATTACATTAAACTGAAAGCATTGAGTTTTGAGATATAAAATAAAATATACGTACCAAGGGTTAGACGTACAAATGATGAACAAATTTTCATCAGGAAGTGAATCAATGGGTTTCATTTCCTCAGTAATACAAGGAAGATCACACATGAGGTCTATGAAGAATGAAGACTTTTTTTAACAAGATTTGGAAAATTATAATTCAAACTCTTGGAGAATGACAATCCAATGAGAATACTTTCCGCAAAGTACTTGGAAATTCAAGATGTAATACATAGTGTTAGAATCTGCGTACACAGTTGCTATGTGGAGAAAAATGTAGTGACAAAAATTTTGGACTACAATGAATGTAGCAGATATAACGTCTCGACATGTGAGTAATGGGTTTCAGAGTCAAGAAGAATCTTACTCAAGTAATACATCACATGGTCATTATCATTGGTGTGATTCAATACCATGCCGATAGTGATAAGAGATTCAGCCACATACAAGGAATAATCCTTAGCATAATGAGGTGATCAGAATATCGGTGCGTATGTGATAGTGTGCTTGAGATTATCGAATGCATGCTGTGAAAGATCTTCCCAAACAAAAGTTGTTTCCTTTTTAAGAATCTGCATGAAACCATGTGTTTTTTATATAGTTTCGTGCAAAATGATGCAAGAAGTTTTCCTTCCCTTGTAAACTTTGAAGTTTTCTGATATTGGTAGGAGGAAGTAGGGCCAAATTGGCATCAATCTTCAGAGGATCTATATAGATGCAATCCTCAGAAATAATCAATCCAAGCAATCATCTTGTATCAACACAAAAAAACACATTTATGTGGGTTTAACTGAATGCTATAATAGAAACATCTAAGAAAAATGGTTGTTAGGTAGTAAACATGGTGTTCTCGATGCTGCAAATGAGCAGGTAGACCATCGAGATACGGTTCCACAATATGTTTAATTTTGTGAAAAGCAAAAGAGATGCTGCATTGAAACATAGTGCCAACGTTTTTTAGACTAAAAGGAAAATTAGAATAGGAAAAGGTCCCCCATGGGCATATGAAATCCATCTTATGCTCATTAGAATGGTGTATCTCTATTACATTGGATCTAGAAAGACCATCCATGAATGAAAATATCACACTTTCGGCACAGTTATCGATGTATAGAGTAGGATACTTGTCTTTTGGAAAATACCTATTAAGGTCTATGAAATCGATACAAACCATAATTTTACCTTGTTTTTTGGTAATAGGAATAACGTTAGAAACCCATTCTGTGAGTGGAATGCGATAAATGAACACATCCCTAAGAAGTTTTTCAACTTCTTCCCTAATGGCATTTACTTTCAATGGATGTACTTGACGTAGTTTTTGACAGACCGACTTGGTGGCAGGGTATGCCTTGATCTCATGAACGTTGATCGAAGGATCAATACCTAGCATCTGTGCATAACTCCAAGCAAAAAAATCTCAAAATTTTCATAAATTTGTTCTCAATGTGTAAAAAAATTTACACCTCAAGAAATTCGATCTCTCTCGTTGCCCGATAGATCTAGGTTTACAATTTCAACTATTTATTGAAAATGTAAATTTTGTTATCTAAATTTTTTCGCACATTAAGAACAAATTTATATCTCAAGATATCTTTCTTGGTTCTTGATATATCTAACATTTTGTTACTTAAGTTATCATTATTTACTTTTTTTTTTATGAGAAGGTCCTCCCCCATCCTGAGTTACAAAGCACCTCACTGCTTTGATATCATTTGAAAAAGAAACATTACAATGTAACTAAATATTGCATCTACCTATTAAAAAAATCAAAATAATAATTGTTCGAGAAAAAAATCTAAAGAACCAATAGTTTAAATCAATTTAGTTTGAATAACATATTGTTATTGATATTGATATTTTATGGTGTTTATTTATTTATATTGACAATTTCGATAATTTAAATTAAATTTCAAATAATAATAATAATAATAATAATAATAATAATAATAAAATATTATTAAAATATTAAATTATTTAAACTAATTCGAATCTAAATTTGAAAAATTAATTTGGTAAAGTTAGAGCCTCATCATAGCCTCTCACATACATAAATTGAATCTTGTTCTTAATTCACCGTCCACATAGAAAGGTCGAGTTTAGTAAGTGAACGATTAGTCATGCATGAGAAGACTAATATAAGTTCTAGTATTGAAGTATTACTAGCAGAACCACAAGTAAATTGGTCAGTGAATGTCGATAGGCACAACCAACCGCTTAGTTTTGTAAAGATAAATTATTGTTAAGCAAAGGCTAAAATATATAATTTATATCCATTATTCATTCCACATTGTCACACTTAATATAAGCACAAAACAAATACTATTTAAGCTTAAAAAACAAAAAACAAAAATCGATATGAAGAAACAAAAAGAAATTGTTACCATTTTCCTTAACCACCTTTTAACTCAGGCTTATTTAAATCATAATCAAGATGCATTTAAGCATAACAAGATACGATGACCATGAAATGAATTGCTACTCTACCCTTGTTACACTTAGGATAATCATGTTTATCCTCCAAAACAAGTTAAAAATATGAGATAATATCTAAATTCCTATCAATATAATAAGCACGAATTATTATATACATTTTTCTTTCAATAACCCAAAAAGCAAAAAAACAAAACAAAATAAAAGATGACCATAGTACTCCATATAATTCTGATTAAATATTTTTCTTTACTTTTTACTTAGATAAAAAAAAAAATTCCCTTAGTAGTTTCTTGGTACCAAAACCTCCCATCTTCGAGACATCGTTGAGGTAGACCACTCCACCTTTCATTTTGCAAACGGGTCTTAGATTTGAGCATGGACAATTATATGTTTTAACTAGATAAGGATTACATATTCAAGTTCATAATTATTTTAAAGATAATTATATATATATATTTGTTTGATTTAGTTTTTTATTAAAACTTGTATTATATTGTTATTAAATTAATATATTTTAATGTTTTTAAAGTTATATGTGTCAACTATATATATATTGAACATAAAAGTTTCAATAGGAATTACTCATATTCCATAGAGAGATTATATAAAATGTCTTTTAGTGCAAATGTAACACCTTGTTTTCTCTTAGACTTTTTGAGATTATTAGAACTATTCTTTGAGAGAATTCTATGATGAATGACCGCGCTATTTATTATTTTGTGATCTAAAACTTTTTATGGATGTATGAGTGAGCGCATCCGGTTTCGGATGATCCAAACATGTGTGAAACAATTAACTACTAATAAGATATGACTTATGAAGAATTATATGACATATAGATTATATGATGTGTAATGATTATGAAAATGTTTTCGACATTTGGTTAATTATGAATGCAGTTTTATTATGATTTTAATTATGAATGAAAAATCATGTGAAGTTATCATCAAGGATTTAAAGTTGTATAATGTTTTATAGTAGTGAATGATTACTAAAAGTGATGTAGCATGTACTATGATACTGTGCCGAGTGTGACAAGAAAGGAAGGTACATTAATAACATGAAAGCATCAGTATGAAAAGAATCTAGCTAAGTCAACACCTATGGGAGGTGATATCAATCTTCTTTATAATATGATTAAATTCTGATATGTTTGATGCACTTGCATGCATGGACTCTCGACGAGTCGAGAAACCTCTAGAGTTGAGGTCGATTGATATTTATGTTATAATTGAAATCTTATGTATGATATTTGATGCACGGGTCGTTATATGTGAACGTGATGGGATTCTATTGAAAATTGACCAACAACAAGTGAAAAGGCAAAGAAATTATATATGTAAGTCTAGAAAAAGGGCGATACGGCGAGGTTTTAATAGAGTGAGAAAAATTCCATCTTATCTGATGCGCGTGTTGTGAGGGCAGGTCGCAAGTCAGTCACTCACAAAGATTATACTTGGGGCGCATAATAAGGAAACGACCTTATTCCCAAGGAACCACCTCACTCTTCATAGGGTAGGAGAAGTGAGGTAACGTTGGGTGAGTCGACATAACCAACTCCCTTCATGTAGGAATTATCGAAAGGGCATGTTGAGTGCATAACACCTTAATAATTCTTGTCACCACGAGAATGTAATGGTAATCAATGTATAATTGAATTAAGGGAAATGATACATTGATCATAACAAACCTAAGTAAATTATAATATGTTAAATTAAATAAAGAATGATAAATAATAAAGAAATAAATAGTAATAATAAATAAATAAACAAAATTAAAGACTAAATTACAAAAAAATGAGTAAAAATAAAAATCATAACTAGAGGGAAAAACAACACATAACCTAAGATATATAAAATAAAGGTGAGTAAGTAAATAGTAAAGAAAGAGTTAACTAAAGATGGTGCATGGAATGTATTTTTATTAACATAAGGGTTAATAAAAGCTAAGAGAGAGGAAGAAAGGGGAATTTTTTAGGTCGTGTCATAATTTTAGCCCAAATGGATTTTGTAACTAAGAGTTAGTGTGGAAGAGTGTAGTTCAATACAATGTGAGTGGGGTTGAAAGCAATACAATGTGAGTGGGGTTGAAAGCCGTAAGTAGTATCATGGCATTGTATTTCCATTGTTAGCCACATATTGCCAGCCCTGGGTTCCGGAAGAAAGAGAGTACATGTCAGGGAATGAAATGGATGAAACCGATGGGTTCATTGTGATTGGAAATTCGTCAATAGCGTGCATTGAAGATCTCAACAATGAACTAGTCCTGGGAACTAGCTGATCTTGGTGAATCCGAATGAGCTTGCGGTAAAGATTCTTGCAACAAAAATAACCTTCGACGACAACAACAAATCTCGATAAACTTTTACAGGTCAAACTTATTGTGAATATTAGTGTTATTAAATCCTTAAACTTTTACAGGTCAAACTTATTGTGAATATTAGTGTTATTAAATCCTTCTTGATAAACTTTTACAGGTCAAATTTATTGTGAATATTAGTGTTATTAAATCCTGGTTGTATTGCTTCAACGTGAATGCATCATTTATTTCTAGTTTAAAGTAATTGTTTTCAATCGTGAGCTGTAGCTACTTCATAACAAATTTAGTATCTTATCCCATTGCATGTTTTCAGTTATCCATAATATGAATCGTGATATGTAAATCTGTTAGTATCGATATATAAAGGATTGATTTGGGTATGATTTAAAACTAGACAAGACCCAACTGAGAGGATACCGATTTTATGCTCTTGAAACCACTGTCATGAACCCAAGTCATTGGATCGATAACCCAAAGAAATCTGTGAAAACCTAGTTAGATAAGTACATTAAATCGATTATCGAATTGTGGAAATCTTTAGACTTTTCCTAAAACTAAAGAATAGCAATAAATATTACAAACATGTTTTCAATAAAGATACTTTTATACAACCCATGGAATTTTAGTATCGCCATGAAGGGAGAATTTTACCAGAGCAAATTTGCAGTGTTTAAGTCCTACTTGGAGAGATAAAAATTATTAATATTTTATATTATGTTTTTATTTTAAAAACATTGGAATTATATTTAAGTAACGCTACACATTCTTTTTAAATTTGATTGAAGAGGTATTGGAATAAGATAGTTAAAAACATGTTAATATTTGATGCTATGCTTTTTATTAAACGACTTGGATATGTAATTTGAAAGATCTATTGAAATATATATTAACATTTAGACGTAATAATTATTTCGAAAATGTAACTGGAGTACATAGAGAGTATTTATATAATATTTACACTTGAACGAGCACACCTTAAATCGATGTTAACATTTAGATTAAAAGAAAACTGGTCACCCTAGACATCTGTTACAGCAAATAACTTATTAATATCCTCAATGTTGTGAAGCATATGCCCTTCCCCACCTTCTCCCAAAGTGACGGTGAACAATGCCTCAATACTATGCGAAATTGAAACATTGCTTCAACCAACCACCTCTAATATATCATAAGGTTCT
This sequence comes from Pseudotsuga menziesii, assembly GCA_001517045.1. Taxonomy (NCBI): domain Eukaryota; kingdom Viridiplantae; phylum Streptophyta; class Pinopsida; order Pinales; family Pinaceae; genus Pseudotsuga; species Pseudotsuga menziesii. Next base: position 349,639 of record LPNX011099062.1, read on the forward strand.
AATGATAAGTTGCTTCGATTGTCTATTAGAATGCTTGCATCTTGTTAATAATGCACTAATACTTGAGATGGATATGTTTGACTATAGTGTTTTGTAATTTCCACAATTCATGAAAGATAGTTGGTTGAAAGTTGGGTTTAGGTGGCTAACTTATGGTCTATCTTTCAAGTAATTATAGGATATGAAATCAAAGGATATTAAGGAATGAAAATGTATATTAATATTGATAGATGAACATGCTTTGGGATTACCATAGAAAATTCTAGGTTTTTTATTAAAAAGGTTTCTATGTATTGTGGTGATATGATTGATCTCTTGTCCAAGAAGAAAAATTATCTTGAAGGTTGAATTTGGAGGTAGATACTAATTTGCGACATTGTTACAAAGAGACGAGTATTTATGAGGTATTGGATATGAGAGCTAGAGTGTCTTTTTGTGTTGGTTGGGGAAGTAGAGTGACTATAATATATCTTAAGGATTAATTAAAGAAATCAACTAAAGTGACTCGAGAATCTTTAATATGTCTTCCATTTATGTCCTTAGCAATATAACAATCTAGCAAAAGGATGTCATCCACATAAATTTGCATGTGATTAGGAGGAAAATTTCTAACACCCAATGATTATTTTTTTTCCAATCACATCAACTCGATTGAATTTGATGAATGCATTGAACTCAATAAATTTGCATCCATGAAATATGACAAGATGAAACTTATATATCCCTTAGTTTTCTTCTATTTCTAAATTGTATTATATGGCACACACATGTGAATTATAGATACATAGTCATTATAGATGATGACACTCCATACTTAAAACTAAACAAAAACAACCAAATTAAATAGACCCACACAAGATAATAATAAGACATATTAGTGCCTTCACATTAGGATAATGGAAAAATTTAAGGATTGATATTTGTTGAAACATTGGAGAATATTATTGAATATTAAATTTGAAACCATAAAATGTTTGGCAATTACTTTTAAAAAAATATTAAAATTTCTAAGGACTTTATATAGTTTTTGGATAATTTTGGCAATTTTTAGAGTAAAAAAATTATCCCATGGAATTTGGCCGAATCATCTTTGAAAAAATGAAAATTGGTGAATTTTATTTTGGGAGAAAAGGTCACACAATATACCATGGGCTAACTTTCACCCCTAAAATTCTCATTGATTAGGATTTAACTACAAAGTAGATAAATGAATACAATTAAAGCATTATGAAGTTAATTTTTTTAGATGGAGTCAAGATGTAAACTAGCACTTGTTTCTCCACTTATGAAAATGAGAACATAGATGTAGGTCTCAATAAGTTTAAACATACAAAAAACACACATATTTATCTCAATAAGATTCCCAACAAATATTATACTTGTGGAGAGATGGAAAACATGTTAGACTTGTAGAAAGAGAGAAGGAAATTTATTCATTATATGTAACACTCCTATCCACCATTCTGACTATAGAATGGTTAGTTATGAATTACATATTCAAGTGTCACCCTATGGAGGCTATTTTTTGAATTTAGAACTAATTTAAGCCTCACATGTACAACATGAATTAAGAAAAGCATAAGTATAAAATACAATGGAATTAAAACCATAATCAAATGCACACTATGCATAATCATATTATTTGCATAACAATAAGTAAATATAATATCTAATATTAATAAACAACAATCAATAGTTATCTTTCAACATAACAAGATTGAAGAAATTGATTGTGTAAACGAAATTTCCATGCCCAATTTGGGCTATGATGCTAGTGGAGTAAGGGAAAAATATGCAAGCTTCACTCTCTCTCGTATAAACCAATTTCATCACATGTTCTTATTCAATATACTCAACAGAGAGCACCAAATTATCTCATTTAAACCTCCTATCTATGAAAATATATTCCACTCCCCCACATAACAAAATGAATAACTACTCTTTCTCTTCTCAATAGTTCCTTAGGGTATTAAACCCTTACAATGCTCTCCAATGTGTGTAGAAATAATTTGACCTTCTGTATGATTTTTAAGAACCTATTGTAAATGGATGGTGATAGGTAACACTACCACATTATGACACATTAGTTGTGATGGAAACTTGGAAAAACAGAAATTTGATCACTAAAAATAAATATTGTAGTAAACTGCACAACATTTCAGAACATGATGTAAAAAGATGAAAAAAGGAAATCTAGTTACCTAAATAGAATATAAAACTTTTATTTATGGAAAATTGGTATAACTCCAAGAAAATGGTGTTCTCCTAAGATTTCTATCATTACCTTTTTCTAAAACACAAGGACTATGTTCACATGAGGCTCTCACTTTTGTATGTAAACACTGAATGTTTTTGAAAAACAATTTGCAGATTTGTAGAGAACATGTGATTCTTATAAGACACTATTTTTCCATAGGTTTTAATGTTGATTTTATATTTATTTTTAATTAATAAAGTCAATGAATATTTGGAATGAATAGATAGAGCATTAGGACCTGTTATGATTTTCTTAACACAATCAATGAACATTTTTCCTTAGTGTGTAGGTCTTCATTTATATTACCATGGGGTATTTTTCATTTTTAAAATAGGTGAACCGATAAAAAATTACAAAGAAAATAAGAGAGCTATGTTTTGTAGACATTTGACATATGACCAAATAAAAATGAATAAAAAATATAAAACAATCACGTCTTCCTAGAAAAATATATATATATTTGAAATGTGGACATAGAGCTATATAAGTGTGTGCAATTACATTAACAACAAGGAAATGAAAAAATGTATGTGCTTTGTTAGTTGCAATCCTAACATACAAGTTAGATAATCCAAACCTAGAACCAAAGTGAAAAAATCACCCAGTACATAGGTGGAAAAGGTAATTAATGCCATTTCTTTAACCTAAAAGTGTGTACATATTAGTAATGCATGCACACTTGTTTTTTATAATAACGTGCACATGTTATTAACATGTGCAGATTATTTTTCCTTCTTCTCTTCTAACCACTTGGCTCTCTCCCTCCCTCTCTATTTAACACCACCTATCTCTCCCATTTTCCTTCAACTACCTCCTATATAACCCCCTTCTCTCTCTCCCTCTCTCTATATAACACCTCTCCTCCACCCCTCAATTGCTAACCCATCATATATCTATATACTTCCCCTCCTCCCTATTTCCCTAACCCCATCCCCTCTCTCTCTATATCTCTCCACCCAACCCCTAAACCCCCCCTACATTACCCTCTCTTTCCCCCACCTATATCCCCCCTTATTTCTAACTTCCTTCCTCCTCCTCAAACCCCTAACCCTAAATAATCTCTCTCTCTCTCTCTCTCTCTCTCTCCTATAACCTCATACATCTAAAAACCCTTAACCCCCATGATCTATAATTTTTTTTCCAACCCCTTCCATCCCTACTCCTAATCACCATCCTCTCTCTCTCTCTCTCTCTCTCTCTCTCTCTCTCTCTACCACCAATCTCNCTATACATTTGTCTTTTTGCACCGGACAACATATGCTTTCTCTATCCTATTCAATGCACACATTCTATGTCACCTCATTAGAGGAAATTTGGGGTCTAAAATGGGCCATATAAGAAAATGCGCCAACAATAAATTTTGTGAGTTTGAATTCAAGAACCAATAGAATTTCAATAAAATGAGTCAACCATAATGGTTCAATTGACATATTTGTCATAAAAGAAAACTACATTGTTTGTTCATATTTTCGACATATCTCCTTGTGTTTTTACTCAAATTTCAAGCAGGAGAGATCGTTGGATGTGAAATTTAATTCCGCATCCACCGAGTACCCACACCACATACTTTTGATGGACCCTGCTACCCCAAAAATAAGAAATACCTGAAAAAACATGATAATGACATCATCATCATGTTTTCCAAGTATTTCTTATTTTTGGCATAGCGGGGTCCATCAAAAGTATCCAATGTGGGTACTCGTTGGATGCGAAATTAAATTCTTCATCCAACGAGCTCTCCTGCTTAGAATTTGAGTAAAAACAGAGGGAGATATGTCGAAAATACAAACACAAAAAGTAGTTTTTTTCATTCTTCCTCCAAAATTAATAACTATTGTTTTATTATTTTCCTTAAGAGGCCCATTTTAGACCTCAAATTTCCCCTAATGTAAATACTAATCGTTATTTTCTACTCCTATGGACTTTTGAAAAAAAGGTGACAACTTTCTCACTATAATTGGGGGCTACTTTGATCTTTAACTCAAGCACACAATCAAATATATTGTACTTAAAAAAAAACATCAATTGACAAAAAATTAAAATGCTATATGTACTTAATAAATATTAATCCTCATGTCGTTAACACTTACGATAAACAAAAATCAAAACTCCCTCTCTGTCTATCTCTTGGAATCCCCCCTTATCTCTCTCTGTTAACCCCACGCCCCCCTCTTTCTATCTCTCACAAACCGAACGTGCTCACAAATGACATATACTTGAAAATTTTAGGTATGGATAATGAGAGACTTGCATTAGCATTGGTTTTTGAAATATGGTTATTCATTTTAAGGAAAACAATGTATTATCATAATCTACACATAATGAACTTATGCATGAAAAGAATCCATTGATACCAAGTCCAAAAAATAATATTTCAAATTTGTAGGGTTTTGGCCATGCCAAAGTTGCACGTCCCCGAAAGATGTAGGAGATTTTTGCAAGTTTTGTTGACTACGAACTTTTCGGTAGGAAAATATATTCAAGACTTTATGACGAAATTTTAGTCCAAACTCCCAAATGAGACTTTTATTTAAAATAGGGTTCTGTGATTAGTTCAAACTCTGAGCTAAGAGTTTTATTAAAGTCCTCTCTGAGATTTTGAACTCTCACAAACTCTGATTGTACAATTGAATTTTACTTTTTTCATGTGTTCATCTGTGTGCACTATCTTTTTTTTCCTCTCCATTCTAAAAAAATGAGATATGAAACTTCACATTTTCACCGAGATTTAAATTAGTTGATGTTATGATTATTTATTGATGACCTTGAGACCTTTTGCAGATTATTAGCTTACTTTTTGGGTAAAAGTTATTACTATCTTTGTATACCAAATTATAATTTTTTTCATAAGTTGTTTGCATCCCACTTTGAATGGAACTATTTGTTTCATAAAATGAACCTTTGTACATTTCAAGAATTTTTTATTCTCTTTCTTTTAGCTCAATTTCACACTATAGTTTTTTAATTTGTTCCCACTTTTCATAGCTATAGTGTTATGGACCTCATGGTATGAATATAAATCTTGTTATTGTCTTTGTTGCATTATTAATTACTTTTATTTTATATATGAAACATTCTATTATTTGTACATAAAGTTACCACTAAATTAGGGGATGATTGAACTACGAAACTTACACAAAGAGTGTAATTTCATAAAACCAGCATAGATCCATCTTAAACCTAGATCTAGAAAGCACCAAGAGGGATCCAATTTCTTTAGGCGTAAGTTATTTTTATCTTAAATTTGTAAATGTTCGTAAAAAAGTACACCTCAAACATTTTGATCCTTTTAGTGTTTGGTAAATCCTGGTTTAACATGGACCTTTTAATTACTTTTCATTTAGTTTTATAATTGGTTTTTATTTTTTTATTTATGTCACTTAACATAGTGTTTTTTTATGTCCGCTAGCATAACGTGACTAATGTTATAGGATCTCCCCCATACATGGTTGAGAACAGCTCGCTTCTCTCGTTGCAAGAATTTAAACATATGGAATTTTTCTTTAACATGATAATAAGAAAAACATGGCCATGTCTTATGCTAACCTATTTCATTTTGTTTCCATATATTAGTCAATAAGATTCTTAGACAAAAACAATCATCATATTTGAAACATAATCAATATCAAACCCAAATTTCGTTCTCACTCTTTCCCTTTCAATAAAATAATCAAGAAATGAGGTACAAAATTAAACACTCATTAATCATAAAAGAAATGATAGAACATTTAGGTAACTTATATATTCCTCTTAATAAATATTTCAACCAAATACATGGGCTGTCCTGAACAACCTGACCATAGACCAAAAAGAAAAATTATCTGTTATGCCCTTCTAGTCACCCTTGAGCCAATACATGACACCACTAAGGGCAGCTAGTCACACTTTTCTAGTAATAAATTTAGGCCTTTTATCACCAAAACATACTAGTTCTTTATCAACATCATGATACCTCTCTAAGCACCTTATGGAGATGATAAGTATCATAACTTGACTATTTGTTTAATAGTCTTATATTATACTGGACTTGAATGATTCTCTTTCAAGGAAGTAGCTTTTTTCTCACAAGACAACAAGTCCTTCATTATATGACCATAGAGTACTTCTTATTTACTATAATCAAGATGAATTTGAACTGAAGTAATTTCTCTTTAGTGTTTCCTCTAAGGTGTAGTTAGCTATTCTTCCTTGTTCTTTGTCTTTCCTAGTTTTTCAAAAAGTCATCGACCTCTTTCTTGTTTTAGTTCTTAAAGTTTAATTAATCTCTATGCCTAATTAAGTTTTCTCAAGGAGGGGAAATATACTATTTTAGGGCCTCACTCCCTTAGATCTAGGAAGGATTCTTATCCCTAATTATTGAAGATAAAAATATTTTATGGCATGTTTTATCCTTTTATCATTATACTTAATTAATTAATTAATTAAATTCTATAAGCCTTCCATATGTTGGACTTCCCCTCTAGTGGGATCATGGCCTCTCTTACATCCATGTTTCCCATTGTTTGTGAAGAAATAAATTTGTATATAAAAAATATATAACTAATTAAAAAAATTATGTAATATCCTGAATTTTGGACCTAAGACTCTATAGGCATGAGGCTATTGATTATGATGTTGTCTTGATATTTTATTTTTATATATCGGGTCAAAGACCCCACTGCATATGAACATGATGATTTGTTTTATATATTGGGAATAAGCCAATTATCGATGATATATATATATNTGTATCCCTAGTTTTATCATACAAGTACATGTGTGCATCCATGGAGCTGGGTTACACTCTTTGGCAAGTCTCTTTCGAAAAAAACAAAAAAGTGTACCTCGATCGAGTTCATAACGCCTCGATCGACGGCTTAACAAAAACTCGATCTAGGTTTTAAGAATACCTCAATTTAGGTTTTAAGACCTCGATCTATGCTTAAAAAAATCATCGATCTAGGTTTTAAGACCTCAATTTAGGTTTTAAAAAAACCTTGATCTAGGTTTTAAGACCTCAATCTAGGTTGCGATCGAATTTTTAAGACTGCGATCGAGGTCCTTGCGCAAAAACATTTATAAAAATAGGTTTAAATGGTAGCTCGATCGATGGTTTAATAAAACCTTGGTCAAGCTTATTTAAAAACCTTAAGAGGGATGTTAATACCTCGATCAAGGGCTTGAAAATAGAGAATTAGCCCTCTTACAGGAAAATGAATGTTTCTTTGTGTCTAGGGGTGTAAACCCTGCCATTAATGGCACACAACTAAGCGTAGTTCATACCGATAGATTTGTCACCAAATACTCTATCCATCGAGATATCATGCATGCATTTTGGCGTTCATAAGGGTTTTTTTTACTCAGTTCTAAAACTTACACTTAGAAAACTAGACAACAACTTCGAAGCAGCTCAAAGAAAAATCTGCAAGGTAAAATATACACATCCAAAAATTTCTTAAAAATGGGCAGCCCACACATCGACGTGTCCTCTTCAAAAGGGTATCTCTGGTTTTTCAATTTTTGAAAACAATGAAAAAAAAGATGGGATGGACACACGTGTATAAAATGATGCTGAAATCAGATGTGGTCACTTTCGAAAAATAATAAATAATTGTATATTGTGAAATAAATTAATAAAAAAATATGCACACCATAGTACATTTTGTGTAGATGATGCTCATATATTTAAAAAAAAAAATTATTAATGTAAGATTGAATGATTGGGGATGGACACGAGCCACGTATTAACTTCTTCAAATTTTTAAGGTCACACAGTTCATTAAATGAAAATTTTCACATATTAAATGACATTGGAATATTTAAAAACAAATATCATTGGGAAGCCAACATAATATTCTACAATTTGTTTTTTTACTACAAGTCGAAATTCACATGGCATATATGTGTTTCGAGGGATTCTATCTAGCACATCAGTAAAAAATCATGTTTTCATCGCCAAAATTGGCGAAAAAGTGTTACCCACCTTCATGGAATCACCCACATCCCAGCATTAGTGTTGAGCGAAGAGCTTTGGGATTGCACTAAATTGTAACTCTCTATTTAATCATTGAGTATGGGCTCTGGTAAGTGCAAGGTGTTACTGAAAAGAATTTAATAATTTTCGAGTAAAAACGACTCAAGAAAAATATTGATCTCATCAGACTTATTTATAAGTGATCAAATGAAATTTCAAATTGTTGTATTCTCATCAAATACTGAAGAACTACCACGTTATACGAGAGAATCCAACATGCAATAATGGTTAGAGTTTCCTAGCCTAGCAGACCTAACCATCTACCTACTTGAACTTAATGAAGAAGTTTAATTAAGTCTAGCAATCATGATATATGATGCCCAAAGACAAATGTTATATTATTATGTATTTTATACTTGTTTAAATAATAAATATAGTAATAATATTAATGATGAAAGAAATAAAGAAAATCACCATACATTATTATTTATTATTTAAATATAATAAATAGTCCAAAACCTACAAAAGTGTAATTAGGAACTAGTTGAAATTTCCTAAGTTAAATATTAAAAATTACCCAAATTAATTAAAAATGGTTAAATCAAGAAACCAAGGTTTCTTGATTTAACTGTCCCTTTGATTGAAAATTCTATCTATAAAGTCTCAAGCCAAGGAAAGTCTTAGGGTTCTTATCTATCATTTGGAGGAGTCATTTTCTTCCTATTTTGCTCTCAAGTAAATTCTTGGAGAACATTTTCGTGGAAGGAAAAAGGAGAACTAATCCAGACCTGATATACCAGATAGGAAACCCTACCTTAGGAGCTCTAAGCTACTTTCATGTTGGAGTCCATCTAGGGGGGGTCTAGATTTAAACCACGAATGGTTACTGATCATGGTTGGGTGGAATGTGGTAGTTCCCAAGTGATTCGGTCATCTAATGTAGAGGTCAGATCTTCCTATGATTTGTTAATGCTAGTTATTTGAGTGTGCATGTTCAACCATTAAAAGAGATTCAAGTTACAGGTATTAAGCCCTAGAATTCCTATTCCATTTTTCTAGAATATATGTTGGCTATGTTAGGCAAATGATTACATTGCATTTCCTAACCCTATGTATTCGTTTCTCTGTTTAAAAATATTCTAGGGTTTTCATTTTTAAATTATAACCCTAGGCTGTAAGTTATTTTCTATGCCATATTTATCCAAGGTTTATTCATTAGTTTATTTCTGCAATTTTTATTCATTTATAATTGTTTATCACGGGTCCTGTACCCTAGTTTTAATTCTTTTATTACTTTAATGTTGAAACTGTGTTAAGTATAAATTAGGTTTTATTTCATATCTTTTACCTCTTTGTTTTCCTTGCCTTTATAACTCTACTCACATATTTCATTTATCAGCAATGGCTTGTTTAGATTTAAATAAACTAGTGCAAAATTAAGAACTTATATGTATAAGTATAAGTTTACAACTCTAATCTACCAATACTATAATTAAATCTAATACACCATTTATAAATATTCCATATTAAATCCAAGATAAGAACCAGTAAAGACCTTTCAAGGTATCCATAAATAAATACATGTGAATTACTAAATCATTTCCATTAAAAATAACCTCATCATAAGAAAATAAACTGAGTAAGCATGGTGACCATTCATTGGTCTAAAACCAAGTTCCATTTCCTAATTAAAATCCACGGTCCTAATATTTAAATCTACATAATCAGAATCGTATGCATAAATCACTTAAGTCCCATCTAATAGTACTCACAACCATCACATAACAAGTAACCAAGTAACTTTCCATAAATTAAACTAAAGCCCTCATATCTATTAGAGGTTGCAGTATCGACCCATGTGGGTACCCAAACCCAAGTCACAATCCATAGTAAAAACTGTAATATATAATCATACACAGTAATCATTTACATAACCATGCATTCGTTCCATATAAAATTTAAACCATGTAAATACATTTATATTCAGGAATCATTTATTTTATTAAACCACATCAAAATATTTTACATAGGACAAGTAAATCAACAAAAGAGGGAAGAAATCGAATCTTGTGGGAAGTTAAAAACCAAATCATATGCACCCTTAAAATACAACTCATTAAATCAACAACAACTAGGATTCGGATCCTATGGAGTCATCTTACATTTTATCAAGGCCACGCTATACATATAGAGTATGCGGGCTACAAATTAAATACATTCACTACAGCAAGGTCGTGAGACCCTTGTTCTGCCCTTATGTTGTAAGCATGGCCTCGGCCACATTATCTAAATACACAGTCCCTAAAAAGATAAACCCTGAGAGATCATATGCCTGTCAACAAGTCAATCTACAACAACGATAGAAATTCTAGGTTTGCACCCATGGCTATTTCACTTACCACATCACATAATAATAAAATGAAACAGTAAATAATTTCAACCACCTAAGCTATTACAACAACCATGGGGAGTGCACATGCCATACAAGCCATCGCCTCAACCCATTCTCTATCAAATATTACAGCTACAAAATAAACATAAGCAATTATAAGAGAGCATCCACGAAGGAAAAATTGCCACATAAATCCGAACTTAAAAATTAACAACGCCATAACAAAAACAAAGGATAGATTTATTTACATGGAACCATTAAAGTCTGCAATCGAAATTCACACAGTCGTGCCAAGGGCTATGGCTCCATTGCAAGAAATGGTGTTGCGCGGGATTAAAGCCCCAAAACCAAAACATGATTTACATAAACAAAAGGAAGAGTCTGCTAAAGTCCCAAGGTTCCACATTCACTGATAACAACACCCTTATTATTTTACAAACCCAAAACTTGTACACAAGCCTGAAGCGAATCGAAACCCCACAGTAAAACCCCAATATGCAACATGATAACCCAGTCCTACCCACAATGTCGAGAGGTGACAAGCATAGGGTGTTTAATAGGCTTACAGTGCACCTATGTCATCACCCATGAACCAGTGGTAAAGCTCTAAACCATGAAGCTCCATGACAACCCTATCACCTACAACAACAACCAAAATGACGAATGGTGAGCAGTATGAAACTAATGAGCCATGAAAATAAATATCAAACACTACCATGAAACCAATGAAGCATACCTTCTTTAACTGAGGTGTCACCTCCATCCATTGCACAGATCCAAGACCAAACCATCAACGAGCCAAGAAAAATGACCAAGTCATTCGTGGAGCCAAGCCCTAAGCTTGGGCTGGCCAAAACCCCGAGACACATTAATGGTGCTAGCCTGGTGTCCATTATCAACCCAAAACTGACACCTCCATAGTTTGCAAATGTTACATTATCATGGTCTCCATTTCCATGTAAGATATTAAACCCCATCGCATAAGTTTCAATCATATGTTCTAACTCACCACCGAGTGCTAATACAAGGTATAGTATAATGTTTAGTCCATGCGATATATATGCTAACCCAAAGTCAATTCACAATGTACAAAGTATAGCACTTGTTAGGTATTGTTTATACCATAGGTTAATCCTTAAACCTTGGCTCTCCCATTTTCCTAAGCATTAAGCTTAGAACCATGTCATGTGAAATATGCCATGGTAGTACTGGTATGAATAAAATCCAAGTTTTATCTTTAACCAAGATTGTAACCTGCCAATAAAAATAAAAGATATTTTAATAGTTATAGCAAAGTAAACATGAAATATAAATGTAATGAACGATACGTATCACATAAATAATTTATCTATGTTAGATAATTAAGGAAATAGAAATTACCTTGCTAACGAGCTGAGTGTATAAGGGGTTGTATTAGCAACGAGTAGGTGTAGAAACGATCAAAATGTTTAGAACACTTTAACAAGCCTTCATCTCTGAGTAAAATCTGCATATGAAATAAGAGAGGTACCTTAGTTCAAATAGAACTAAGTAAACCTTCTAGACAAGTAGACACTTTACCTCTTAGACCATCATGGGAGAACGAGTCCTGCCACTCCGCCCACTTTGTTTCCAGAAACAAAGTTAAGTTAGGAATTCGTAATATAACTAGTAAACATATGCAGAAATGAACAAAGTATGAAATCAAGTAACGACACAAACACAACAATGTATAGCTATAAGAAAAATGTAGTGATCAGAATTATGACATCTTAATTGAAGTACGGAAATAAGCATAACCAAAAGTAAGATGATAGAATGTAAGAATAGCTTACGACCAAACAGTGGTACAATTAGTGTACGTTATATTCTGCAAGCTAAAGAATGTTTCGTTTAGGTAGTTTTTACTAGCCTAATAAAATAAAATAAAAATTAAATTTTTGGCGACATTACAAGTGGTATCAAAGCCCAGTTTCAATACTAAGAGACGTATGGGCACACTAAGAATTTACCACAAAGAAAATAAAGTATGTTATTAAATTTGTTACTAACATAAAAAAATTCTGTTATTTAATTTTTTTTGAAATTTCATGAAACTTTTACCGAATAGTTCAGTTTATGAATATTGACAAATATAACATCCAGCAAGGAAAGATGAACACACCCACCCTAGAAGCAGAACTGGTGGTGGAGCTGAATTCTAATACTTTAAAGACTATACACAGTCTTCAAGCATAATTGTGAAGTCTTAGAGAAGATAGTCTGAATGAAAGGAAAGAACAGCAAGCCATTAATGAAGCATTACTAAGAAATATGATGGGAGGAATCCCACAGGGTAAACCTACTCGGTCCACAAACAGCTCCAAAAGAGAGCCTTACCATAAACAAGCCAGCAGCCCGAGAGAGGAAGAAAAAGAGGAACGTACACCTAAAGCACTGAAAGGAGATCATCACAGTCCTTTCAGTGATGACTCTCTTTCTCCATGAAGAAAGAAACAAAGAAGCAATGATAGTCTTCAGGGGCTGTTTATAAAAATAAGAGCTCCAACCTATGAAGGTGAAGTAAACACTAGGGAGAAATCTTAAGAGTGGATGTTGGGGATGAGCAAACATTTCCAAGTTCATAACTACTCCAGTGAGATGAAGGCTCAGTTTTCCATCTATAATTTAAATGGTAAGGCAGCTAGGTGGTTGAGGGATTTGAAGCACACCAATAAAGATGAATGAAGAGAAATACGCTAGGGAAAATTCCGAAATTTTTTCCAAGAAAAGTATATGTCGGAAAGGTTTTTTAACTGAAAGGTGAAAGAGTTCCATGAGCTATGTATGGGGTCCATTAATATGGATGCTTTTATTAACATATTTCTAGATCTTTTACATTATGTACCATACATTAAGTATGAAAAGGTAAAGACCCAGCATTTTTTAGGATGTCTTCCTCCCAATTTTTAGGAAAGAATTGAGTTTGACATTCCAAAAAAATTGGATACCATGTTGCACAAGGCTAGGCTCTACTATGAGCATGGGAAGCTATAGCAGGAGAACATGAACCAAAACTGAGACAAGTCTAAGAACTTTTCTGATAACCACAAACCTGGGTTTAACCGATAACCATACAAAAAGAAGAATAATAGCTTTCCAGCAAACAAGAAATTTAGTAAATATGGTACGAAGCCTTATGTACCAACTCCTAATGTTAACAAACCATTATCAAGTGGATTCAATGCTACCCCACTAAAGATCAAGTGCTGGAAATTCAACGGGCCTCATTATTCCTGAGATTGTAAGAAGAAGACTAGTGGGGTCTTGCACAACTTACAAGAAGAACCAACTATCAAGGACATAGCTAGAACACTGTAGATTTATGCAACATTGGATGGCTGATAGGAAGATCATCAAGCTACAATGGTTGAGATATAAGGTAATATCTTGAACACATATATTTCAATACTTATTGATCTTGGTGCTTGTTGGAGCTATGTTTCACCTAAAACTATTGTTGAATGATAGCTAGGCAAAGTAAAACATGATAAACCTTGGCTAGTTTAGTTAGCCACAGTTACGAAACGAAATTTTTTAGAAATAGTTAAAGAATGTGAGGTAAACCTGAATGGTTTTCCAATGAAAGTAAGCCTGAACTTCCTACCTTTAGGATCACACGATATACTTATCTGCATGGTCTGGTTGGAAGAACACCATGTCATGCTCGATTGCTTACACAAGTCGCTATTGTGTACTGATGACCACGGGAACCAAGTAAAGGTTCAAGGCATTCTAAAGAAATTTTCTGTAAGGAAAATATTTTCCTTACAAGCAAAGAAATGCGTCAAGAAAGGATGCAAGATGTTTCCATTAAACATCTGAGACATAGAGTTTGAAAGAGAACAATGCATAGAAGACTTCCCCATTCTTGAAGAATTCAAGGATGTGTTTCCCAAGGAAATCCTAGGATTTCCTCCGAAACGAGACGTAGCCATCCGTTGAACAAAATGACTATCAAGAACCAGTACCCACTCCCTAGGATTGATGAATTGTTCGATTAGGTGGGAGGAACCAGAATATTTTCAAAGATTGACCTGCAAAATGGGTACCATTAGGGATGGATTCGTGACGAGGATATTCACAAAACTGACTTTCGTACGATGTACGGGCACTACAAGTTTGTAGTGATGCCGTTTGGGTTGACTAATGCACCCACGAACTTTATGTGTATGATGAACAACATATTCAATAGGTATCTGGATAATTTTTTCCTAGTCTTTATAGACGACAAACTGGTTTATTCCAAGAATAAAGAAGAACATGAAGAACACCTTCGCATAGTACTACGAGTGTTGAGAGAACACCAACTTTACGCAAAATTCAATAAATGTGATTTTTAGAAACCACAAATACAGTATTTAGGTCACATTACCTCCAAGACAGGGATAGTTGTGGATGCGAAAAAGATTAAATCCATAAAGGATTGTCCTACCCCTACTAGTATCATTGACATTAGGTCCTTTTTGGGATTAGCTAGATATTATCGAAATTTCATTGAAATAAAATAAGTTCTTATGGATTTCCAAGTGCGAAGAAAGTTTTCAAAAGATTAAGAAGATTTTGATGACCACACCAGTTCTACGAATTGCAGATCCCGATGGGGATTTTGTTGTTTGCAAGGATGAAAGCAATGAAGGACTAGGAGGAGTCCTCCTGCAGAATGATCATGTGATCTGTTATGAATCTGGGAAGTTAAAAGAGCATGAGCAAAACTATCCTATGCACGATCTTGAGTTAGGGGCCTTCATCCATGCATTGAAGATGTTGAGGCACTACCTTATGGGAAGGAAGTTCCTTCTGGAGACTGACAATATAAGTTTGAAATATTTATTCAATCAACCAAATATGAATGCAAGGTAAGCCAGGTGGTTGTATTTTCTTAGTGAGTACCATTTCAAGCTAAAGCATATTAAGGGAAAAGAGAACAAGGTTGCCGATGCTTTGATCCAGAAGACTCATATGATATATGAGGTCATGTTGAGTCAAACTGATGCATATTTGCATGAGAGGAATAGAGCGGCCAACAGATTTGACCCCTTCTATGTGGAAATCCTCAAGAAAGTCCAAGAGGAAAAGTTGTTTCAACAACAAAAAGAATACAAGGTAGACAAATCCGTACTTCTATGGTCCAAGGATCAATTGTACGTTCTAGAAGGAGGGGACATTCAGTCTAGAATCCTCGTAGAATTTCATTGGGCACCCTAATCAGGGCACCCTCGATATCAAAAGATGAAATCTATCATCAACAGACACTTTTTCTAGCCTAAGTTAAAGGCCGACATTGCGATGTTTATTGCAAAATGTCAGGAATGTCTACTAGTCAAAGCTAAGCATTAGCATAATTCAAGATTGTTGTAGCTGTTACCCATTCTGGAATGGAAGTGGGATATCATTAGAATAGATTTCATCACCAATTTACCAAAAAGTAAGAAGAAAAATGTCGATTTTTCTAGTCTTAGACAAGTTGTCGAAAACAACAGACTTCATTCCTATGAAGTCGACCTACAAGGAAGTGAACATTGTTGATATCTTCTTGAAGGAGATATTTAGATTGTATAGGATACCCAAAGAAATCATCTCGGATCGAGATGTTCAGTTTACAGGAAAAGTTTGGAGATCTTTATTCTCTGGATTGGAGATGCCATTGAAATTTAGCAATGCATATTACCCGCAGACAGACGGGAAGACAAAAAGAGTAAACCATATTGTTTAGGAAATGATTAGGATGTATGTCATGAACAACCCCATGAACTGTGAGGATTACCTGCATCTCGCAGAGTTTGCGTATAACAATGCTTATCAGACTTCTTCCAATATGAGTCCCTTTGAGGTACTCTATGGAAAAAAGTGTAGAACACTGGTTACTTGGGATAGCCCGGTGGATCGACTCATGTTAGCGCCTGATTTATTGTTGGAATTGGAACAATTAGTTACCAAGGTCCGGGTGAACCTTAAAGAAGCACAATACTGCCAAAAACGTTACGTGGATCAAAAAAGAAAAGATAAATATTTTCAAATAGGTGACCATGTCTATTTGAAAGTAAAAGCAAAACAAATCTCATTGAGATTGGGTAGGTGTGGTAAGTTAGCACCTAGATTTTGTGGACCTTTTGAAATACTGGACAAGAAAGGGCGAGTGCCATATGATCTAGCATTACCTTTGCACGTAAGAGTCCGTAATTTTTTCCATGAATATTTGTTAAAGAGATATGTTTATGATAATAAACATGTAATTGATTGGTCCTTATTATAGGTGGAACTTGAAGGGAAGTTTTCCCCTGATCCTATTCATATACTAGATAAGAGAGAGGTGCAACTTTGGAAGCGCGCCATAGTCCAGCTGAAAGTGCAATGGAAGCACTTTGAGGCTGATGAGGCTACTTGAGAGAATGGCGCCACCATGAGAAAGGATTACCATGCCTTGTTTCATGATGTCATTATGAGTCCCTAGAACACCAGGGACAGTGTTGTTCTAAGAAGGGATGGATGCAATATCCTGAATTTTGTACCTAACACTTATAGGCATGAGCCTATTGATTATGATGTTGTCTTGATATTTTATTTTGATATATTAGGTCGAAGACCCCACTACATATGAACATGGTGATTTGTTTTACATATTGGTCGTAAGCCAATTGTTGATGATATGTGTGTGTGTGTGTGTGTGTGTGTGTGTGTGTGTGTGTGTGTGTGTGTGTGTGTGTGTGTGTGCTTGTNATGTTTATGTTGAGCGAGAAGCTCTAGAGAACATGGGTAGTTAATGGTTTGTGTTGAGCGAGGAGCTCTGGAGCACATGGGTAATTAATGTTCTTTGTTGAGCGAGAATCTTTGGAACACATGAAAATATAATATTTGGAAATGTTTGGAATAATTCCAGGAGCCTTCCATGTTGATGTTGATCATAAGCTTTGGAGCATCAAACCTTTTTCCATTGTATCCCTATTTGTATCGTACAAGTACATCCTAGCATTAGTGTTGCACGAAGAGCTCTAGAATTGCAATAAATTGTAACTCCCTATTTAATTGTTGAGTATGGGATATGGTAAGCGCTAGGGGTTATTTAAAAGACTTTAATAACTTCCGAGTGAAAACGACTCGAGAAAAATATTGATCTCATCAGACTTATTTATAAGTGATCAAATGAAAATTTGAATTTTTGTATTATTATCAAGTAATGAAGAAATACTATGTTATATGAGGAAATGAAACATGCAAGGATGTTAAGAGTTTCCTAGACTAGAAGACCTAACTATCTACCTACTTGACCTTAATGAAGAAGTGTCATTAAGTCTAGGGATCATGGTATATGATGCCCAAATACAAATGTTATATTATTATGTATTTTATACATGGTATGTATAAAGAATAAATATAGTAATAATATTAATAATGAAAGAAAGAAAGAAAATATCCATCCATTATTATTTATTATTTAAAGATAATAAATAGTCCAAAACATACACAAATCTAATTAGGAACTAGTTGAAAGTTCCTAAGTTAAAATATTAGAAATTACCCAAATTAATAAAAAATAGTTAAATCAAGAAACCAAGGTTTCTTGATTTAACTGTCCCTTTGATTGAAAAGTCTATCTATAAAGTCTCAAGCGAAGGAAACACTTGGGGTTCTCATCTATCATTGGGAGGAGTCATTTTATGCCTGTTTTGCTCTCAAGAAAATTCTTGGAGAACATTTTCCTGGAAGGAAAAATGAGAACTGATCCAGACCTAATATACCAGATAGGAAACCCTACTTTAGGAGCTCTAAGCTACTTTCATGTTGGATTCCAGCTTGGGGGGATCTAGATTTAAACCAGGAATGGTTCCGGGTAATGGTTGGGTGGAACGTGGTAGTTTCCAAGTGATTTGGTCATCTAATACAGAGGTCAGATATGCCTATGATTTGTTAATGTTGGTTATTTGAGTGTACAGGTTCAACCATTAAAAGAGATTCAAGTAATACGTATGAAGCCCTAGACTTCCTATTACATTTTTCTAGAATGTATGCTGGCTATCTTATCCAAATGATTACATTGCATTTCCTAACCCTATGTATTTGTTTCTCTGTTTCAAAATATGCTAGGGTTTGCATTTTTAAATTATAACCCTAGGTTGTACGTTATTTTCTATACCAAATTTATCTAGGGTTTATTCATGAGTTTACTTTTGCAATTTTTATTGATATATAATTGTTTATCACGGGTTCTGTACCCTAGTTTTAATTCCTGTATTATTTTTACTATTGAAACTGGGTTAAGTATAAATTAGGTTTTCTTTCAAATCTATTGCCTCTCTTTTTCCCTGGCCTTTATAACTCTACTGACATATTTCATTTATCAGCAAAGGTTTGTTTATATTTAAATAGACTGGTGCAAAATTAAGAACTTATATGTCTAATTATAAGTTTACAACTCTAATCTAGAAATTTCTATAATTAAATCTAATACACCATTTATAAACATTCCATATTAAATCCAAGATAAAAACTATTAAAGACCTTTCAAGGTCTGCATAAATAAATACATGTCAATTACTAAATCATTTCCATTAAAAATAACCTCATCATAAGCAAATAAACATAGTAAGCATCATGAACATGCATTGGTCCAAAATCAAGTTCCAGTTCCTAATTAAAATCCATAGTCCTAATATATAAACCTACATAATCAGAATCGTATGCATAAATCAATTAAGTCCCATCTAATTTTACTCACAACCATGTTCATAACAGGTAACCAAGTAACTTTCCATAAATTAAACTAAAACCATTAAAGCCATCAGAGGTCGCAGCATCGACCCCTATGGGTACTGAAACCCAACTCCGAGTCCATATTAACAACCGTCATATAAATTCATACACAGTAATCATTTACATAACCATGCATTCATTCCATATAACATTTAAACCATGTAAATACATTTATATTCAGGAATCGTTTCTTTTATTAAACCACATAAAAATATTTTACAGAGTCCAAGTAAATGTACAAAATAGGGTAGGAATCGAATCCTGTGGGAAGCTAAGCCCCAAATCACATTCACCCTTAAAATACAACTCATTAAATCAACAAGAACCAGGATTGGAATCTTGTGGAGTCATCTTTCATTTTATTAATGCAACACTATACACAGAGAGTATGTGGGCTACAAAATCAAATACATTTTCTACAAGAAGGTCGTGAGACCCTCATTCTGCCCCTACGCTGTAAGCACGGACTCGACCACATTAACTAAATACACAGTCCCTAAAAAGATAAACCCTAAGATATTGTATGCCTGTCAACAAGTCAATCTACAACAATGATAGAAATTATGGATTTTCATCCCTCTCTATTTCACTTACCACATCACATAATAATAAAATTAAATAGTAAAGAATTGAAACCATCCAAGCTATCACAGCAACCATCACAGCATGGACTCAACCCATTCACTGTCAAGTATTACAACTATGAAATAAACATATGCAATTATACATAGACCATCCATGAAGGAAAAATTGCCACATGAATCGAAGCTTAAAAATTAACAATGCCATAACAAAAACACAGGATAGACTTATTTACACAAAACCATTAAAGTCTGCAATTGGAATTCACACAGTCGTGCCGAGGGCTATGGAACCATTACAAGAAATGGTGCTTCCCATGCTTAAATCCGCAAAACCAAAACATGATTTACATAAAGAAAACGCAGAGTTTCCTAAAGTCCCAAGGTTCCCCATTCACTGCTACCAACACCCTTATTATTTTACAAAGCCAGAACTTGTACACACGCCCGGAGGTGAATCGAAATCCCACAGTAAAACCCTAATAAGCAATGTGATAACCCAGTCCTACCCACTATGCCAAGAGGTTACAAGTGCAGGGTGTTTAACAGGGTTACCATGCACCTATGGCATCACCCACGAAGTAGTGGTAAAGCTATGAACCATTAAGCTCCACGCCAACCCTGTCACCTGCAACCACAATGAAAACTACGAATGGTGAGAAGTATGAAAATGATGAGCCATGAAAATAAACATCAAACACTGCCATGAAACCAATGAAGCATACCTTCGTTAACCAGGGTGTTTCCTCCATTCATTGCGCAGAGCCAAGACCAAACCATGAATGAGCAAAGTGAAATCACCAACTCATTCATGGATCCAAGCCCTATTATTAGGCTTCCCAAACCTCAAGATGCATTAATGGCTCTATCCTAGTGTCCATTATCAACCCAAAACCCACATCTCCATAGTTTACAAACGTTACATTATCGTGGTCTCCATTTCCATGCAAGGCCTTAAACCCCATCGCATAATTTTCAACCACATGTTCTAACTCACCACCCAATGCTAATACAAGGTATAGTATAATGTTTAGTCCATGCACTATATACGCTAACCCAAAGTCAATTCACAATGTACAAAGTATAGCATGTGTTAGGTATCATTTAGACCATAGGTTAAGCATTAAACCTTTTCTGTCCCATTTTCCTAAGCATTAAGCTTAGAACCATGGAATATGAAATATGCCATGGTAGTATTGGTATCAATAAAATCCAAGTTTGATCTTTAACCAAGATTGTAACCTGCCAATAAAAATAAAAGATATGTTAATAGTTATAGTAAAGTAAACATGAAATATAAATGTTATGAACGATAGGTATCACATAGGTAATTTATCTAAGTTATATAATTAAGGAAATTGAAATTAACTTGCTAACGAGATGAGTATATAAGGGGGCATATTAGCAACCAGTAGGTGTGACAACAATCAAAATGTCCAGCACACTTTAACAAGCCTCCGTCGCTGGGTAAAATCTGCTTACAAAATGAGAGAGGTTCCTTAGTTCAAACAAAACTAAGTAAGCTTGCTATAAAAGTAGACACTTTACCTCTCAGAACGTCATGGGAGAATGAGTCCCGCCACTCTGCCCACTTTGTTTCAAAAAAAAAGGTTAATTTAGGACTTCGTAATATAACTAGTAAACATATGCAGAAATGAATAAAGTATGAAATCAAGTAATGACACAAACACAACAATGCATAACTATAAGAACAATGTAGTAATCAGCATTGTGACATCTTAATTGAAGCATGACAATAAGCATAACCAAAATTAAGAGTATAGAAGATAAGAATAGCTTACAACCAAATAGTGGTACAGTTAGTGTACGTTATATTCCGCAAGTTAAATAATGTTCCGTTTAGGTAGTTTTTACTAGCCTAAAAAAAAAAAAAATCAATTTTTGGGGGCATTACAAATTATCTCTATTCATTGTTTATAATGTACCTTTACAATAATAATTAACCATAGTATTTACATAGTCAGAATATTCAATTGTAAAACTAGGGATATTACTAATTTCCCACTTTTACCAAATTGTTGTTTGACTGAAGAGTCAAGATCAAATATAAGTTATCGATAATAGCATGAGAAATGTACTATCATTCACAGAAAATTTGAGGATAGCAAGATCGTTTAGAATGGCATTTTTAGTAACACCTCGCATCCATGTATGGTTAATTAATACAAATTTAATATCAGTGTGCTTTGATCAAACCAATTGATTATTACACTTTGTGTGAAGCTTTATGCATTAGGATACGAATAATTAAAATGTAAAGTGACCATAATGAATTTAATTTCTAACCTTTTCGGTAGTAGTTCTTCATATATATAATAAAATATTGAAGTAGTGGAAAGTAGGTATGATTTGCACATTTTTAGTTCATTTTCGCTCAAAATACAGTAAAAATTTCAGAAGAATGGATGGATTTGTAAGTATTGGTTGTTCAGATTTCACATTCAAGATAAAATAAGGGTTTGGTGATCATGAATCCATTCATGCATTTAAAAATCCAATTTTAGCAAATAAAAAATGTAATTTGAACAAATGTTGTATAGATAATTTCAATCATGATGATGGGAAAAAATTGGGTAAAAAATTTAGACTACTAAAAAATTAGATGTAAAGTTTATTTAAATCTTGTATTATTGTATATTTATAATAAATATAAAGTTTAAACTACTTGGAAGTGGCTGCAAGATGGAACCGGGACTGGAGGTGGCCACACTAAGATACATGCTCCTTGTCTAGACACTGGTCATCCCTAATGTTTTACTTAAGATGATGCTTATGTGTTGGTTCAGCAGGCTTATTTGTGGGAGATCTAGTAATTGTGGATTTGGTATAGGAATGTAGTGGATAAGTGTTATAGGGAGATGAAAGGGATTGCAAATTGCTTGCATGAAGAGATTGAAAGGGAAGTTACTCATGGTGTTTATAGGTGCTATAATGTGGGATTATGAAGAGTTTGTTGGTGGCTGGGAGTGATAGTTGAAATTGGTCTATACTAAGTTGCTATTTCATGTTTTTGGCTTCAAGTTTGGTAGACCATCCTATTCTTGCATTGAGTTTGGGTTCTGGAGATAATTTGTTGATTCATTTCAGTGATGTTGGAGAGGGGTCAGGGTATGGACATAATTGGTTTTGAGATAATTGAGTAGTGTATATTTTTCAACTGGTTGAGAGCATGGCTCACACTTGGATGTAGAAGGGGTTAGGTGGGAGTCAACAATCCATCAACATGCCATGTATCCATCATGGGACAATTGAGGAAAAAAAATACTAGGAAGTGTCGGAGGATGTGAAGCACCACCTTGACTATGTGGAGTAGGAGATCAAGGTGGGTGAGGAGGAATTTAATGTAGTGGATGAAAACTATTTTTTTTTTTTTATTTCCCCCCATGCTTAATATTTAATAATTATTTTGACCAAGGTTGTAAAATTCAAAATTTTGACTAGGCGGAAAAATACATTATTACTATTTTGTAATTTTAGTGAGTTTAGAACTTTCCATTTGGCCTATGATGAAAGAAGTTATAAAATACAGCTGAAAATACTTATACTAAATATATGGAAATTTGGAACAACCATGTTGTAAATTGGTAAATATTATCCCGTAGAGTGGGAACATACGCTTGTTATTCAAGAGAGGGAAGGAAAAGTTCCTTCAACCTTTTTTGAAGAACCACCTTCCTAATGTATAGGAGGGGATCCAAGGCCAACCAATTCCCAAGGAGTGAAAGTTGATCCTTGTGTAAGACCAAGGAATATATTATTTGTATCCATATGTGTGAGGGAATGGCATTTCCAAGTATGAAGGGGAGCATGATGTGTGAGAAATTGAATGTGTTAGTAATTTGTCCAAAGTTGAGAGATTTTTTGTGAGAGCAAGATTTGGTTCCTAGATTTTACACTAGGGTTCTCTATGGGTGAAATAATTATATTTTATTTATAGTATATGTTATTTCCTATGGAATCATGGTTTATTGTTAGTAGTGATAGTTGAGGCAGTAGATTGGCTACTTGGTGGTCTACGGTTGGGTGGAACATGGTTGTTCCAAATCCAGTTTCTTCTACAAGCATGTAAGGTTCATATATGAATATAATATTTGTATTTCAATTTGTTTTCTAATCTATTTGTGTAATATTTGTTGCTATATCTTGGTAATATTTCAATTAAATATTTATGTTCCTATTCTAAATCTTAATTCTTATTAAATCCTAATGGAACTATTAAGTATGAATGTGTTTATTTATGAACTTAATTTGCAAATTTACTTGGTTAATGTTTCAAAAATATCTCTACTATAGAATTATATTTCTTTAACCTATTATGCTAATAGTTTGGGACTTTCTTTGATATAGTAGGAAACTAAATCATTGTTTAAGTTACCATTTCCATCGTTAAATTTATTTTAGAATCTGCTATAGGAAATATTTACCTACCTTTTAAATTATTGTTCACATGGAAAATCCCATGTACTTAATAGTATTATCAGTCATAGATTATATTTCATTTTTCCTTAACAGGCATAGTAAATACAAAAGCATGCAGTCACATCCTAGTACAATATAAAAGAATAAGTATTACCAAGTCATTAAGTCAAACCAAGTATTTTTCCTATAATCTAACATAACTTGTAACCAAAGGGAAGACTCTTACACAAGTATCAGAACTCTATATGGAACCAAAATGTAAGAAAATAACATTTAGAATATTATTCTAATTAAGGGAATAGGATTACTTATCAAGCAAGTTTGAAAAAAATAAGATAATATATCGGACTAACCACTAGGTAAGCCACATGTTATAACTAGCTTCGAAGAGGAAATTAAAATCTACATAATAGATATAATTAAAACATATAGTCATAATCATGCGAAACAACTGCATGAGGACTGCTTCAACCAAAGTGTGAAAAATAAACATAGTATATTCATAGGCTCGTCCTAAACCCTTCTATAAACCCAGGAAAGCCTGATAATTTAACAATAACATAATGCAAGTTCAATAAGATAAAACAAAGTGAATGAAATACACTCATTGTTAAATTTATAACATCAGGAGCCCTTCTCCAGACTTGTGTAGTATCTAGTCAGGGACTTGTGTTGTATCAAGTTAAGGACTTGTATGGTATCATGTTAAGGCATTGGGTTATATCAAGTCCTATATATGTCCTGATGTATTGAGGTGGGATTTGTGTACTATAGTATTTTAATGTATCAATATTGGAGCCTTGTGTTGTATCAAGGATGGCATTGTGTTGTATCAAGACTCGAGGCTTATGTTGTATCAATTCAAATTATTATCATAGATATGGATGTCCTTAATTAGAGAAGGTATTGTGTTGTATCAAGACTAGATTCTTGTGTTGTATAAAGACTCGAGACTTGTGTTGTATCAAGTAATGAGTATATACTATGAGATGTATTTCTAGTCATGATCACTATGTTCTATAACTCTCCTTTAGGGATCAGCTACCCCTAGAGTGAATTACTTTAGCATATGGATATATTACCCACGGTAATACATATGATAATTAGTATAGAATGATTCTTCTGAGTATGATATGATAAGATGGTTAAGTAATTAATACACATATATACCATGCAATATTTAATTAATGATAATGAGATAAAGCATAGAGAAAGAGAATGAAGTCGAATTGCACATGTATGCCTCAAGTGAACTTGAACTATGAAGGCCTCAACTAATCCTAAGTTGTAAATAAAGAATGTGTTAATTAAAGAAAGAACATCTCCTTAATTCATGCAAAGTGTTTTTACATGGGTGAAACTAATTGTGAAGTACCAAAGGATTTTAGTTAGTATTCTAACATTTAGTTGAAGATTAAATTCAGTTCAATCATTCCACATGCATTTCAACCAATTCATATTTAGTTCAAGAAGTTCGCATTCAGTTCAATAAGATCACATTCAGTTCAAATTAGTTAGAATCCATTTAAATCTAATTAAACAATGAGGGTGCATATATTGTGCATGCAAGAGAATCTGAAGTGTCAACTCGGAACTAGAGCTTAGGAGGGAACTATTTTCTGCATGAGATGAGTTCTAGTCCATGATGTGTCCATAGTTGTTTAATTGGAAGTTTATAGGATACTTTAACACATTCAATTAAGAATATATCTATAGAATAATCGTTTACATTGTATTTTCACTACCTAATTTTTTTTATTGGAAAATAAAATCTAAGCCAAGAAGAGAAAAAAAAACCCAAGATGGATAGGCTGATAATCTAGAAAATCTTAATATGATGAACAAGATTATGGTCATCCAAAGTTTAGATTGATTTGATTAATCAATTCTCTATCAATCAATGGATGTTTCCAAAACAAATGGTAACATTTAAGACACCAAACCTTATCCTCTAGGAATCCTTTTTTCACCAACACATATGTGTCTTCTCATCAAGTACAACATTTGCATGAAAGATACTAGGGTATGATTTGTTTTGGTTAGGATGGAACATCCCATTCATATGATGAATTCGTATGGGGGATCATATAAAATTGGTATATTGTAGTTTCTTAAGTCTTTATGATTACCTCATAAAGGAAATAGATGTGCTCATGAAACTTTGTCTCAATCTGACTTGTGATCTCATAATTGCATCCTTTAAGAATGGGATATGATTTACTATCTATAGGACTGTTTGAAAATACTTTTTTGCAACATTACAACATGCTCTCTTTCAACCAATGCTCAAACATATAGATGAGGCCTTGAGAAAGGAGAATTATGTATGGGAGATTGTTTTAGAAATTTCCATGTTCATAATGAATAAAATACATTTTAGTATTACTGTGGAATTCCTTGGATCCATCAAAATGAGGATGTGACTCTCGAAAAATCCCTTCTATACTCAAACTCAGAAATTTCAAATGAAGTAATTGTGGGTATTGACTGATTTCAGAGGAATTTCATCCTTTGTGGATTTGCAACCTCCTCAATGACCTCCTTGACTTCCTCTATGACATTCTCGACCTCCTCGACCTCCTCTATGAACTCCTCAACTTCCTTAACCTCCTATGTGAAATCCTTGACCTCTTTTGTGAACTTTGTGGTGACCTATGAAAACTTCGTAACCTCTCCAACCTGCTCTACAAACTCCTTGACCTCTTAGGCCTCCTTTGTGAACTACTAAACCTCCTCCATGACCACCATGGTGACCTATGCAACCTCCTAAATCCACCTCTTATGTGAAATTTGTGACATCTATGAGCTCTAGTGAGAAGGAAGGAGTGTTGGAGTTCGACCTAAATCCTTCAAAAGAAGAGTGTTGAAGCCCCTATCAAACTTGACTTCTAGATAGGTGTTGGACCCTAAGAGCTTGCTATCTATGTGGTGGTTGAATGACATGTGAGTTATCAATAAAATGCATGGTTAAACATCTGATCTACATTATTATATAGTTCCATGTAATAAGCTTATAAAAACCTCTAATATTTATTATTAGGTAAGGGTTCATAGTTAGGTTGTATGGGTAGAGGTTAAAGGTTCATAATTAGGGGGTATGTATAGAATTTAATGGTTCATAATTAGTGGGAATGGGTAGTGGTTAGGGGTTCACAACCATGGTTAGTCCCTAACCCTATAACCCATAAAAAATTAGGATAATATATTAAGAATGGATCCTAAGAGAATATGACACAACATAGTAAAAAAATACATCTTTATTTTCTATACATTTTATAAATAGATAGGTAGGGTTTTAAAATGATATATATTATATGTAACTAGATATAGAGAGTACATGGCTTTAAGATTGGGTTGATGTGGTATGGAATTTGGGATAAGGTTCAATTGTCTTATGGGTAGAGACTAGGTCTTCATAGTCATGGTTTTGTGTAGAACCCTCCAACCCCTAACAACCTATGATCTTAAAAGAGGATTTTGTGTAGGGAGTTAACTAGTGTCGGGGTTAGGGATAAGGGGGATGCAATTAGGGATAAGGGTATAAAGGGTATATAAGTTTAGGGGGTGTGTTTTTCACTTATATGCATGCATGGGCTGGGACCATGCATGTGACCCCATGGACAATGGGAAGAACCCCGGTTTATCATACATTTCCTACATAGGGAATAATTGCCCCACAAGTGGGATATTTTCATCATGTCAAGCTATAGAAAATCATGGATGATTATTTGGATTGGTTCCATTGGAAAAAAATGAGATATAACATCATATATTTGACCACTTTCATATATAACATCGAATTTTCTATGCGTAATTAAACCTAATGTAATATCCCGAATTTTGACCTTAACTATAATGGGCATGAGTCCCATTTCATATGAGTTACTTTGATTTTTATTTTTGTATATTGGGAATAAGTCCCCACTTCACATGAGTATGTTGATTATTTAGATATATTGGGCGTAATCCAATGCATATGTTTTATTTAACATGTGTACGACTGTATATGTTGGGAAGGGACCCTGATGGACAATATTATTGTCGTAGTTTGATGTACAGGATGTATTATGTGATTTACCTTAAGTCCATATACTGAGATGATTATTGTGATCAAATTTGATTAAGACTGAATGCATGATTGAGCTCTATAATGTGTTGGGCATGGACCATGAAGCACATGAGTGATGAGATTTTATGTTGAGCGCAAGCTCTGGAGAACATGAGTGATTAGATTTTTTGTTGAGCGCCAGCTCTAGAGCACATGAGTTATGATATTTTTTGTTGAGCATAAGCTCTCGACCACATGAATTATAAGAATTGTAAATGTTAGGCGTAAGCCCTGGAGGATTCCAAACACTAGTACATGTGGACATTTTTCCCATGGACTTTCATTGCTAAAGAGACACACAAGATTTGATTCAACAACGAAAATGGCCCCTTCTTTTCATGGGAAAACTTCCATGGCTATAGAAACACTTTTCCAACTTTGTCACTATAGCGATGAAGGGTTGCGTGGATAATGCGATGGTAATTTAGCGACAAACCACTTTAGCTACAATAATATCAAAGAGCGCCAACGAGAATACACAAAAATTTGTGAGGAAACTTTATCACTATAGTGATGCAACTTGCCAATTTTGGAAAAAAAATAACAATTTTAGTGTCAGCACATTGTGGCTGTAGCGACAAAACATCATCACTGTTGCAACGAACAAGCGTGGGCGGCATTGTAAAAGTGACGAAATTGTCATCAATATAGCGACAGACAACTTTTTTTTAAACAAAAAAAATGACAAATGTATTTAGATTAGCGACGAATAGTTGTTGGATTAGCAATGAGGGTCCATCGCTAGAGAAACGAAAATCAATAGTAATTTCTGATGAAATTCCTATACTAGTGATGGAAATGTCCATCGCTAGTATAGCAAGTTCGTCGGAAGTTGCTATTGATTTCCATTGATCTAGCAAGAGAACTGTTTTTTTTTAAATAATCAAATTGAATCATACTCCCTTCCCTTTTATATGAAAATAAAAATATTTTATAAAACACAAACTAAGTTTTCAATAGAATGCTTTATCTACACCTATCAAATTTCTAGCCACTTTATACTTACCAATGAATTATTCCTCCTCCTATTTAGGCTTGTACCAAGGCAATCATGTGAATAACATGAATATACAATGTTTTTATCTAAGTTTCATGTAAAATCTTACATCGGATCACTGTTGGGGAGATCTTGTTATTTCCTCTTGCTAGTGATGTTCTACTCACTTCTCTCACTTAGTTGTGCATGGTCGGTTCAAGTGTTTTCGAATACACTATGTCTTATGTACTTCCCTTCATTAGAGAATTTTTCAGTGTCATTTCCTGGGCATTTGAATATCTCTAGAACCTGCAAGAAGAGGATGTAAGTTTCCATAACACATCAAAGAGTAGTTTTGGAATTACAAAAAGGTTCCAGTTACTTACTTAAGGAATATCTCTAATTTGAATGGTATCTGTAGAACAGTTTTCTGGCCTATATTCATAGTTGGGTGCCAGACAAAATGGATCACATATACGAGAGATATTCTCCAATGTGCTAATATTCTGAGTTGCCTGGAAGCTAGATATGTTTTTCTTCAACTACAAACAACAAAGTTATAAATAAGAAATTGAAGCTTCCAATAGATTCAAATAATGTAGAGTCCAATGTCCTTGCTGATATTATATCAAAGACTCAAGAAAATGGATCATGGCATATTTTCCAATGTCATTATTTATGATGTTTGAAGCCATGGGATGTTTGGTTAATTCAAGGGGTTAGGTCAACCTAATATTTTCCAATTCTATTGGGCATTTGGCTAGTTCTGTACCTACAGAGGCTTATGCCAATTGAAAAGTAGTACATTCCTTTTAATTTTGAGTTGGCTAGGCTAATTTTAGAGCTCAAATGTGACTCCGTGCCTATAAGAAAACCACTTTCTCACCATGGGTTAGGAGGTTCACACCTTTCTTATTGAGAAACTTAGAATTAAATTTTAGTCATACCTCACTTATTGTAAGATGTACTCCTTCCCGAGCCTCTACAAGGCTAGAAACTGTTGCTTGCAAATCAACACAAGGAAGAATTGAATTCAAAGTGGTTGTACCATTTGGGTTGTTTTGGTAATCTATCAAAGCTATACATGAGTCATCTGCAAATATAAAGGGCAGAACAAACATGCCTGAGAAACATGGAATTAACAGACAAATATATATTACTCATAAAAGGTTCCCACAATGGTTTGTAATTTGTGGGAAGTGATCACTTACGTATGAATAGAAAAATAGAAACCAAAAGCAAGCCAAGTGAGAGTTGTCAACAGCCAACAAATGAAAATAAATCTGCACCAGAACATAATAAATAAGTTCAAATCATAAGAAATAGAATGCAGAAGATACAATACAACTTACAAGACGTTTTCCATATGTTCTACATACAGACCAATCTCAAGTTCAAATAGAATTTTCAAGTATATGGGTATGTCTCTATACTAGGATAGAAAGGGGTAAAAAAAATACCAAAATGAAAACTTCTTGGCAGTTAATAGATAAGGGTTAAGATGGATCTAATCTATAGTGTATGTACACACAAACACGGACACCAAGATCTCACTGTCTTGGGTCATAGACTCCACATTATCTTGCTTCTCTTGGTGCAAGAAAATTTTATAAGTTAGAGAAAACGCTTGCTAAGTTTTTATATTACCGCTATTTATGACCATCTTCCATGACATGAAATGTAACTTCAAAAGAAGGTTTGTCGTATAGGCTATCAAGTGACTTACAAAAACAATACTTGAGGCCAATGCAAGAGGAGTATAGTTGCATCAAAAGAAATTGTGTTGGCTCATTAATTAAAACATATTGAGGAATTAAATCTTAAAAAAAAGGATAGACAATATACTACTTTGAGTTAAAATAATTACCTATTGCAAAAATCACAAGAGTCAAACTAATGGATACAAGAACAGTAGTTACAATATTTCTACAAAATAAATAACAAATATACATAAAACCCTTGGTTTCATTGAAAAGATTCATTTTTTTCCTAGAGAAATGCAAATCCACAACTTTTTTGAAGTTGACAACAAAAGAATATGACAAAATTCTTAAGCCAAACCTATAAAATTTAGGATCTGAGAGAAAAAAAAATCTTACAGTATTCTTAAGCTGATGTTGTGCATGTTTTTTGTCATAGAACTTATCATGTATGTTTGATGCTTCCATGTCAAGTCTTTTTGCTGTGTATTCAAACACATATAAGCATTTTCGTCGGAAGGTCGTCACTGATCCTCCATTGTCTTCATAGAAGATGTCACATTATAGATTGTGTTTGTGACCCTTTGAGCAGCCTCTAGAATAGTTTTCTCCACCCTCTTTTTGCTTGCATGGAATTGGGTGTTTCCTGCAAGAACAAATCCAAAAGTAATATTGCAGTTCCATTGCTGTTAATTAGAGATGAAAAAGAACTTCTGTAATAAAAACCTATTCGTATGTTCCTTAAACTTATGAATAAACCATTAAAAGAAAACACAAAAGAAGTAAACCCTCCTCTTTCCCCTTCAACATTATTAAAAATATAAATATATCTCATTCTGATATAAATAAGAGCTGTAATACACAGACTCTTCACTAAGGAAATGAAACTTTGTGAAAGCAACACAAACAAATCCTTTAAGAAGAGAAAAATGTTAAAATTGTATGCACATTTAACTCTCTGTAAGACCATAAACATTCTTGTTGAAAAATGCAGAAACCTCAATCTCATCTTAATGTCCTAAAACTCCATTTAAAGAATAGTATTTCAACTAAACAAGAAACACTTTATCAAGTAAAGGAATTAAGGGAAAAACAAGGCCTTTGACATTAGCTTAAGGGCAATCAGACATGGAAAGATTACATGGAAACTATGGGGAGGAGGATGACAACCCAAAATGGACATACATAGTACCAATTTGAATGAGGCTAATATGGACCCTCAATCGTATTCTTATTGCAGCAGCAATATTTGACAGGTAGGAAAATTCCATAAACCAGACCAACAATGATCCATGCAGCTACAATAGCATATCCATATATGCCAGGGAAAAAAATTGACTGAAATCATCCAAGAATTATCATACAAAGATTACAACACAGTCACTAAATCCATTTTCACTACCGCTCAGAAGGGCTGCAATACAGAGACTACACTTCATTTGGCTTAGTTGTTGAAGGCAAGCAGGATAACTATTCAGCAAATCGCCCAGAGAGATGAAATTCATTCCATTCAAATAGAAATCCCTTGTGGGAATATTAATATACTATATAGCTGAATAATCAATCCACCATTGGAAAGAACTTGGTTTTCAATAGAGTAGAAGAATTCATATCATAAAGAAAAACATGCCCATGAAAACCGAAACTTTTATATTTAAGAAAAGTATTTTGTGAACATGCCAATGCTCTATATGAAAGCTTAAGCATTAGAAAACAAATGGGTTAGATGGTTTCATCAAAATTGCAGGGTCTTAACTAATGTCCTTGGAGGATAAACCTTAAGATTTGAGGTAGAGGTAAGGGCTCAACCATAGAGGGGGGGACATGGTGCTATTGATTAATAGGATCCCAATATAGGAAATGATTTTGATGATTATGTAATTTCAATTTTATTTCATAACTTCAAATAGGTATCACACTTGGTGTCATTTTAATACATTAGACCTTACATGGTATGTAGTAAAATAAATGAGTAGACTTTGCATCGTATGTCTCTAATGGCTTGAAATCGTAGGCTAGAATGCTAAATATATATATTCTTCATTCAAATTTTAAATTTTTATGTATTTTTTTTAAATATATATGTCTTTGTGTATGCTGGCACGTATATTAATTAATTAATATCAACCATATCATTGTTTAATACCTCTTATGTCATGTATTTATTTAATGCTGGTGTGTTTGTGGCGTCAGAATTCCCCTCTAAACACCGCAAAATTTGAAGGCTCCTCCTGAGACTAGACATGGATAGCTTGAGGCATCAATTGGAGTTTCTAAGCCTAGAACTGATCATGGTTATTAAGAATTGGGAGCTTTACCCTTCCTTACCACCCTTGTTTGTCCATTATTTGTTTATGGCAAGGCCTACTAGGTTTAGGACAGACCTGTAAGTTTCTATTATATATTTTCTATAGTAACTATTTGTAGATTTTAGCATTAACAAGTGTTATCGGAACCACACCAAAACCTCACAAAACTAGCAGGTCTGATCGGTTTACAAGGTTGGTCGGTCCAGTCAGCAAAAAAAATCATCAAACTGGATTTTTTTCCAAATAGAGTACGGAACCTGTCGCAACCGGCCATTCCGTATTCTGTCGTACCGCCGCGGAATCGGGACTCACGGAATTCAATTTTTAAAAAAACACAAACTAAAACCTAACATATGCTTCTAACCTAATCCTAACCCTATCCTAACACTATTTGTGTATTAATAGTTTGGATTCATATGTATGCACATGAATATATATGTTTTTTTACAAAATATGAATATTTTATGTATTTTTTAGTCAGACTGCTTTTTACCTGGTTTTCTGCCTGTTTCGATCCGGTTCACATTTCAGGCTTCGGCGGTTCGATGATCGGTCCGGTTTAGATAACATTGGCATTAACTAACCAGCAATTTTAAGTGGTTTTAAAGGTTCAACTATCTAGTAGATTAGGAATCATTTGAGTGCAAACTCTGTTAAACATGGTTTGAGAAAATTTAACACATCCTTGCATGATTTCATGTTTCTTTGCTTATGTTTTTGCTACAACTACAGATTTTTGAAATTACATGAGTGTTTTCTCTTGAATCTCTCCTTCTGCACATTTTTACTTCAATTTGATCGATTAGATTATTTTTTGCTGCTCCATGTCATATATCATTGGTGTCACTCTATTTACATATTCAACAAATCCTTTAACTAAGTTACTAGGATACGGATGAGGATTCGAATCCGAAGACAAATTCGCTAGATTTTTTAAAACCCAGGATCCGGATATGGTCGAGAAACGACAAGTACAAACAAGCATAAAAATATTTTTTTAATAAGTTGAAAATACAATGAAGAAACACAACTATTTAAGAAACACAAGAGTAAAATTATAGTTATTTCCAAAAAAGAGAGTTCATGTACCATAACAGATAATTTGATAAGTTGTGATATTGATAATTTTAAAAACCATTTCAGCATGAACTTGGAGTAGGTCATAATACTATTTTTGTGAACCACATCCGCATGTCCCTATCAGCAGGGAATAAAGTGGTTTTCTTGAACGCTATGGAAATACTACAAAATAGTATAGATGAAGTGAGCAACAACATAGTACATAAAGGTATATCATCCCTTGAAGGTAGACCTTGAACATAAATATATATCAAATAAAAACATTGAGAACATACCTTGATCTTGATATATCAGAGTTCAAGAGAATATCTTGACATAAGGATAGATCAAACCTTGAGCAGGAATGGGGTTTACGCTTTTATCCATTAGGTGTTTAGGTTTTTTTAAGTTTTTCATTAAAAAATAATTATTTGGGGTGGATCAATGGGTCATAGAAGCACTAGAAGTTGCAGGATCCATTTGAAAATTTCAGGAATTGATTGATTTTTCATAGGATCCATCTAAAAATTTCATGAATTTTTTTATTTTTCATGGGATCCGTTTCATGGGACCAATATATGTTTCCTTATGTAGGGAATCCATTTCCATGATGGATTCGAGGTGAATCCAATCCAGATATGTATCGAATTCATAGATCCACGGATCCTACACACTGGGGTGGTGGATCCGGTAACATAGGATTTTAAGCAGAGCTTGAACCATGTGAGCTTTATTCTAAAAAGGAAAAGGAGAGGACCAAAAATATGGTATATATTTATATTTAAAATAAAAATATTTTTAAAATATATTCCATATCCTATTCAATGTTTTAAAATGACTAAAATTGAGCATAGATGTGAAAACATGTATCTTTGTGTGTTTTAGGTAAATATTGGAGGCATTTGTTAGTTTTCTTAATCTTTGACTCTCTCTATTTCCTTTGGTGTTTTATTCCTTTTTGGATTCGTACTTACCTCATTGTCATGGTTTTCCTCTTCTTATCCTATCTTTTCATCTCCCTCCTTTATCATCCATTCTTTTCTTTTCTTCCCAAGCATTTCCTCTTGATGGAATCCCTCTAGCATTGCAATATGTTTGTTAGGTGCCAATAAAAGAAAAACAAAGTTGAGGTACATTGATGAGACTTCATAGCCAAAGTCAAAATTGTGCATAAATCCGCAGTTGGAAAGTGATTGTAAATAGTTCTTAGGTTTTCTTCTTTTAGATTTTTTTTTTTAGTTTTATTCGCATATTATTTTCCATATTTGGATGACTTTGCAACATATTAGTTGGGTGTACATGCAAATTTTTGTTCTTATGTAATCTATATATATATATATATCAAATAATAGAATGTACATACTACATATTATACATGCGGCAAACATATTTCTCCAAATTTCGGTTGTGAGCATGTACAATGGTAGTTGAGAGTGAGTATTGAATGATTTACTTCATTGTTGTAGTAAAAGTAACTTAAACATATACCAAAAATAAATAAACAAAATTAAAATAATGACAATAATAGAAATAGATAATTTAGGGAAGGTACTTTGATCCCATGGAAACGATGTTTGAGAAAAAAATTGATGCTATCACATAAAATAATATTATTTGTATACATACAAATTTTGCTTATCAAGAGACTCTTTTGTTCTCAGGAAGAAGCTGCTCAACACCTCTTCCACTTTGGATACAAAATGTTATGATGAAAATATATTTATCCATGTAAGTATAGTTAGAAAGGGATGTCCACAAACAAAGACAAGGAGGTGGCCATAAAATGATGGCCATTCTCACCACTAAATTTCCAATATTTAAAAATCTACTTGAGGCCATGACAATCTGTACACAATTTGTTTTGTTCACTTCCAAATAAGAGAAGTTCCCATGTGTGACTACCTCTAATGAAAGAAAGATATGGCACCTAAACAATTGGAAACCATCCACAGTGTGGGTGCAATTCATGGTCTTTCAGAAGTAGCATGCTCTGACTACAAAGATGAACTCTAGTACATGTGGCTTAAATTATAATACAGTATCAATTCTTTGTGAGTTATAATTTTCACTTTGAGAACCTGAAGCTTAAACTTTGTAATTGTGAATGTAAATCCACACATCCAAAGACCAAACTAGGCTCTTTGGAGAGGCATTTATGTTCAAATTAATAAGCATGCATCCCTTGTGGAAAGTGAGATTGCAAGGCATTGATATGGTGAGGCATTTATGTTCCAATGAATAAGCATGTATCTCCTGTGGGGAATTGAGATTGAAGGCATGGATACACTAGAGATCCCAAATTAAATCGAACATTGCAAATGTAAGTTCATACCAAAATACCTAACAAGGATCTTTGGTGAGTCTCTTACATTCCATTGATTAAGTATGCATCATGGGAAAGTGAACTTTGCAGGACGTAGTTATGCTAGAAGCCACAAAGGGAATCCAACCGTAAACTTTTCACTTGTAAATGTAAGTTTCTGACCTAGGAATTATTTTATTAATCGATATTTGCACTTTGTACTTATCATGGAATTTGCAGCATCTCTTTGATCCCATGCAGAAAAAGAATAGCAAAAAGAGGAACAAATTCCATTGAAAATGTCAGAATTTCAAATTTGAAGTGAAGACTTTCATTTGAAGTTATAGGGCCTAGAGTGATGGTGAATTTTATCACCTTAATTCGGAGATTTACAGCCCAAATCCTTAAGAAGAAAAAAATGATTGTATTTTTTAAGTCCAAATTCGTCTTATATTTGTTACTTTTCTATTGCAATTTACTTCCACCTTCACATTCACTAGCTTCCGACATATGTATCTTAATAAAGTAAGACAATCCACCTATGACGTTAAAAACAATTACGAGCCAGCCCTCGTAGTGCTCAAACTAAATTTTAGCATTCTTTAGCTTAGCTAAATGAGATAATAATTTTGAAGGAGGGGACAAACCTGGAGTGATGGTTAATCAGAATTATAATTCCAAATCATAATTATTTGACAAAAAATCGAGCATGCTCAATCATTCTAGGGTACTCACTGATTTGGGGGCATTCTGTCAGCCTCTGCATGACCTACAAACCCTCCTCTACCTCTGCAAACTGTCTACCTCTGCAAACCCTCACCACTACAAACTAGCCTCTCTGTAAACACACTTGACCTCCAGTAGCACCTCCGGAAACCTCCACTACGTGACCTCCGACAAACCTCCTCTACATGATCTCCGAATGTGGAGGTATATTGTGTCGGCTGCGCTGTGAAATTATTGCTTGGGTTCTTTGTTTTGCGAGGAAATATTATGTCAGGGTTGTTGTGGTTATATATATATATATATATATATATATATATATATATATATTTGTGTTATTATATTTTCTTGTTTTTTTTTATATTTTATTTATTTTGTATTTTTTTTATATGTTTGTTTTGTTTGTTTTGTTTTTTTTATATTTTATTTTTTATGTTTTATATTTTACTAGCCGTCAAGATGTGACTTGACCCTCGAGTCCTCAAGCAATCTAAAGTGTGACAATGTGTTAACAACTACGACTATAACAAAAAATAACAACTACTAGTCTACTACTAGGCCTGAAACGAGCTCAAAACTTTGTGCCTACTACGTATGTGAACCTTGCTACCAATGTCCACTCTTTTTTAGTCAAAATGAAATTCAAAAGGTCAGTTTGATGAGTCCTCCTCTACAAGACTTCAATTCTTTCATGAATATCATGGACTCATGATAACTATAAACAACACTCAATGTCATGCAAATACAAATAATGGCATGGAGCTAGCTGGATCACAAACTGTGCAGAGGTCGATTTTTGCATTGCTATAGAGAGGTGTTTTTTGCATTCCATGGATAGGATTATGTTTTTATTATGTTTATTGATGATGCATTCTTATATACAATGTCAAATGTGGTCCATAAGAAAGATAATAAGTTTATTAGCTTCAGTAACACCACAACATTGAAATCAAAACAAAAGTATGTTTTTTATGATTAATGAAGGATCAATAATAGATAATATAATACTTGAATGTAAATTGGTTAGATTCACTTAGGCATTAGGTTTTCAAATTTTCAATAAGGGATTAAATAACAACACTTCTTAATTCTATTATTACTCACCAAAAAAAGAGTCAATAGGATTGAACACGTTGAGTACATCCACTCACACACAAATCAAAATAGTTACTCCAATATTTATGTAGAAACCCCCTCGAGATAAAAGGTAAATATACACAACACTAAAGGGAATTATTAATGTTTAAAAGTAAAATTACATTTGGCATATATTTGGTATCAATTTTCTACAAATGATATTTCATGATCTTTAAATATCATATACTAATCACGTGATAAGGAATGGAAAGTGTTATATAATAGAGGATATTTGGAGTCATCGAATCACTCATGTATAACACATGATTGTGATAGCTAAATTATTGGAGTACAAAACCACATTAAGGAAACACCTAAAACCATACTAAATTTATAATTGCATTACATTAGGTTGACCTTAAACTTATGCCTAGTGTTGAAATTCCCTAACCCCCCACTATTAAGAACAACTAGAGATAGGATTGAAGGATTTACAACTGTGATAAAATTAGAATTATGAATGAGACATTAAAGCTCATCACCCCTCAATTACAGTTTTCTTAACTTCTAGCATAGACCAAATCTCTAAGAACTTGGGTTTAGTTCAGGGAATTTTTGAAAGTGTCGATGAATTGTTCATATTTAAGCATTGAGTGACTTTGATTAGTTTAAATGAATAGAGCATATTGTGATTTCCCTATTAAGTGCTAGGTTGGTAATATGAATTGTTAACTCTAAGATAATCAATTCCATACTGGAACGTACCAAGGGAAAGGATGATATAGCCTAATTAGTTCGTGTGATGATGATGATGATGATGGTGATGTTGATGTCGATGATGATGATGATGATAATGATGGTGATGATGATGATCATGATGATGATCAGGATCATGATGATGATGGTGATAATGATTATCATGATGATGATGGTGATAATTATGGTAATGATGATGATGATGATGATCGTCATTTTCATCGACATCATCATCGTCCTCATCTGCATCATCATCATCATAACTATGCATTGCCTTACTGATATTCTCTTTGTTTCAAGAATAATTTAATATTCTTTACTGAATAGGGCCAACCATGTGAAGGTGGAATCTCTTATGGCCCCTCCCCCCTCACATCACTCTCAATTCCCCATAACCCAACAAAATCTATATAAAAAAAAAGTGTTATAACATATGACAACATATAGGAAAATGTAAATAATAGTAACAAATGATGATGATAACGATGGTTTAAACATAACTAAATAGGTGAATATGGTGAGGATGATGGTGATGACGACGTCGAAGTTGTTGATGATGATGAAGAAGATTATGATGATGATGTTGATGAGGAAGATGGTGATGATGGTGATGATGACGAGGATTGTGATGATGATGACGAGGATTATGATGATGATGATGATGATGAAGATTATGATGAGGAGTATTTGATAAGTCTTCTATGATATATGTTATCTCTCTCTACTATATGAAGGATTTTTAGCTCTCATCCAATATATTTTCCATTTATTTTTGGAAATGAAGAGTTGCATATTGATTTGGCTATTGTCATGTGTTCAATTCAAATGTCTCATGAAAAAAAGAGTAAGGTAGAAAGAAAAAAAGTATGTCTTTGATATTCTTTATATCCTTTTTTCTTTGTGTCTTTGATTTGTCTTATCTAACTCAAACTAGTGCCTTATTATAGATCCAAACTTTTTCTAGACTGAATTTTGGTGTTTTTTTATTTTTTATCATTGTACTTTTTTGTTTTTATTTTTATTTTTCCCCATTATAATTTTTTTGTATTTTATTTTGTATCATTATACTAGAAAAACAAAAACTAAATTGTTCCCCAATATTTTTTTGTTCCTATTTGTTCCTTGACAGAAATTATGAGTCATCCAACAAAGTGTAGCAAGTCCTGCGTCATGGTTTGGTAAAGAAAAATCAGATCCAAATGTTTATATTTTATGTGATCAACATGTTTGTTGAAGGGAAATAAAGGATCTCAGATCTCAATTTCTAAAACTAGATAGCAAAATTGGTACGATTTTTGTGTTCTTATAAATTTCTATGAGCTTGTTTCCATTTTAACCAAATCAATATGTGAGATTTTCTCAAGAAATGAATTGTAGAAAATTTTAGTAATGTATTTTTAGTATCTCAAACATTTAGAAACTATCTAGATATGGATAGTGATTACCATAATTATCTCACTTGTTTTATAACTTCCAATGCTATGATATTCCCTACTTACCTTTTTAATTACATTTCTTCTTCATAAGGCTTGGCACTCCAATAGTGGGTCTCTTGTCCCACGTCATTCTTTGGGGTCTAGAATCAATGGCTTCTATTGCATTATAAACTTGTAGGACATTGTGTGGGGAAAAACCCAAACTTTTTAGGGCATATACTCCACCTCTATGGTTATTTGTCCATAAAAATAACCCTAGACCAAAACATGTGCACTCTAGAAGGAATACGTGGTCCAAGAATGGGATATGGAACTTATTAACAACTCTCCACGCCAATATCAGCTCTCTTGGCCCAAGTCATTCTTTAGGGTCTACTATCGATGGATTCTATTTTTTACTTTGTATACATGTTCTTTCCATGATAGAATCATCTTCATCTTCACCAAAAAATAAAAATTATATTCAACCTCTTAACATCCAATCCATGAATAAATGCATTCAATTAAAGTTCCTTCCTTAGATCCAAATTCTTGATATATGTTTTCAAAGTTATATTTCCGTTGTCATTTACTTCTCATTTAAGGTTGTCATTACTTCAACAACTAACAATGTCACTTAATGGTTCAGTTCACAGGTCACAACATGAGTCAATAATATATCTCTTATGATGTGTTCTAGTAGCAACTTAGTGTGGTTGTTGTGACAATTACCCATGTCCAAATCCTAGGAAGCATGATTCTCCCATGCATGGGGTTTTCTAGATGTATCTATTTATTATACTAAAATAAATTTCATGTATCTTTCGGTTTTTCACATGAAGGATGAGACTCCTAGTTTAATACACGTTTTAAGGTAAAAAATAAAGAACTTAGACCATAAATTTATAAGAGTGGTTTACATGATTGATTTAATGGTTTGGTTCCTTAGGGGTAATTCTCCTTTCCCATACTCTATTAGAGTAAAAATTATAAGTTTTTATGCCCTAAAGGATATATCTTTAAGGTACATAATCCATGAATTGTGACTCATACCACAAGACATTCCCTACAAATGGTATATTTCTCACATAGGATAAAGACAAGGTTGATTCGAAGGCTTGGAAAACCAAGGAAGGTTACCTTATTTAAAAAGTGTTATGAAGTTGAAATGTTATGGATAGTTCCTAAATCAGCTACTCCTAAGGAATGTAGCTCATCTATGTGGCCCTAAGCCATTAAAAGGTATATCTAACTTGGCAACGATGCAACATCCCACCATGTCACAAACAACCATACTATAAATATATATATATATATATATATATATATATATATATGTCAGCTACATCTCAACACTGCCACATCACTCTCCACATCGATGATGAAATATATATGTCTACTAAACCTCAATGTTGCCATATCAATCTCCACATCACTGACAGTGACTACGCTGCCACATCAATGCCAAGTCACTTTCATCTTCCACAACTGAGTTTCCATGTGTACCAAAAGGACAGGGGGCATGAAAGGTCATCCTGGGCACCAAGATGGTGAGATTCTCGTGGAGTCTGAACACCCAATGCCCCTACTTATCATTTTCTCTACATGTTGATAAACAGAGTAATGGTGGGCGTATATATACACTTAAAAC
Source organism: Pseudotsuga menziesii (assembly GCA_001517045.1). Lineage (NCBI taxonomy): Eukaryota > Viridiplantae > Streptophyta > Pinopsida > Pinales > Pinaceae > Pseudotsuga > Pseudotsuga menziesii. The sequence continues at coordinate 392,107 of LPNX011099062.1, forward strand.
TTCATTCGCTGATCCAATGTGGGATAAACCCAAATTGTGAAACGCAATCTCAGCCATCCATCGTTTGATTCGACAGCTTCTAAGTCTCGATGTAAAATTCTTCACATAATGCATCTGCGCTCAGCCCGAAGCGATGTAAACTACGAATCTCCTCATACTTTGCACTGATCTGCTCCTCCAATCTCTTCAAACTCTCTTGTTATTCCTCCAACAACAATATTTGAATTTGAGACTTAACCCTATTGATGGACATGTTAACATAATATCTTTATGTGAATACCTGGAAATCTTTGTTTTGATCCCACATCAAACTCACTTTCAACAGATATTTTAAGCTCATGATCATTGATTGATAGTTCTTTGAGCAAGGCTCAAAACTAGTGAGAACATTCTCTTTGATGCTTACCCCCTTCTAAGCTTTCTTCTCCTTTTTCTTAGATTGTGATGATCGAGACCCCAAATGATGATCGGATACCTGTAGTGAAGTTATTGGATTGCAATTACTACTTTTTTTACTGAAAATTTGGTGTGCAAAAAGTGTTTTCATTTTATAAAAACATAAATTTCTTAAATTTTTTACTAAAAATGTTTAATGCTTCTTATATGATGCTTTCTGGAAAAAAAATTCCACTTTAGTGGATCTGTATGCATTTTACTAAGATTTATATGCATTTTTTTTTGTATAGTTTGGTGTGAGCAAAGATCATGTTGTAACCATGACAAAGAAACATATTATTAAAAGTCGATGCAAAAAAATTAAAATTGTAACATACAATTTCATAGTATTCTTCTATGTGAGAGGATAAATCATTACCATATTGTATAAGGTTCACTCCATAGTTATGATACTCACTTAATATTGATTTTATTTAACATTTACAGTGTGTGGGGTTACTAAAAAGTTTAAAATGGATTCTTCCACTTGTCTTTCTGTATGTTTCAACAAGGACCTGTCAAAGGGTTTCATCTTCAAATGATATGCAGATATTAACAAAGAGATTGATATTGTCCTTTATTTATTTACAATTCTTATATGCCACAAGGTGGCTTCTATGTCTACATCATTTGAAGAATCTACATTTTCAAGAAATGAAATACATCTCATGTATGATTCCCCATGGATTTTTTAACTATATTCAAGATTTACATTCTAGAGTTCGTACACCCCTTTAAACATTATATATATATATATATATATATATATATATATATATATATATATATAGATATAGATATAGATATATATGCTACTTCCATCTAGTTGTGGATGATTGGTTTTAGGGAATCACTTTCTAGTTAAGAAATTTTTGTTGAGGGATGTAAAAACATTTTATAAAATAATACCATATTATTAAGCCATTTATCCATGACACAATTGAAATATCTCTTTAACTATTGTCATATTGAAGAAGATAACACCATCCAACATGACATACAATGAACATTTGACCTATAACAAACAAAAACAATGAGAGAAGCCATTTATTTTTCAAGACATTGGATTGTATTGAAGATGACACAACATTTAATTTACCATCAAGTTTTATCAGAGAACTTGTAATAATTTTTATGACCTCAAAAGCATGTTGACAAATTCAAATTTTTGTTTGATGCTGAAGGATATTTTCCCTATAATATTGGCCTTCATTTTATTCATAACAAATAGATTGATAGAGTTGAAAGAACCTTAGTCCATGATAACTTAAACAAGCTAATTACTATTCTAAAATGGTCAATTTTAACATTCCCAACATACCATACTCCATAATAAGTTGCATACATTAATTACTACAATCAAACCAAACCAAATACTATCCTTTTTTAACTTCCCAACATAAAGAGGGTTTTCATTTGACAAGAGAATTGAGATATTTCTACTGTGACATATTGTTCTTTTTCTATACCTCAAAAATGAATAGTACCCACATACACTTTAGTGGTCATATATATCTTCAATTTGGTTGTTATCATTTGACAAGAAAAATAGGAACATAAGAGATCCAGATTTGGTATGACGAGTTTGGTGATTTTGAGAATTTGGGCCTATACATTTGGCCCAAAGACAAAATGGGTCCATAGTTTTTTAGGATCATATGATAAATGTGTAAGTGAACTCCAAGAAATGCTAATTTAGAGTCTAGTATAGATACATTATTGGGTCATAAAGTTCCCAAATATTGTAGTGGGGTATTAATAATCACAAAAAACAACAATTCATGTTAGTGGATCTGCACATCTTCATAGAGAGATAGAAGAATATTAGAGGATATGTATATCATTTACTAAACATGTATCTTAGGAGTTTTGTAAAAAAACAGATTAAATTTATCATTTTTTTTTCACTGTAATTTGTTACTGCAGTTAGAATATTGGAAAACATAAAGCAAAGGGAGATTATGTTGTTCCTTGTTTTCTATTATTGTCTTTCTCTTCTCTTCTTCTGTCCATCCAAGTGGCTCTATGGGACTATTGTAGCATCCCTGAACCTCCCACCAGCGAAGAGGATGCTACCTACATACTATCAATCCAAGCAACTAGCCCCATGAACATAATAATAAAATTGAAATGATTTTAATAAAACATGCATACATTATTACCATACAATGGAAGAAAAACCATACATTCAAGCATTTAGCATGTTCATTGTAATTCATTATAAAATGTAATTGCAAGGATTTAAACATAAGAATACTTATATTATGAAGAAGAACGCCCTACAACCAGCTATGTCACTACAACGTTCCACCCAACCATAGGCCAATGTGCTCCTTAATCCCTCAGCAACACTGCCACCCCCGAGTTGGGCATGATTCCCACAAGGAATAAGGAAACTAAGCAGACTCACACATAGCTAAAGATATGTCAAAACTTAGTCAAGCCAACATGGTTAGGTTTATCAGACCAAGAGTACACAACAACACATAACCAAGCCAACAAGTTGGGTTTTCGAGGTTATCGGGAGATGGAAGCATTGTCTGCTAAGCTAGTGGGCTCACTGAAGAGCTAAGGATGCCTACACCAGAACTAGCTTGACTCCTAGGAAATCCACACAAACCCAACACAAGGAATCATTCCATTCTCTGCTGCACAGTCCCTCAGGACATGACTTCCCTTCCAGTGCTATTCAGGGGGTGTAGAGAAGAGAGTCAGCCCTCTACCTATGTCTATGAGGGTCTTGCAAAACACTAGGTTTTTCAATAAAACTCCTTTCCACTCCTACACAGTCCAAAGACCAATTGCATAATTAATTTCTACCACATAATTAATTTCCAAGGAGGGTAAGAACAACCCATTAACAATAGACCGTATCCCATGGATGTTTTGGCCCTATCATGGCCAAAAATGAATTCATCAACAACACTCAAGAGGATGTGGTCTCTTCTCAAAATTGTTGGGAAACACAAAAACTATTTTCATCTTGGTAGACATGGGGGAAATGCAACAAAAATTGTTGGGGAAGAACCCAACCACAAGAACATCACAAAAATGAAATTCTCAGACGCCAGAAAAATGAAGAATGACTGAAGAAATACACAGCAAATACAAAAATCGTTGATTTCACACTCGGGAAATTCCCAGCTACTTGAGGGAGCCCCAATGTGGGTGAATGATAATGATAAAAAATCCTAGGAGCCCAAATTATGAAGTAAGAACACATAGCCCACAAAATCATGGAGGTTAAAACAACTCCTAAGCTTCCTTGTGTGAGCAATGAAGAACATGGGTGTACAGAAAAACTGGCATGTATTTTTGGGTGCTTTCTTCCTCCAAAAGTCAAAACTGATTTTCCCCAAAAATGGGTTTTCCCCAAATTTGAAATTGATACCCATACTCTTCCCATCCCCATGCACTAACTATTTCAACCAATTCTTGGCAGAATTTAATGATTGGGTGAATGAGACAAGAAAGGTAGTTGACTGATTGATGGGTTCTCCTATTGACATTTGGATTTCCCCTATTGGCCCCAAAGGTTAAATAATTCCTCCTCCTTATCCTTAATAAAATCTTTCCCCCATCTCTTTTAATGTTGCATAGACATAGCTGGTTGGGGTTTTTAATTAAATTGCATATTTACATGACGACAAAATTATATTGTGTTGGCTAGCACAAAATATACCTTCGGCAACGATTTTAATTTCTGGAACATAAAACTATAAATTGATGGTGGGGCTTTTTCCTTTAGCTCCACACCATGATTAATTATCATATATACATCATATACATTTTTAATGCAAATGAGGTCAAAATCGGGGTGTTACAACTATTTTTTTTACTTTGAGGTGACTAAGCTCAAAGATCATACCTAATCCCATGCTTATTAGGAAACTACACTCTCACCATTGTTTGGGAGGTCTGCATGTAGAAAAAATCCTATGGAATTGAAATTCACAAAATACATCTCAAGGATATGCATTTGCAAGTGACTACAGTGTCGATTGCCCATCGCGTGGTTGTTCTCTGAGTACAGAGATTAATGTATTTTGAAATGTGTATTTTGAATTATTTGGAATCAAGTGGACATTGTTATAGTTCTCTAATATGTTTACATTTTCTTGTTATATTTATTGTGGTGCCTATAATGGTATGGTTCGTATGCCTATGAGAGCCTCCAATGGCCTTCCTTATTTTGTAAACTTTATAAGAGTTCCATATAGTTGACAAGTCCCACTTCACTTCACCTCCAAATTGGTATTGTATAAGAGTTCTATGTAAAGCGGGTTTATAAGAGTTCCATATAGTTGACAGGTTTGGAGGGGTGTTACCTCTTATTCCCCAAAGGTTCACATTTTTTTCTTCCTCCTTAAAACTTTTAGGGTTGTGGATTGTTGTATCCAACTTAGTGTGCATGATCCTTTTTCCTTGGGTTTGTAGTTGCATCATCTACCTCATGTCTTTTGTAAACTTTATGAAACTCTCTTTCAACTCTCCCTTGGTCAATAAATTAGGATTTTCTGCTTGAATTTGTTTTTTGTTTTTGAAACCATACAACAAATGGAGCATAAAAGAAAATATGGAAATTACTTAGGTGAAATTTGAATATGTGGCAAGCCCCTATTTTCTTAAAAATCCCTTACTTTTTTACTAAGACAAGCATAGGATGAGTAATTTCCTTGTCATGGATCGACTATGAAAAATGACAATAATGTATAAGTAGGATGTCGTAGTCTAGAAACCACCATACTAGAAAATAATAATTTGAAATTTCAAACCAATCTTCGACTTCTTTGGGCATGATTTGCCCATGGATTCTATATTGGTCAACACAATCTTCCATTTATTTGCACAAATTATAATCGAAAAAGGAAGATAGCCATGGACATGCACAAGAATTGGATATAACATGTAAAATAATTATAAAATATAATGAAGGACGTTGAATAAGCAAATAAAAAAGGTATATCATAAAATAAAATATGAAAAGCACTTAGGTGAACCTTTAACATGGGACTGTTGATAGCCATTTCGGTCAATGGAGAAAAGATAACAAAGTGTTCAAAAGATACCTTTTCAAATATTTGCATGTTTGTTTAGGCTTAATCAAATTGTTTCCCCAATATCTTCATCCTTTGATCTCAATATAGATTTCTTCGTTGGCTCAAGGCCATCTCAATTACCATTACCACTTACGAATGCCATAGAGTCTTATGAATTAAATCTAGATTTTCATATAGTTTTCTAATAATGGATGCATATTAGTTTGGTGTTTCTGATACACATGATGGAATGGTTTGTAGGTTGATTGAATGTCAAGACCAAGTTCAAATAAAATGCATACACAACACTTAAAAAGTTTCAACAGTAAAATGGTTGTGATTTTATCACTCAAGCCACATGAACAATGAAATGTTGCATGCATGCGACAAGGTAAATGGAAGGCCAAAAAATATTTGTGTATCCACATATAGAATCATTCCTTGGATGTGAAGGTGGTATTTTATTATGGTATCATTTTCCTTATGATGATATGTATTTTTCAATATTGATGCACAATTCACCATACAATTTATTTAAATTTTGTTTGGTCCATGGCCTTGTCACTAAAAGTTTGTTTTCTTTCCTTCTAGATATTTCTTTTCATATATTAATAACATCCCAACCACTAAGTTCATGGCATAAACCCTTTTCCTTATCCATTTTAATATTCAGTAGTCAATAAAAATCCCAAACTATTATCCACTTATAATCCTTAAAACAAATATATGGGACTTTGGCAATGTTATAAAACCATCAATTACTGTCCCAAGTTTTAGTGCTCATATATCATTGGAGAAAAAAATATGCCATTGGCATCACATGCAATGCATATCACTACATGAGCAAACCAAATATTAACCACCGTATGGTGAATCCTTATCCCAAGCATTCTACAAAGTTTAATACCGTGTCCCATCGAGATGGAGCCAAGCTCTATGCGCACTATGAGTTGAATGATACTATATACATATCATTGCATGATCAAACCCATACGTAACCACCATATTCATAATCCCTAACCCAAATTCCCCACCAAGTCCAAGACTAATCCCCATCCAAATTGATCACAAGATCGTTATGCACCATGTGTCAAATTATACTAGATCCATTTGTTAATATAAAGACTTAAGAAATTGGTGTTTATTTGCATGTGGGATATATCTGACATGAAAAATGAAAAATGCTAAGAGCTTGGATTCCATATGCACTATGTGTAAAATGATGCCAAATCCATATTTCTACATGCCCAAACCCAAGAGTAACACATGATATACCCTACACGGGAAAGGAAAAAAATCCACAATCTTATGCTTCATAGGAATTATGTTAGAATCCACAATCCACAATATTATGCTTCAATCTTATGTCAAATATTTTTCTTTGCATATGGGATATATCCAACATAATAAAATTAAAAATGCAACAGCCACGAAATTTCATCTCAATAGCCATGGAATTTCGTTGCAATAGCCATGAAACATTCGTCACAATAGCCATGAAACGTCCGTCGCAATAGCAATGAAAAGTTTGAACGTCGGGGGAATTTTAAAATTTTCCAAAAATTTGAACTCATTTTCCACGAAAACAATGTTTTTAACTTTTTTCGTGGCAAACTTTCGTGGGAAAATTGAGCCATATGTAGTAGTGAAATTGATGTTGAGCATAAGCTCTAGAGCATCAGATCCTTGGCCATTGTATCCCTAGGTGTATTATACAAGTACATCCTAGCATTAGTGTTGAGCGAGAGGCTCTGTAATTGCACTAAGTGTAACTCCCAATTTTTATCATTGAGCTTGGGCTCTGAATAGCAGTAGGAGCTACTAAAAAATTAAGAAGTGTTGAGTGAAAATGACTCTGAATAGCATCGACCTTTATCATACTTATTTTTAAGTTAATTAAATGAAATTTTGAATTTCTACTTCTCATCAAGTACTGAAGAACTACCACGATATACGATGTAATCCAACATGCAAGGAGGTCTATAGCTTCCTAACTTGGTTGACCCACCCTACCTGAGACCTTACATAAAAGAAATAGTATAAGCTAAGGGAGGCATTAAATAAAGAAAATTATGTTATATGATGCACAAATAAATATTAAATGATAATATGCAAAGTTTATATATATTATGAATAAAAGAATAATTGTATGTATGTATATATATATATATATATATATATAAAGAAATAAGGATAACTAAAATAATAAATAAAATAGTCTATGTATTAATTATTTACTAATGTAATTAAATAAATATTTCATTCTAAAAGTTCAATTTAGGAACTAGTAAAAAGTTCCTAGGCTAAAAAAAATACTTATTAAATTCACATAAAAACAATTAAAGATTATTTTCAAGAAGATAATGGATTCTTGATCTAACTGAAGTTTAACTTGCCTTTCCTATAACATTTTCTATAAAGACCCAAGCCAAGGGAAGTCTTGGGAAAATGATCATTATTTGCTAAGTAATATTGGAGAGAATTTCCAAAAGCGAATCAATCCTATACAGAACCTGATATTCCACATAATAGAAGCCTCACATTTAGGAGATCTAGAGTACTTGCATGTTGGATCCAGCTCGGGGGGGATCTGGATTAAAACCAGGAATGGTTCTGGGTCATGGTTGGGAGGAACGTGGTAATTCCCATGTTATCTAATTAACAGATCTAAGGTCAGATATATCTTAGCTTTTATTAATTTTGTGTGCTTAAGTGTGCAGGGTGCTTAGCCATTAATAAGCTGAAAAGTTGCAGGTAGGAGGTTTTTACCTTCTATAGTTTTATTAATCATGTTTACAGATTTTTACTTATAGTATTTATACTCTGGATTGAAGATCTGCAATTTGAATACATGCTTCAACTTGGTTTCATTTGTTTAAATTATGAAACTCATCCTCCAATGTTTTAGATAAATTCTAAGGTTAATTTTTATGTTGCACGTTATTTTATTTGTTTAAATTAAACTCAGCCTTTAAATTCTTCGGTAGGTTTAAAGGCAAAATTCTCTTAGCATTATATTTAAAACAATTTTTTAGAAGATTGATGTCAAATAGTTTAAATTAGATCTAAACCCTACTTTTGGATAAAACTAATCATGAGATATGTGTCAACAATTCTACTAAAACTAAAACCATAAATATATTGCATAGGTCTACGACCTTACTATTAATTAAAACAGAGCTTAAACTAATTTAAATCTTGTGATAAACAAACACATGTTAATCTTTCTTCCAAATATCATTATTAAATAAATAAATTATAAACATTCAGTCCAAGGATCGAATCCGTTTGTAATACAAACTCAAAACTATAAACTAAATGAAGAGACTAGAACATTTCATTTTCGAGCCAAAATGCAAACCTAGTTTTCCAATTATCCTATCTACATAACAAATATTTAAACTATTAAAATAAAACAAACATAACATTATAATTACATTGTAAACAAATGTATAAAACAACCATCGAATATATATATATATATATATTACTTATAAATTACAGTAAACAATCCAAATCCAAATCCAAACCAAGTTCCATTCCCATACGCATCGTGTTGATGGGGTTACAAGAATAACACGATAAACACCACATAAAACACATTAACAAAACAAATCTTAAAACCTTTATCGCAGTCAAAGTATCCACACAGACTGCTTTATTCACACAGGGTTTATCCATTACGGCTTACCATTAAATTTATCAATTCACCACATCTAAACTTACACACAGTGCTAGGCTCTTTTACAAAACAAAAAATATATATACAAACAAGAATTTTTCTATGAAATTTAAACATATCTACATAGGATTCATTACAAATGCAAGGCCTGGGGCCAAGTCCTTATGGATACCCATGGAAGATGACCAAATCCTTTAATTAATAGAGCTCTATTCTTATCAACCAATGCATCAATTAAAAACACATTTCCACCATTTGCATCCATTATCGAAACCTTGGCATCACAAGTTCCATTGCAGAGCAATGACACTGTTAACATTTAAGAAACACACACAAATTTATAGAGTCATTTAAAAAAACACAACGAAAATCCCATTAAGATTTCACTAAAACCAAAATCCATTTCATATTAAAATGGTAAGCCAAACATATAGATTCAAGTCTCTATTAATAGTCGAAACATCACATTTACATTACAAATCCATGTAAATGAATTTACACAGTTGCATTTAAATAATTCCCAATGATTCGACTAAACCCCCAAACCCAACCAAAAAAACAATAGTGTAAACATTACAACCGAGCATCTCCCAGACCCAGTTTTGAAACCATTTGAGAACACCACAAGTTCATCAGTGGGTACAGGCCCATTGCTTTACATGGGGCTTACAAGGGATGGATGTGCAGACAGCCCAAAATATTTCCCATTCCAAATCCTAGAGTACCCATTCTATCTCCACATGCAAACAACAAAAACTAAGCTAGGTTCAGAAGTATGTAGCGACTATAAAACCAAACCAAGAATCAAAGGTGCAATCCTAGAGATAGTTTCTTACATTCCAACATTCTCAAGGGAAATATGGTTGTTCTACATGGTATGTGAAACTCCCACATGGAGCGTGATACCTTCCTCCAAGACAAAACAAATACCAAAGAAATCACAATCAAAACCATAATGAAGTGCGTAATGAAGGAAGCTCACACAAACCAAGGTGCATTCAATGCACAAACCTAGCTGACACCTTCATGCAGATCAAAACTCATTGGCCTAAAGTTTGGCTCCACATTCTTTGCCACCATTTAATTTCCCTTTTGTATAGTCTTAAACCTTCCTATATTTCTATTTGCATAGATATTGGCTATAGTTTCGATGGCATAAAATATGCCATAACATAATCCCTCCACAAATTTAAAGTTTAAACATAAAAGGATTTATAAACAAGGTCTTAAAACTTGATCACCATAGTTTTTAAAAACACGCATGCATATAGTATACATCCCTTATCATATTTTACAAAGTATGTTTTGAGACCTTTAGGCTTATAAGCTTTTCCATTTATAGTTGAGCATAGGATTAGTAATTCTTAGGTGTAGATTGTTGTAGATGTTAGGCTGGTTTTTTTGCCACATTCACAAGACTAGGTTCACAAGAGAAATCACCTATAGAAGAATTTGTACGCATGCATTAGCTCATAATGAACTAAGTAAAACCCATAGCATAGGAACCTTACCTTTCGGAGCGGACCTTTAAGGGACAAAACCCCTCCACTCCACCCCTTGACATACAAAGGTAAGTCGGCCTCTTCATATTGAACAATAAATAATTAAATACACGTAAAATGAAAGTAAGACATAAACAAAGTAAGTATCAACAATGTCAATAAATAATATACACAGGAAAAGTATTCTATAAGTGTATCAAAGTATAGAATAGTAATATGTAGATAACATTATCATACAGGAAAAACACACAAGGAAAACAACTTACATAACTTAGGCTTAGTCTTCCGAACAAAGTCTTATTCTGAAGTATGAAAATCAAGACGTCCTTAATATATAGCAGTTTATTGGCATGAAATGTTTTTATTTTATTTTATGGAATTTAGGGACATTACACATGGTATCAGAGCCCAGATTCAAACACTTAGATATCTAATGGGCGCTATCGAACATTCGTTGCAGAAATAAAATAATTCAAAAACTGAATTTGAAATTTTCTTGACTAACACGAAATCATTTGTTACTAAATGTTTTAATTGCAAGATTAATGAACAATTTAGATCATGAATACAAAAGAAGATAACAGCTAGCAACGAACTCTAAATTCCCCAACACGAGAAGAAGAACTTGTGGTGGAATTAAATTCTTATCTAATGAAAACCATAGAGAGTCTACAAGTAGATTTAAAAAGCTTCAAAGATGACAATATGAATGAGAGAAAAGAGAAGAAAGAAATAAATGAATATTTACTTTGGAACATTACGGGAGGAATCCCGCTTGGATAGACTACCCATTCAACCAATAAATATAAGAAATAATTTTATCGTAAATGGGCTAGCAGCCCAAAGGAAGAGGAAAAAGAAGAACACACACCTGAGTTTCAAGGAAGCGATTATCAGAGTCTTTCAAGTGATACTTCACTTTCTACTTGCAGAAAGAGGTAGAAAAATGATGAGAACCTCCAAGGAAAATTTCGTGAGATAAAATCCCCAACCTATGAAGGAGTGTAATATCCTGAATTTTGGACCTAACACTAATAGGCATGATCCTACTGATTATGATGTTATCTTGTTGTTCTATTTCGATATACTGGGTCCAAGACCCCACTACATATGAACACGATGGTTTGTCTTATATATAGGGCGTAAGCCAATTGCTGATGATATATATACTCTTGTTTTTGTGTTGGGAATGGACCCTAAAGCACATGATTGATGAGATGTTTTGTGTTCAGGGAGGAGCTCTAGATCACATGAGTGATTGATGTTTGTGTTGAGCAAGAAGTTGTGGAGCACATGAGTATGATATTTTTGTTGATCATGAAGCTCTAGAACACATGAAAAGATAAATTGGAAGTGTTGGGCATAAGCCCTGGAGCATTCCAAGTTGATGTTGAGCATAATCTATGTAACATTAAATCCTTGGCCATTATATCGCTAGGTGTATCGTACAAGTGCATCCTAGCATTAGTGTTGAGCGAAGAGATCTGCAATTGCACTAAGTTTGTAAATGCATGTTTTTAGTGTTGAGTATGGGCTCTGGTAAGCACTAGGAGTTACTGAAAATAATTAATGATTCCCGAGTGAAAATGACTCGAGAAAAAATATTGATCTCATCTAACTTATTTATAAGATATTAAATGAAATTTTGAATTTCTGTGTACTCGTCAAATATTGAAGAACTGCCATGTTTTACGAGGGAATCCAACATGCAAGGATGTTTAGAGCTTCCTAACCTAGTAGACCTAACCATCTACCTGATGACCTTAATGAAGAAAGTGTCGTAATTCTAGGGATCATAATAAATGATGCCCAAAGACCATTGTTAACAAATGTTATATTATTATGCATTTTATACATGGTATGTATAAAGAATAAATATAGTAATGATATTAATAATATATGAAAGAAGGAAGAGCTTCATCTATTACTATTATTACTAAGATAAAAATTAAATAGTATAACACTTATGAAATTCCAATTAGGAACTAGCTAAAAGTTCCTAAGTTAAAATATTAAAAGTACTAAATTAAATAAAAAGGGTTAAATCAATAAATGAAGTGATTCTTGATTTAACTACCCCTTTGATTGAAAAGTTTGTCTATAAAGTCCCAATCCCAAGAGAGGCTTGGCGATCACATCATATATTTTCTTGGAGTCATTATTATTCCTGCTAATTCTCAAGAGATTTATTGAAGAACATTTCCCTAAGAGGAAGAAGGAGAACTGATCGAGACATGATATACAAACTAGGTAAGCCCCACCTTAGGAACTCTAAGCTACTTGCATGGTTGAACCAGCTCAGGGGGATCCGAATTTAAACCAGGAACGGTTCTGGGTCATGGTTGGGTGGAACGTGGTAGTTCCCAAGTGATTCAGTCATCTATACAGAGGTCATATGTGCCTATGAATTGTTAATACTGGGTAATTAAGTGTGGAGGTTTCAGCCATTAAAGGAGCTTCAATTTACAGGTATGAGGTTCTAAACTACCTATTTCACTTCCTTGGATAAGTGATGGATAAATTTTTCAAGGTTTTATATTAATTGTTCTAACCCTATGTATTATTTTTTCCCTTCTCAAAATTCTTCTAGGATTTACATAATAAATTATAAACCCTATGCTATAAATTTAAAACCTGTTGCAAGATTTATCCAGTCATTTGTTTCTTTTTTTTTCCAAGTTACCTATGTGCAAGCTATTTTACATATTAAACTCTATTCTCTTAAAACTTAGGTTTTATTTCAAAAAACAGGGCCTATATGTTTTAATTGTGTAGAAACCCTAATGGAATATTTCATATTGCCAGTAGTGCCTTGCTTAGATATAAGACTAGGTTCAATTCCAGATTTAAACAAAACTAATTATAGATTTTAATAAACTAATATATTATAAATAGAATCTAATGAACACTTTACATATGTGATATCAAGTATAAAAATCGACTATAAATACTAATTTAACAATATTTTAAACACAATATTCTTTATCTAAGTATAACCATAAATTTTAAAGGAACCAAGATAAGATAAAACCCATAAATAAACACATGCTAACAATCAATATAAACATTAGCAAATTCTTCTCAAAACAAAAATGATCATAAGTCGACAAACAGTCCAAGTGTCAAGACCATACAGATGGTCCACGATTTAATACATTTTTATTAGCAACATTATAAAATCATTATAGGATAATTTAAAAACCATATAGATACATAGAGGTCGTAGTTTCGACCCCTATGAGTGTTCGAGCCAAATCGCATTCCATATTTTATAAACCCTCATCTTAGACAAACAACCAAGGATCAAATCGTATAGAGTATCATTTTCTTCTACAATGACATGCTGTACTACTTACACACAGGTTGTAATTAACACTTAAATCCTTTACACAGAGGTCATAAGACCCATCAAAATTCTTATACACTATAACCCGTGGTCTCAGCCCCTTACATATACAAAAGTGAACTAAATTAACTATGTAATAATTACGACCCTGTCAAACGAAATAACCAGTAGCAGCAAAGGATTTATACCACCGTCAACCTCAAATACCATTTAAAGCTTTATAAAACAAACTATAAGGTCTAAATCTATTTCTCTATCGCAACTACAATGGTGAGTACCAGCACCATTCGTGGCGTAGCCTCAAAACCATTAATGCTGACTATGAGTCCTTCTTTTAACCAATACAGCCAACGAAGGATAATTCCACACAAACCACAAGCATCATAACCATGGAAATAAATACAACCATTATATATTCAAATCAACGCAACATAAAATTATAAACACAGTTGCTACCATTAACCGTTGCACCATTGCAAGCAATGGTGCTACCCATTCTACATAAAATAATCCATAAAAGAGTTTATACATAGTATTTTCTTACGGCCTTGCACCATTGTGAGAAATGGTGCTACCTATGGCTAGAACCATAACCAAAACACTAATCATAAAACACACAGAGCCTTTCATGAAGACAATCAGGCCTGTTTGATACACAGACTACCATACATTAATCCCTCTCCATCTAAATGACTGAGGCTGAAGGAGAAGTAAAAAACCCAACTAATGAAACCCAAAATCCTGTGGCATTTTTCCAATACACAGAGCTCTTTCAAGTTACAGAAAAACCCCCGAAACCCAAACGCATCCATTGAAACAAGACCAAGCAAACTAACCCACGAAGAGTGACACCCATTCGCAGCCACGATACCATAACAGGAAACCAGTAAGGAATTGCATAGTGAGCTTACCAAGAAGGTTGTCATTTCTATGGTTTGTCCTGCGAGCGATTATCCAACCCTTTACTTGCCCCTCTACAAACCTGCAATAGAATAAAGAAAAATTGTGAGAGGTATGAATAGTACCCACGAATCAAACCAACAACGATGCCAATGAAAACTAGACCCCCATCTTACATGTCTATCGAAGTATCACCATCGCCTTCCCTGACGCAGAGCAGGAGCACAGAACGAGCCACCAAGAAGCAAATATGCCAAACCCTAATATTTCTTGCCACATCTCCCAAGGAACATTGAAAGCACCACTGTGGCCACCATTAATGTGTAACAACCCCATAGTCATATAGTGAATGAATTATACCATAAACCTTCCACCCGAAATCTTACCATAAGGTTTAAACCCTTGCATGCTGCGAATACTATACGCTATAAGCTTTAAGACCGCGTGCATCAAAATCTTAGGCCTTAAGCCATAATACCATGGTATATGAAATATTCCATGGTATAATTTTTAATCCAAATTTTTTTTAACCAAAGTATTTACAAATTTTATAAACATATAATAAAAAAATAGATGTTAGTTCTTTTAGTAAAACAATCATATAATAAGAATATGTTATGCCATGAAAGGTTCTTAATATTTACACCATAAATAATAAATGCCACATAAATAACAAGTCTAGGTCATACAATTAATAAGTGCGGTGGTGACCTCGTCATGAAGCCCAAAGTCAAATAATAAAAACCAGTGAATGTCACTAGTACAAAACTATAAATGTGAGCGCTAGTGATCCAACGTTCAGAATCCCTTGACAAATTTGTCCATCTCTAAGTATACCTACACGTAAATGGGATAAGAGTGCATTAGTTCGACAGAACTAAGTAAGCCCATTGCATCAAGTATAAATTGTTACCTCTCAGGTAGTTACATGGGAGAACTATTCCCGCCACTTCACCCCTTTATCCATTAAACAAGTAAAGTCAGAATCATGTTTATGAGATTAAAAACATTTGAAAATCAGTCAAGTACATAATCAAAGTACCTAACATACATAGCATGGTGTAACCATAATAAATGCATAGTAACCAACATTATGACATCTTAAATAGCCATAGTAATAATCACATCGGAAAGTAAGGAAGCAAGGTGTAAGAACAACTTATGATGAAACAAATAGTATGAATAGAGTACAACACATTCTGCAAGTACAATAATGTCCAACATAGGTAGTTTGACTAGCCTATTAATTTTTTTTTTAGTTTTCAATTTTTAGGGACATTACAAGGAGAGATGAATACCGGGGAGAAGGCTAAATAATTGCTTCTAGGTATGAGAAAATACTTACAAGTATACAACTACTCTAGTGAAATGATATCCCATCTATCCATCTATAATTTAAATGGAAAAACATCTAGATGGTGGACAGACCTAAAGCATACCGAAAAGGATGAAGTAAAAGAAATCAGATAGAGTAATTTTCACAGAATATTTCAAGAGATATACATGTCTCAGAGATTATTTGACAAAAAAGTCAAATAATTTCATGAGTTAAGGATGGGTTACATGACCATGGATGCCTCCATTAACATATTTTTTGATCTATTACACTGCGTTCCTTACATAAATGACGAAAAGGTGAAAATACATCAGTTTTTGGGATGCCTTCCTCCCAATTTTTGAGAGAGAATTGAGCATGCCAAAAACTCTAGACGCTACCTTACAAAAAGATAGGATTTTCTATGAGCATGGACAACTAAGGTAGGAAAACATCAACAAAATTCGAGAAAGGTCTAGGAACTTCTTGGACAACCCCAAACCTGGTTTCAAACCACCACCTTACAGAAAACAGAACAACAGATTTCCAGCAAACAAGAACTTCAATAAGACAGGTGCAAAGCCAAATGTTCCTACACCAAATACCAATAATCTAGCTACAAACAGATGAGCCAAGTCTGCCCCACTACAAGTTAATTGTTGGAGATTCCAAGGACCCCACTATGCTAGATATTATCCAAACAAGATGGGTGGAGTCTTAAACAATCTACAGGAGGACCCAATGGTAAAGGACATGGCTACCACACTGAGGATCTATGCATCACTTGATGGTTGATAAGAAGACCATCATACCACTATGTTTGAAATAGAAGGTATGGTTTCAAACACTTCTATTTCAGTTTTAATTGATCTCGGTGCTTGTCGAATCTATGTATCACCCAAAAGTGTTGAAACATGGAAAATATACAAAATAAAACATGAGAAATCATGGCTGGTAAAATTATCCACTAGTACAAAAAGAAAGGTTTCAGAAATAGTGAGAAACTATGAGGTAAACTTGAATGGTTTTCTCGTTAAAATAGATTTGAATATCTTACCCTTGGGATTGTACAATGTACTTATCGGCATGGAATTTTTTGGACAAAACCATGTCATGATCGATTCTCTAAGCAAGTGAATCTTGTGGACATATAGCCAAGGGAATTGGACAAATATTCAAGGCATACCTAAGAAGGTTTTCGTTAGGTGGATATTTTCCTTACAAGCGAAGAAGTGTATTAGGAAGGGCTGCAAACTTTTTACAGTAAACATCCAGGATGTAGAAGCTGAGAGAGAACAACACATCGAGGACTTTTTGGTTCTTGTGGACTTTAAGGATGTATTTCCCAAAGAAACATTGGGATTACCACCAAAACAGGACTTAGAATTTTCCATGGAACTAACACCAAGGTCAGTACCTGCTTCGAAAGACCCATACTGCATGACCACAGTAGAATTGGTGGAGCTCAAATTGTAGTTAGAAGAGTTGATTGAGAAGGGTTATATCCGACTGAGTGTTTCCCCATTGGGAGCACCTATACTTTTTGTAAAGAAGAAGGATGGTACGATGCAAATGTGCATCGATTACCACCAAATTAACAAGATGACCATCAAGAACCGTTACCCACTCCCTAGTATCGATGAATAATTCGATCAAGTTGGAGGAGAAAAGACCTTTTCAAAGATCGACCTATGGTTTGTATTCTATGAGGTATGTATCCACTATGAAGATATGCATCAAACAACCTTTTGAATGCGATACAGTTGTTACAAGCTTTTAGTAATTCATTTTGGGTTAATCAATGCACCAACAAATTTTATGTGCATGTTGAACAATATCTTCAATAAATACCTAGATAAGTTTGTATTGGTATTTATAGACGACATACTAGTTTACTCGAAGAGTAAATAAGAACATGAGGAGCATCTCTGCATAGTACTATGGGTGTTATGAGAACACCATCTTGACACTAAGTTTAGTAAATGTGATTTTTAAAAAACACAGATACAATACCTAGGTCACATCATTTCCAAGAAGGGGATAGTCGTTGATCCAGAAAATATTAAATCCATAGAATAATGGCTACCCCTACCTATGTCACAGACATTTGGTCATTTTTGGGATTAGCAGGTTCCTATTGGAAGTTCATTGAGAAATTTTCAAGGATTTTCTATCTCATGACCACCTCAAAAAAGAAAGAAAACAAATTTTTGTAGACAACCAAGTGCAAGGTAAGTTTTCATAAGATTAATAATATTTTGACTACTAAACCGATACTACGAATTGTGGATCCCAATGGGGATTTCGTTGTTTGCATTGATGTGAGAAAAGAAGGACTCGGAGGAGTCCTCATGCAAAATGATTGCACGATCTGTTAATAATTCCAGCCACGATCTTGAGCTAGTAGAAATTATCCATGCTTTGAAGATGTGGAGGCACTACCTCATGAAGAAGTTTCTTCTGAAGACAGACAACATGAGTCTGAAGTATTTATTCGATCAACCATATCTAAATTCTAGGCCAGATGCTTGGCCTTCCATAGCGAGTACCATTTTGAATTAAAGCATATAAAGGGAAAGGACAATAAAATTGGTGATGCTTTAAGTCGATGAGATCATATGTTATATGAGGAAACCTTAATCCAAACAGATTCGTATTTGCATGATAGGATCGAGGAAACAAATGGAGGTGATTGTTTCTATGTTGAAGTCCTAAAAAATATTCAAGAGGACATCTTGTTTCAACAACAAAAAGAGTATAAGGTAGATGAGACCGGACTATTGTGGCCCAAAGAGAGATTGTATGTTCCAGAAGGAGGGGACATCAGGTCCTCCATCGTAACATAATTCCATTGGAAACCCTGCTCGTTACATCTGGGATATCAAAATATCATATCAACAGTAAAGAAACACTTTTTTTGGCCTATGTTAAAGTATGACATAGTGTTATTCATCGCAAAATGTCAATAATTTCAACTAGTGAAGGCTGAGCACCAACATCCTTCGAGATTACTACAACCTTTAATCATTCTATAATGGAAGTGGGAGGCCATTAGTATGGATTTTATTATGGTTCTACCAAAGATAAAGAAGCAAATGATTCCATCTTTGTAGTAGTTGATAATTTGTCTAAATTGACACACTTTATCCCAATTAATTCAACTTACAAGGAAATTCACATTTCCAACATTTTCTTAAAAGAGATATTCAAATTGCATGGGATACCCAAGGAAATCATCTCGGATTGAGAAATTAAGTTTACCCGTAAATTTTGGAGATCCATATTCTCCGGTTTAGAGAAGCAGTTAAAATTCAGTACTGCTTACAACTCGCAGCCAGATGGGAAAAGAGAATGAGAAAACCAGATTTTGGAAGATATGCTTAGAATGTATGTTATGAATAATCCCACCAAGTGGGAGGATTACCTACACCTAATAGATTTTCATATAACAAAGTATACCATACCTCCTCCAATATGATTCCCTTCAAGGTACTCTATGGCCAGAAATGTAAAACACTGATTACTTGGGATAACTCAGTGGACCGGCTCATGTTAGGGCCATACTTAAAAAAAGACTTAGAAAAGTCAGTCACCAAAGTACAACATAACCTTAAAGAAGTGCAAGACCGACAAAAGAGTTATGCAGATAAGAAAAGAAAAGATAAATATTATCATATCAGCGAACATGTTTACTTAAAGTAAAAGTGAAGAGAAGCTCATTGAGCTTGGGAAGATGCAGAAAGTTGGCACCAAGATTTTGTGGACCCTTTAAGATACAACCCAAGAGAGGGACAATGGAATATGAATTAGCTTTACCTACTCACATAAATTTTCATAATGTTTTCCACCATATTTATTAAAGAAATACGTATATTATACTAAACATGTTATTGATTAGTCCTTTTTATAGGTGGAAACTAAAGGGGAGTTTGTACCCAAAAAATTTTATGTTATGTACAAAAGCGAAGTACAGCTCAGGAAGAGAACCATAGTCCAGCTGAAAGTACAATGGAAGAAGTTTGGATCCGAGGAGGCCACTTGGGAGAATAAAGCCACCATGAGAGAGTCTTACCCCTCTTTATTTCATGACCTCATTCCTGGTCCCTAGAACACCAGGACGATGTTGTTCTAAGCGGGGAGGGATGTAATATCCTGAATTTTGACATTAACTATAATGGGCATGAGTCCCATTTGATATGAGTTACTTTGATGTTTATTTTTATATATTGGGTGTAAGGCCCCACTGCACATGAGTATGTTGATTAGTTAGATATATTGGGAGTAAGCAAATGCGTATGTTTTATTTATCATGTATGCAATTGTATAAGTTGGGAACAGACCCTTATTGATGAGATTATTGTTGTATTACGATGTACTAGATGTATTATGTGATTTACCTTAAATGCATATACTAAGATTATTATTGTCATAAAATGTGCAGAAGACTAAATTCTTGATTGATTTTTATAATGTGTTGGGTGTGGACCCTGAAGCACATGAGTGATGATATTTTGTGTTGAGAGCAAGCTCTGGATCGCATGAGTGATTAGATTTTTTGTTCAGTTCCATCTCTGGAGCACATGAGTTATCATATTTAGTGTTGAGAATAATCTCTAGAGCGCATGAATTATAAGAATTGGAAGTGTTGGGCATAATCCCTGGAGAATTCCAAATTGATATTGAGCATAAGGTCTGGAGCATCGGATCCTTGGCCATTGTATCCCTAGGTGTATTATACAAGTACATCCTAGCATTACTGTTGAGCGAGAGGCTCTGAAATTACACTAAGTGTAACTCCCAGTTTTTAGTGTTGATCTTGGGATTTGAATAGTGCCAAGAGTTACTGAAGAATTAAGAAGTGTTGAGTGAAAATGACTCTGAATAATAGAGAAATTTATCATACTTATTTTTAAGTTGATT
Source organism: Pseudotsuga menziesii (assembly GCA_001517045.1). Classification (NCBI taxonomy): domain Eukaryota; kingdom Viridiplantae; phylum Streptophyta; class Pinopsida; order Pinales; family Pinaceae; genus Pseudotsuga; species Pseudotsuga menziesii. Next base: position 413,246 of record LPNX011099062.1, read on the forward strand.
AAATGAAATTTTGAATTCTTTCTTCTCATCAAGTACTAAAGAACTACCATGATACATGAGGTAATCCAACATCCAAGGAGGTACAGAGCTGCCTAACTTAATTGAACCACCCTACCTGAGGCCTTGAATAAAAGAAAACGTATAAACTAAGGGAACCATCAAATAAAAGAAATTATGTTATATGATGCACACATAAATATTAAAAGATAATGTGCAAAGTTTATACATATCATGAATAAAATAATAATTGTATATATATATAGAAATAAGAATAAATAAAATAGTTTATGTATTTATTATTTACTAACATAATTAAATAAACATTCCATTCTAAAAGTTCAATTTACAAACTACTAAAAATTTCCTAACCTAAACAAAATAATTATTAAATTAACATGAAAACAATTAAAGATTATTTTCAAGAGGAGAATGGATTCTTGATCTAACTAAAGTTTAACTTCCCTTTCCTAAAATATTTTCTATAAAGATCCAAGCCAAGGGAAGGCTTGGGAATCTTATCATTATTTGCTAAGTAATTTTGGAGAGAATTTCCAAAAAAGAAGCAATCTTATACAAAACCTGATATTCCACATAAGAGAAGTCTCACCTTTAGGAGCTCTAGACTACTTGAACAGTATTTATAATTTAATTTAAATAGTATTTATAATCTCATAATTTAAACAGTATTTATACTCTCGACTGAAGATCTGTAATTTGAATACATGCTTCAGCTTGATTTCATTTGTTTAAATTATGAAAGTCAGCCTCTAATGTTTTAGATAATTTCTAGAGTTAATTTTTATGTTGCATGTTATTTTATTTGTTTAAATTAAACTGAGCCTTTAAATTTGTATGTAGGTTTAAAGAGAAAATTCTCTTAGCATTATGTATAAAACATTTTTTTAGAAGATTGATGTCAAGCAGTTTAAATTAGATCTAAATCCTAGTTTTAGATAAAACTAATCACCAGATCTCTATCAACATTTCTACTAAAACTAAAATCCTAAATATATTACACACGTATATGAATTACTATAAATTAAAACAGAGTTTAAACTAATTTAAACCATGTGATAAAAAAACACATGTTGTAATGTCCCAAAAAATTGAAAAAATAAATAAATTATAGGCTAGTGAAAACAACCCAAAAGGGGTCATTAGTGCTCATGTGGAAACATAGATGCTCCTTAAACTTTCAACCTCTTCGGATTCTGCCCATTGTCTTGTTAGCCTCTTATCCATTACATAACTTATTAGTTCGTTTACTTCGTATGTCTTAATTATATTATTTAAACTATCGATCTATCTTAGTTACTACTGTCGGTGAATTTAATGAGTTATTTGGATCATTGTTTTACTCCCGCACATGTGTACTTTGTTTATTAAATAAAAACAAACTTAACTTTGTTGATGGAAATAAAGTGGTGGAGTGGCAGGACTTGTTCTCCCATGACGATCTGAGAGGTAAGGTTACTCTTCGTTATGCAGGATTACTTAGATCATTCGAACTAAGGCACCTTATTCATTGATTCACAGGTTACTCTTACGACATTTGGATTATTGGTTACTTGACTCATTTCAGTTCTTAGTTAAACTTCCCATTCTATGTTGTACTTTTATTACTATTCTTTATTACTACTCAGGTACATCCTATGCTTACTAAATATATTTATTCATTAATTTAGTGGATGCTATGAATTTATTTTACTGTTCTTCCATTATTATTGTCTATCTCTTGTTTAGTTACTTACTCGTCTCTTGTTTCTACTTTGCAGGTTTTACCTTCGTGATGAGCTTATAGACTTACGCTTGTTTTTCCTAACAGGTACATCATGGCATACTACATTTTCCATTATGCCTAAATGCTATAACCTAGTCCTATGACTTAAACGCAAGCACTACCTATATGAGCTAGCACAAAGGGAAAGTGATAACACTATAAGCGTATGCTAAGAGAAGACATTATAACGTTATAATATAATGTTAAGGGGAAACATTGTAACACTATAGGATAGTGTTAAGGATGCGCATATCATAAGGTTGAGACTATGGTATACATACCATATCGATAGTATTGAGCCTTCGCTGACTTTTTAAGGGGTGGTGAAACCATAGTATAGAGGGTTTATCATATGGCATGGTTGTTTTAACGTTGGTCCATGATTTTATGGTTGGGGTTTATGGTAGCGTTAATGGCCATCATCTGGTGCCATTAATGCCATTGGGGTTGGTGAAAACCCTTGGCAAAGGATGGCATTCATTGTATGTGTATTATGGTATTGCCATTGTGGTGTAGTGAAGCCTCTGCACATTGGAAGAAGGGGACAACCCCATCAATTTGCAAGTGAGCTTAACCCAGCTCTGTGTAACATGCATTTCTTTGTTTGGTTTTATTTATGGCACGGTCATGACCCTCATTCCCTTTTGTTTTTTTTGTAGGTGAATGTGAAAGTGCTTCAAGTTTTTCACAAGCTACACTTATCGATTTGGGATTTATTCCTCACAGCCCGGGGTAACTTGTTAGCAAGTTTCCTTACCTCCTCTCATTCTGGCATTCCTTAGTTGGAAAATCATTACCGGGTTGGGGTTTCATGTGACACTTGTTGACTCTATCTTTTGGGTTTTAAGATATAGGTTGCTATATTTTTTATAGACTCTCGTTTGAGATATTGGGTAATTGTTTGGATCGTGGCTGCATCATTACTTGTAATGGTGCCATAGCTCACAACTTACCCATAATTGTTTTGATACTTTGACTGATTGTAGAGAGGGTTCGTGCCTCACTATGTAATTTCACTATGCGTTGGGTTTTAATATGAAGACTGTAAATGATTTTGATATGAAATGCCTACGATTTCATCCAGTGTTTAAATACTGTGTAAACTTGGGTTTTGTATGGTTATTTACTTGTTGTGTTTTATGTGGTTTTTAATGGAATCTATTATGGCCTTACAGCCTGTAGAAATAATTCTCTCCATATAATTATTATTGTTTTGGGTTACGGCCATATGCACAGCACTTTTTTTTCGTAATTAGTGTTTTGGGTTAAATTTTGAGTAGGGAGCTTCTACAGCTTAGGCGTTATTCCATGGGCTGCACCATTGTAACAATGGTGTCATAGCCCATTGGCTTACCACCACGCTCTGTGTTAGCTTGAAAAAATGGAGTCTATGTTTTAAAACATCAGAGCATTGTATTCTTTAGTTTTGTATTGAATCAGCGTGGGTGCAAGGCATCCCATGAATGGCATATGCCTCTCCCAATGACTGCAATAGCCTTTTAGTGGGTATTTTATGATGTAAATATTTTACTTGGAAAGATTCGTCTATAATAGCTAGTGTTATGACAACCCATGATATCGATTTGGTTTTAAAAGCATGATTCTGTGTTTAGCTTAGACTTGGCCAAGGCCGTATCCAGGGTCTTTACTACCTCACTTCTAATGTAAGCATCGTTTGGATTTAAAGGTATGTGGCATAGATTTAAAGCTTAGCCTATACATACTAGATATATAGCATGGGATATATGGAGATGGTTATGCGATTGCTTACTGATTGTATATGAAATACTTATGGTTTTATTAATGTTACCATCTTGGGTTTATACATCTACAGGATTCGATGGCGCGATGTCTTGATGACAAAGTGGGTTTTAATTGTTTAAATGATACATTTGGTTATGTATAGATTTTAAATGGGAATTTTAAAACCCTTTATGTGTTTAGAATGGATGACTGTAATAATAGGACTGTAAATTTGAACATTTGAGCTATGTTAATGGATATGATTTGGATTGTGGATTTTATATAGTAATACATAGTTTTATAATGGACCACATGGATGGTCACGATGCCTTCTTAGTTTGGTTAATTGTGATTATGTTTACCAAAATGAAATGTGATGATATTTAATTTGTTTCTACATGATTATGTAGAGCAGACCTTAGAAGGTCTTTAAAAATTTGTTAGCTCATTTATTGTATGAATTTTGTTCCTAGTAGATCTAGTTTAAAATAAATCAAATAGTACATAAATTATAAAACTATTTGAAGACTAATATATATATGTAATTATATATGTATATATATTTAACCTATACCTATGAACTAAACTTTGAATTTAAAAACAACCCTCTGCTAACAAATGAAATATGTCACCAGAGTAATGCGACCTGTAGAATAGGCTAACTGGTAACAAAACTAGGTGCAATGCACATAAACTAGTCATGGAGATAATTATAGAATTTCACTCAAAGTACGAACCCTAATAATGTATAGCATATAATAAAGATTCTTCGGCCTATGATTTGTAAATTGCATATACAACCTTAGCAGATTGATAACCATAAAACAGAACCACTAGGGTTAGAAATTTCATTGCATCCATTGCTCAACATAAACATTAATGAAACATTGGAAAGAAATAGAATAGTCCTTCAAATGGTTTCATACCTGAAATTGAAGCTATGTCAATGGCTGCAATTGCACACTTAAATAACTAGCCTTAACAATTCAATGCAGATCTGACCTTTGTTTGATGACCAAACCACTTGGGAACTACCACATTCCTCCCAACCATGATCTGAAACTCTTCCTGGTTCTAATCCGGATCCCCCCGAGCTGGACTCCAACATGAAAGTAGCTTAGAGCTCCTAAGGTAGGGTTTCTTAACTGGTAATCAATTCTGAATCAATCCTCTTTTCCTTGCAGAAAAAGTTCTCCAAGAAAACACTTGAGAGCAGAAAAGGCAGAATAATAATTCTCCTAGATAAAAATTATAACCCCCAAGCCTTTGCTTGGCTTGAGTCTTTATAGGAAGACTCTTTAGTCAAAGGGGCAGTTAAATCAAGAAATCCTTGATTTCTTGATTTAACCCTTTTTAATTTACTGGGGTAATATTTCAATTCTTAACCTAGGAAATTTTAACTAGTTCCTAGTTAGTCTTTCATAGATATTTCACTATTTATTAGTCCTTTAATAATAAATAATAATTGGAGGAGCTTATCTTCTTTATTTATTCGATATATAATTAATCATAGTTAATTCTTTATACATACTATGTATAAAATACATAGTATTAAAATACCTGTTAACACTTGTCTTCAAGCATGATGTGTCATGATCCCTTAGACGTAACTACACTTCTTTTATGAAGGTCAAGTAGATAGATGGCTTAGGTCTACTAGGCTAGGAAACTCTAAACATCCTTACATGTTGGATTTCCCTCGTATAACATGGTAGTTATTTAGTACTTGATTGAGAATACAGAAATTTGAAATTTCATTCAATCACTTAAAAATAAGTATGATGAGATCAACATTATTCCTCGAGTTGTTTTCACTCAGAGGTGATTTTAATCTTTTCAGTAACCCCTAGCGCTTACCAGATCCCATACTCAATGCTTATAACAGGGGGTTACAAACATAGTGCAATTCTATATCTCTCCCTCAATACTAAAATCTAGGATGTACTTGTACAATACACCTAGGGATACAATGGCCAAAGATCCGATGCTCCAAAGCTTATGCTCAGCACCAACATGGAATGCTCTAGAGATTATGCCCAACATTTCCAAATTATATTTTTCATGTGTTCCAGAGCTCTATGCTCAACACAAATGTAATTACTCATGTGCTCCAGAGCCTTTCGCTCAACACAAAACATCTCATCGATCATGTGCTTCAAGGTCCATGCCCAACACAAAACATATATATACCTATATATCATCAACAATTAGCTTACGCCCAATATAAAAAACAAATCATCATGTTCATATGCAGTGGGGTCTTCGACCCAAAAATAAAACATCAATATAATCATCATGATCAATAGGCTCATGCCTGTAAATGGTAGTTCCAAAATTCAGGATATTACACATGTTAATACTTGTTCGAAATATAATTTTTAAATAAATAAATTATAAACATTCAATCCAACAATCAAATCCCTTTGTAACCCAAACTCAAAAATATAAACTAAATGAAGTGGTAGTACTTTCTCCACTATCCTCTTTTGTGAAAATTAAATTGCTATTAATATATCCACAAATCTAGTTACCGGGCATAGGACCAAGCATGTAGAGATACACATGCACTATATCAGGGAATTAATGCATGACACGACCATCATTCTACAATATTGCCCCACTGATGAGCAGATTGCAAACATGTTCACCAAGATACTTTTAGAAAAGAAGTTCACTTACCTCCGTTCACTATTGGGGGTGATTTCATTAGGGTGATTAGATTACTTTCAATGTTCATCTTGATGGGGGTATTTTCCCACTAGGTTTTCCCTCTTTTCCTCACTTAGATTTATTTTTTATCACTGTTTGAGTTACATTATTGTAAAGAGTGACCTATGGCCTTTGTTTATGGGGCCCTAGCATTTCATGCACTTTATTTTTATTGCTCTTGAGTATAGATTAAGGGGGGGTGTTGGAGACATTTACCGAACATGCACACTTAATTTGGTCAATTAGGCCTTGCTCAACCACTATCTTAATTTTTATTGACTTAATCGGCATTAGATGAGCACACTATGACATCAACATGAGCACACCCATGACTACCTTCAGTCAAGGAGGCCAACTAAGCCTTCTCCTTCATTCAGGGAGGCTAACTGGGCTTCCTCCCTCAAACAAGGAGCACTTAGGGGGTGACTTGAGTGTCTTGAATGCACCTAATTTCTAACTAGTTTTTACAATTAGTTAAGCTAAGTGGTGAAGGCACCTCCACTCATTATATTGATTATTTTTATTAATATTTATGAACTGAAGTCAAGTAGGGAACCTCCAAGCACCTTTGATGACCATTTTGACTTTATTCAACCTCATCAAGGTTCATTGGAGTTAATGACAAGCTACCACTTCATAGAAAGATCAAACTATGAAATAATTCCTTGCAACCAAATAGCTTGGATGTAAGCATTCACCGCTCCTCGGTACTCGACCTCTACTGAAGACAACTCTATGGTGGCCTTATTTTTGCTAGACTAGAAATGGGGCCACTACCAAACATGAAGACATATCCAGAAGTAGACTTCTGATCAATAGAATCACCTGCCAAATCAGAATCTATGTAACCAAGCAGCTCTACCTCGGAGTCTGCAGCATAGTGAATGTCGTAGGTCATCATTCCATAAATATACTAGAGGATCCTCTTGGCTACCTTCCCATGAATATCATTAAGATTATGCATGTATCTTGACAAAACATTCATGTCATAATAGATATCAGGCCTAGAATGAGTCAAGTAGAGCTAGCTACCTATCAACTGTCGATAAATAGTGTAGTCCAAGGGAGGTGTGCTTTTTCCTTCTTCAAGGCTGATCCCTGAAAGGAAAGGGAATGGAGAAGATTTAAAGTCAGCCATATTAAAATTGAATAACAGTTATGATATGTATTTGGACTGAGTGACCATTATCCCATCAATACTTTGCTCAATTTCGAGCCCAAGAAATTGCTTCAAGAGCCGCAAATCGCTCATTTCAAATGCATTGAGGAGAGTAGTTTTGATGACTAAAATAGAAGTAACTGTGCTACCTGTAATCAGTAAGAATCAACATATAAAAGAATAATAATAAAATTACCATCATACTTTTTTATATACACATTCGGATCTTATTTACACCTTTGGAAGTTTTGCAAGAGAAGGAAGGCATCCATCTTGGAATACCACTCTCTTGGGGCTTGTTTTCACCCATATAGTGACTTCTTTAGTTTGCAAACCAAAGATGGATCAGAAATGTAGCCCTTGGGATGATTCATGTATATCTCCACATGAATATCTCCATGAAAAAAGGCAGGATTAACATCCATATGATGCACTTCCCAATGCTTAGATGCAACAATTACCAAAACTAGGCGGATGGAGTCCATTGTTGCAACCAGTGCAAAAGTCTCATGGTAGTCCAAACGATAGACCTCAGAGAAACCTTTTGCTACCAGTATTTCCTTATATTTTCAGTTTGTACCATCAGCAGGAACCTTAGTCTGAAACACCCACTTGCATTGAACCAATGTCCTCCCTGGAGGAAGAGAAACTAGCTCCCAAGTAGTGTTTTTCTGAAGAGAATTCATCTCTTCGTCCATGGTAGCTTTCCATCTCGGATCCTTCCGAGCATGGTAGTAAGACTTAGGATCTAAAATTATCATTAAATAGAAAGACTCAGATAGAAAATAATCAGGAGGAGATAGTGCAACACCTGCTCTTTGGAAGACAGGGTTCTCCTTGGATCATCTGAATTTCCAATGTTATCACCTGAGGAGGAGAGTGTCTTTCGGGCCCAAGTTGGGAGATGGTTTTGTACTTCAGGTTCTGATTCAGAATATTATGTCTTCTTCTTGCTAATATAAGAATTTAGAGGATCCAAATCAGGTTCATCACCCCCAATTGCATCATCCAAATATTCAGTAGAATAGGAAGGAAATTCATCAGTTTTCTCCTTCACTAGTTATACCTCCTAAAGAGGCTCATCAAACATGACACTCCTTTCAATCATGATATATTTTTTTATGATATCCAAAAGATTGAAACCTTTATATTCGTCAGTATATTCAATAAATAGACATTTTATGCTTTGTGGTTGCAAATCCCTCCTTTTTTCAAGCGGAATGCAGGCCCATGCAGTGGACCCAAACACCCTCAAATTTGACACATCCGGCTTGTGTCTGAAATATGCTTCGAAAGGGGTCTTACCTTTCATTGTGGCACTATATTTTGAATATATTCTGTAGCATGCATGGCTTCATCCCACAAATTTGTATCCAACTTCTTTGATTACAACATACAAGTGGTCATCTCCTTGAGAGACTGATTCTTCCTCTCTGCTACATCGTTCTCTTGGGGAGTGTCGGGGACTGAATGTTGGATTTGAATACAAATTTGGGAAAATATGTGTAGTAAATAATTAATGATATACTCCCCACCATTATCATATCTCAAAATCTTGATCTTTTTTTTAGATGCATTCTCAATCAAAGCCTTCAATTCAGTGAATTTTTCCAAGACTTTCGACTTCTTTTTGATAAAAAAAGACCCATGTGTATTTGGAAAAGTCATCAATGAAAGTGAGAACGTAACTTGATCCATTCATGGATGTGATAGGCATGGGACCACTGATATATTAATGTATCAGTCTCAATATGCATGATGCTCAGCTTGCCTTCCCTGGATCAAACTTATTCTTAGGGTGCTTGCCAACAACACAGCCCTTGCAAATTCCGATGGTAGATTTGATGACCGGGAGGCCTTCAGCCATAGAATTATTATGTAATTGCTGCAAGTATTTAAATTTAAAGTGGCCAAACCTCTCATGCCACAGTCTACTAACCCCATTTCCATGAGTTAGCAATGCGGTGGGCTTTGCATCCACCACAAAATGGAAGAACTTGTAGGATTTTGCATGCTCGTTTCCAAAGCCTTTTGCTACAAGTTTGCTGGATGCAAGTTCTATGATATATACATAATATGGGATAAATGAGACTCTCTTGGGCACGCCCGTATGTGTCATTTGATAAACACTTAGGAGGTTTGATGCAAGAAATGGTACATACAGAACATTGGAAAAATAACCATGATCAAGATCTACAGTACCTTGTCCTTCGGATATGATTGTGGACTCATCTCCCATGTGGATGGGAATATATTTTCCAGTCTCAAAAGATGAGAAAGAGTCTCTTTCAGCCATCATGTGATTCAAAGCTCCAGAATATATAAAAATATATTTGGACTTCGAAGTGCTTGCCATGAGAGCATGACCTCTTTCATGTTGTGGTTCTTGATCTTGTTGATCTCTCCTCCCAAATATTTCTGAAATATTGATGTGATTTTTCTCAAGAAGAGAAGTAGCTTCATCAAGTTTCTTTTTCATGTAGGCATGTTCAGGGTGGAAGCCCTTCCTGCAATATGAACACTTGACTTTTTCCTTTTCATGATGTCCTTTTCTTTTGCTCTTCTTCAAGCCAGAAGGCTCTTCATGCTGCTAGTTTTCAACTTTACGCTTAGGAGCTTCGAATTTGGTTTTTGGGTTCTTCTATTGCTTTTCTTTACCCTTCAAATATTTGGGCCCCGAAGCATAGAGAGATTTATCATGGGAGGATTTGATGATCCCCATTTGGACAAGATTATCATGTTCACTTGTTAGAGACTTAATGAAGGCATTGAGTGAAGGAATCTTCCATCCAGGGGTTCTGATATTCCCCGCACAGGATGTAGAGAAAAACACCAAATAATCAGCTCCAAGTTTTGAGAGTATTGTGAGGATGAGATGATCATCCTACTTCTCCACCTAACATTGCTTCAACAGTAAGACAATTTGCTTGAACTTTGTGAAAAAATCATTTAAGGTATCGAAATTGGAAGTTTGGAGAGACATCGGCTCATTTTCAAGCTGGTAAACTCTCAAATCATCCTATTTTCCATACAGGGTGTCAAATTTTTCCCAAATTCCTTTGGAGTCTTTAATCCTGAGAGATGGAAAAGAAGATCCCAGGAAATAGAGAGGCACAAGAATCTGAATGCTTCATCTTTCTTGTTCAAGAATCTAGCTTTGTCTATCACATGAGTAGGCTCTTCTTCAGTGTCTATAGTGACCCGATAGAGTCCTCTTGTACATAAATTGATCTCCATATCTCCTTTCCATGAATGGAATTTGAACAGAGTCAAGAGTTCAACCAAAGAAGCCATCTCAAACTACTGTAGCGAATACTTTCACCTATTAAAACCTGCAAAGCACAACAAAAGGTGCACCGTAAGGTCAAATAGCCTGTACATTTTAGGATTTCATCACACCTAGCATAGTTGATCCAACAAGCTTGATCAATAATTCCTTAACTTGGGGTATTAAGTGGTAAGACTTGGCTTCTGGTGCAGTGCTAGATTTTTGAGCTTTTACTCAATTTTTCATGCAAGATCTGTAAAAAAACATGTTTTTGAGAGATGTGAGCTTCCTCCCACCATGAGCTCTGATACCATATTAATATGTCACAGTAATCTAGGGATTAAAACACAGTCTCATAGAATATTTTAGATAATTAAGCATGAAAATGGCATAATGGTGCTGCAATTGGAGTAGCAGCTATGTATAATCAATAAAGAATCAATAATACAATACAATGATCATGCAAGATGCATGAATTTGAATACAATTCAAATTCCCAAGGAGGTAATTCGAATTGAATGAATGTGTGTAGCTTAAATAAATGTAAGCCACAGTCAACACACCTATTTAACCAATTGATCAAGTCCTGATTGACTCAACTGAGTCCTAACTGAAGTCAGAGTGCAATAGATGACTGAGTCTAACTAAACGTAGCCCAGACACATGTCAATGCATGCCAACAAACAAGTGGTAGCACATCATTAACTCCAATGAACCCCAATGAGGTTAACTGAAGTCAAACTAGTCATCAGAGGTGGTTGGAGGCACAGTTGACTCCACTTCATAAATATTAATAAAAATAATCAATATAATGAGTGGAGGTTCCTTCACCACTTAGCTTAACTAATTATAACAATCAATTAGCAATTAGGTGCATTTATGACACTCATATCACCCCCGAAGTGCTCCTTGTTTGAAGAAGGAAGCCCAGTTAGCCTCCTTGAATGAAGGAGAAGGATTAGTTGGCCTCCTTGACTGAAGGTAGGCATGGGTGTGCTCATGTTGATGTCATAGTGTGCTCATCTGATGCCGATTAAGTCAATAAAAATTAGGATAGTGGTTTAACAAGGCCAAATTGACCAAATTAAGTGTGCATGTTGGGTAAATGTCTCCAACAAACAAAACTACAAAACAACCATCAAATATTATAGATTACATATGAATTACAGTAGACAAGAAAAATCCAAGTCCAAACCGAGTTCCATTCCCATACACATCGTATTGATGGGGTTACAAGAATAAAAAAATAAACACCACATAAAACACATTAATGAAACAAATCTCAAATATTTCTCACAGTCATAGTATCCACGCGACCCAAGGTCAAATCCATTAAACCACAAACGTGAAGAAAGCAATTAAACTACAAATGTTTAAACCATTAAACCCATCCAAGGATTCAACCCAGTTTCCAACCACGTATAGATAGGCTGGGATATTCTTAATAAACCAAACCATACGAACCTAGAATCAAATCATATAAATTGAAAGCTAAAAATATTCATCATATTACACAGACTGTGTTATTCACGCAGGGTTTATCCATTATGACTACCTACTAAATTTATCAATTCACCACATCTAAACTTATAGACGAGCTATGCTATTTCACTTAAACAAAACAAATATACATATAGGAACTATTCTACGAAATTTAAATGTATCTACATATGCTACGTTACAAATTCAAGGCATGGGACCAAGTCCTTATGGTTGCTTGTGGAAGATGACCAAATCCTTTAATTAACAAAGCAACATTCAATATCAACCAACGCATCAATTAAAACCACATTTCCACCATTCGTATCCATTATTGAAACCTTGGCATCGCAAGTTCCATTGCAAATCAATGGCACTGTTAACATTTAAGAAACACATACAAATTTTACAGAGTTGTTTAAAAAAAAACACAGGAAATATCCCATTAAGATTTAATTAAAACCAAAATCCATTTCATAGTTAAATGGTAAACCAAACATATAGTTATGAGTCTCTATTAATAATCAAAACATGACATTTATATTACAGATCCATGTAAATGCATTTACACAGTCGCATTTAAACAATGCCCAATGATTTGACTAAACCCCAAAACCCAACCAAACAATGAATAACGTAACCATTACAACCATGCATCTCCCATACCCAGTTTTGAAACCATTTAAGAACAAAGCAAGTTCAGCATTGGGTACAGGGCCATTGCTCTACATGGGGCTTAGCCAGGAGGGTTGCACAGTAAACCCAAAATGTCTTCCATTCCAAACCACAGAGTACCTAAGCTATATTCACTTGCAAATAATGAAAACCACTATAGGTTCAGAAGTATGCAGCGAATATAAAACTAAACCAAGAATCAAAGGTGCAATCATACAGATAGTGGTTTATGTACCAATGTTCTCAAGGGAATTTTGGTTTCTCTACATGGTATGCACATCTCCCACCTAGAGCATGAGACCTCCCTCCAAACAAAAACAAAGACCAAAGAAATGACAATTTAAACCCTAATGAAGTTCATAAGGGAGGTAGCCCGTGCAAACCAAGGTGCAATTAATGTGCCAACCTGGACACCACCTTGATGCAGATCAAAACCCACATGCCTAAAGTTTGGCTCCACATTGTTTTCCACCATTTCATTTCCCTTTTGCATAGCGTTAAACCCTCCTATATTGCAATTTTCATAGGTATTTGTTATAGTTTTGATGGAATAAAATATGCCATAGAATAAACCCTCCACATTAAAGTTTAAACATAAAAGGATTTATAAACAAGTTTTTAAAACTTCATCACCATAGTTTACAAACATCCATGCATATAGTATACACCCCTTATTGTAGTTTATAAATTATGTTTTGAGACCTTTATGATTAGAACCTTTTGCTTCTATATTTTAGCATAGCATTAGTAATTCTTAAGTGTAGATTGTTGTAGATGTGAGGAAGTTGTTTTTTCCACATCCACAAGATTGGGTTCACATGGGAATTACCTACATAAGAGTTTGTACACATGCATTAGCTCCTAATGAAGGAATTAAACCCCATAGAATAGAAGCCTTACCTTTTCAAGTGGATCTTTAAGGGATAGAACCCCGCCACTCCACCCCTTGACATACAGACGTAAGTTAGCCTCTTCATATTAAACAATAAATAATTAAATACACATAAAATGAAAGTAAGACATAAAACATAGTAAGTATCAACAATGTCAATAAATAAGATAAAGAGGAAAATTAATTTATAATCCCATCGAAGTATAGAATAGTAATATGTAGACATCATCATCATACACGAAAAAAACACAAGGAAAACAACATACAAAACTTAGGCTTAGTTCTCCGAACAAAATTTTATTCCGCAGCAAGAAAATGAAGATGTCCTTAAGATCTAGCAGTTTATTAGCCTACAAAAATTTTATTTTATTTTATGGATTTTAGGGACATTACAAGTTGTATCAGATCCCAGCTTCAAATACTAAGAGACCTAATGGGTGCTACTGAACATTTGTTGCAGAAATAAAACATTTCAAAAACTGTATTTGAAATTTTGTTAACTAACACAACATTATTTGTTACTAAATGTTTTAATTCCAGGATTAAAGAACAGTTCAGATCATAAATATAGAGGAAACTAATATCCAGAAATAAAATCTGAATTCCTCAACACGGAAAGAAGAACTCGTGATGGAATTAAATTCCAATCTAATGAAAACCATACAGAGTTTGTAAGTAGATTTACAAATCTTCAAAGATGATAATATGAATGAGAGAAAAGAGAAGAAAGAAAAAAATGAAACTCGGACCATTATGGGAGGAATCCCGCATGGATAGCCTACCCATTCAACCAATAAATCTAAGAAATATTTTCATTGTAAATGGGCTAGCAACACAAAGGAAGAGGAAAAAGAAGAACACACACCTGAGCTTCCAGAAATATATTGTCATAGTCTTTCCGATGATACTTCACTTTCTCCTTGCAGAAAGAGGAAAAAAAATGATGTCAACCTCCAAGGATAATTCTGCAAGATAAAAGCCCCAACCTATGAAGGAGAGATGAATACGAGGGAGAAGGTTGAAGAATTGATATAGGTATGAGAAAATACTTATGAGTACACAACTACTCTAGTGAAATGAAAGATTCTCTAGCCATCTATAATTTAAATGGAAAAGCAGCTAGATGGTGGAGAGACCTAAAGCATACCAAAAAGGATGAAGTAAAAGAAACCAGATGGAGTAATTTTTGTAGAATATTTCAGGAGACATACATGTATAAGAGATTCTTTGAGAGGAAAGTGAAAGCATTTCACGAGTTAAGGAAGGGTTCCATGACCATGGATTCCTTCATTAACATATTTTTGGATCTCTTACACTACTTTCCTTACATAAAGGATCAAAAGGTGAAAATACAACAATTTTTGGGATGTCTTCCTCCCAATTTTTGAGAGAGAATTGAGTTTGACATGCCCAAAACTCTAGAAAATAACTTACACAAAGCTAGGATTTGCTATGAGCATGGATAACTAAGGCATGAAAACGTCAATAGAATTCGAGACAAGTCTAGGACCTTCTCCAACAACCACAAACCTGGCTTCAAAACACCTCCTTAAAGAAAATAGAACTACGGTTTTCCAACAAATAGAAACTTCAACAAGGCTAGTGCAAAGCCAAATATTCCTGCACTAAATACCAACCAACCAGCAGAAAGTGGAAGAGCCAAGGCTTCCCCGCTGCAAGTTAACTGTTTGAAATTCCAAGGACCCCACTATGCTAGAGATTGTCCAAACAAGACGGGTGGAGTCTTAAACAATATACAGGAGGACCCAATGGTATAGGACATTGCTATCACACTGAGGATCTATGCAGAACTTGATGGTCGAAAAACAGACCATGAGGATACTATGGTCGAAATAGAAGGTACGGTTTCAAACACTTCTATTTCAATTTTGATTGATCCCTGTGCTTGTCGAAGCTATGTATCACCCAAAATTGTTGAAACATGTAAACTACAGAAAGTAAAACATGAGAAACCATGGCTGGTATAATTAGCCACTGGTACAAAAAAAAGTTTCTGAAATAGTGAGAAACTGTGAGGTAAACTTGAACAGTTTTCCCGCTAAAATAGATTTGAATATATTACCCTTTGGATCGTATGATGTACTTATAGGCGTGGATTTGTTTGAACAGCACCATATCATGATCGATTGTCTAAATGAGACAATATTGTGCATGGATAGCCAAGGGAACAAACAAAGATTCAAGGCATACCCAAGAATGTTTCTGTTAGACAGATATCCAGAAGGGCTGCAAACTTTTTGCAATAAACATCCAGGATGTAGAAGCTGAGATATAAAAACATGTCAAATTTTTTTTTGTTCTTATGGACTTTAAAGATGTAATTTCTGAATAAATACTGGGATTACATCCAAAATTGGACTTACAATTTTCCATACAACTGACACCAGGGTCAGTACCAACTTCGAAAGCCCCACATCGCATGAGCGCACCAGAATTGGTGGAGCTAAAGTTGCATTTACAAGAGTTGATTGAGAAGGGTTATATCCGACCGAGTGTGTCCCCATGGGAAGCACCTACATGTTTCATAAAGAATAAGGATAGTACCATGTGAATGTGAATTGATTACTGCCAACCTAACAAAATGACCATCAAGAAATGTTACCCACTCCCAAGGATTGACGACTTCTTCGATCAATTCAGAGTAGAAAAAATGTTTTCAAAGATCAACCTATGGTATGGATACCATCGATTATAGATCCGTGATGAATATATACATAAAACATCATTTTGAATGTGATACAACCATTATGAGTTTGTAGTAATTCCTTTTGGGTTAACCAATGCACCAGCAACTTTTATGTGCATTATGAACAATATATTTAGTAAATACCTAGATAAGTTTGTATTGGTATTTATAGAGGACATACTAGTTTACTTGAACAGTAAAGAAGAACATGAGCAACATCTACGCATAGTACTACGGGCGTTATGGGAACACCAACTTTATGCTAAGTTTAGTAAATGTGATTTTTAGAAAACACGGATATAGTACCTATCTCACACCATTTGCGAGAAGGGGATAGATGTTGACCCAAAAAATATTAAAGCCATAGAATATTGGCCTACCCCTATCTATGTCACAGACATTAGGTGATTTTTGGGACTAGCGGGTTACTATTGGAAGTTCATTGAGAAAGTTTTGAGCATTACTTGTGCCATGAATGCCTTACAAAAGAAGGCAAACAAGTTTTTGTGGACTACCAAATGCAAGGAAATTTTTCAGAACCTTAAGCAGCTTTTGACTACTGCATTGATACTATGAATTGTGGATCCTGATGGGGATTTTGTTATTTGCACTGATGCGAGCAAAGAAGGACTTGGAGGAGTCCTCATGCAAAATGATTGCATTATTTGTTACAAATTGCGGAAATTAAAGGAACACAAAAAAAAAAATTATCCCACCCACGATCTTGAGCTAGCAACCATTATCCACACTTTAAGTATGTGGATTCACTACCTCATGGGGAAGAAGTTTCTTCTGAAGAAAGACAACATGAGTCTAAAGTATATATTCGAGCAACTAGATATAAATGCCACGAAGTATAGATGGTTGGCCTTCCTTATAGAGTACCATTTCGAATTAAATCATATAAAGGGAAAGGAGAATGAAATTGATTCTTTAAGTCAACGAGATCATGATTTATATGAGGCAACCTTCAGCCAAACCGATTCGGATTTGCATGATAGGATGGGGACGATAAACAAATTTTATTGTTTCTATGTTGAAGTTCTCAAAAATATCCAAGAGTATAGGTTTTTTTAACAACAAAAAGAGTATAAGGTAGATGAGACTGGACTATTATGGTCCAAAGAGAGATTGTATGTTCTAGAAGGAGGGGACATCAAGTCCAACCTCCTAATGAAATTCCATTGAAAACCCTACTCAAGGCATTTGGGATATTAAAATATGATATCGATAGTAAAGAAACACTTTTTTTGGCCTAAGATAAAGGTCGACATAGTGTTATTCATCGCAAAATGTCAAGAATTTTAGCTAGTCAAGGCTGAGCACCAACATCCTTCAGAATTAGTGAAATCTTTACTCATTCTGGAATGGAAGTGGGAGTTCATTAGTATGGATTTTATTATGGGTCTACCAAAGAGGAAGAAGCAAAATTATTCTATATTTTTACTCATTGACAAGTTATCTAAAGTGGGACACTTTATTCCAGTTAACTTAACTTACAAGGAAGTTCACATTACCAACATTTTCTTAAAGGAGATATTCATATTGCATGGGATACCCAAGGAAATCATCTCGAATCGAGACATGAAGTTTACCAGTAACTTTGGGAGATCCTTATTCTCTGGTTTAGAGATGCAGTTAAACTTTAGTATTACTTAGCACCCACAGATAAATGGTCAGACATAACGGGTAAGCCATATTTTGGAATACATGCTTAGAATGTATGTTCAGAGCAATCCCACCAAGTGGGAGGATTATCTGCACCTCACATAGTTTGCATATAACAATGGATACCATACCTCCACCGAGATGAGTGCATTTAAGGTACTCTATGACAAAAAATGTAGAACACCTATTACTTGGGATAGCCCAGTAGACTAGATCATGTTAGGGTCGGACTTACTAAAGGACTTGGAACACTTAGTCACCAAAGTACAACATAACCTTAAAGAAGTGCAAGACCGCCAACACGGGGGATTCACTTGTTGACCAATATCCTATCACGTTAGTTCATATTGTGGGTTTTATTTTAAAATTATTAAAAATTGAACCAATATATTGCAGGTATTGGGGGGATGAGGGGTTTAAGGTGGGGGTGGGTAGGATGGTTTATAAGGATTGAGGTATAAAAAGGGGTGGGGNTTAAACAAAAATATTTAGGGTCAATATCTCTGGAAATTAATATTATTCTTTAATATCCCACGATCACACGTGCTATGTGAGATGTTCACTAAGTGAAGTCTGCGTGACCGCCAGAAGAGTTATGCGAATAATAAAAGAAAAGATAAATATTATCATATTGGTGAACATTTTTACTTAAAATTAAAAGAGAAGAGAACGTCATTGTGTGGAAATTGAACAAAAGTGATAGAACGATTACACTCACAAAATTGCTAATCAAACATGCAAAATTACAAACAAAGGAGACTGAAACTAGAGCATAACACTAATCTGTATTGAATAAGTGTACAATATCCAACCTTATGAATTCATAGGCTTATGCAACATATAATTACATGAGATATTCGAATGCATAAGGATGCCATTCGAAATAGTCAAAAAGTAGGCTTACTAAATCTAGTCAAATCCCCCAAAGGTGCATAAAGTAGTTTCCAAATCCACTTAGAGACTCGTGAATTGGAAAAGTCAATTAGGCAAGCTAATAAGGGATGGAAATAAAACTCATACATTCTTTTATTAGGATAAAAGGAATGGAGGATTATGTGGGCAAAAAACAAGTCAACTACACCTACTCTTGCTTTCCCTTTTGCCTTATTTCTAAATAAAACAGGCATCTTTGCAGAAAAAGCAGATATGCACTTTGGAGGATCTAGAATAAAGAAGACATGCTAAATATGGTTTCCAGGAGGTTTCCCAAGCGCTCCATGGCTCATTTTTAGCAAGTTTGACTTCTATGACATGTGGAAGACAATGTTAGTTTTTCAACATTTAAGCTATCATTATGTTAGGATCTTTTCACTGAGAGAATAACAAGTACAGCAATAACATAAGCACATCACATGAGACAAGAGACACAAAGATTTTAGGAGGGGAAACCACAAATGGAGAAAACCCCTCAACTTCCTCTAAGATAGTATCACCACAAGATGTGAAAACCAAAACAGTAAGATGACCTCCCAACACAACAGCAGCCTTCTGTTTTCTGTCAAGCCAAAGTATTTCCTTCTCCAAAGGTGCACCACACTTGAGAGAGCAAGTGATGTTAGTCACAAGTGATAAATAGAGAGACACACCCTCTCTATTTATATTAGTCCATTCACTTAAGTTGCCATTTCACACGTAGGCTCAACCCTAATAATTACTACTCGAGCCTACACCTTAATTGGTGTATAATAACTCAAGTGCCCCGAAATAGAGGGGACTTACCTAATGACTTGACATGACATGATTACACTATTGATCCTCCCGATCGGAACATCGGGGTATGACCACATGACTCAAATGCATAATAGAAACATCCTGAAATAACCATCGGGTTACAATACATAGAATACATAGAAGAATACATTCCGAAGTTACATATACATCAACACTCCCTCTTAACTAGGAAGGTATTCTTTCAACACAATTTTTCAGCACTGGTCTTCTTCTCTGCTTCAACTGGATCATCTTCGTCTTTGATTCATCTTTGTCTTCAAGTCATCTTCATCTTCAAGTCATCTGGATCATCTCTCGATCTGGATCATCATAGAATGGCATCACTAGATCTAGATCATCACTCGATCTGGATCAACATCACTGGACTGGATCTGGATCATCTCTCGATCTGGATCTCTGCTGCTGGATCTGGATCATCACTCGATCTGGATCAACATCACTGGAATGGATCTGGATCATCTCTCGATCTGGATCTCTGCTGCTGGATCTGGATCATCACTCGATCTGGATCTCTTGGAGTCATCATAACTGGATCTGGATCATCACTCGATTTTGATCTCCTCTAGTCATTATCATGTGTGTACTATCTCGTCATAGGAAGTTCTACAAAGCCATCCCTTTTTCATGCTAGATGTAGGCCTACCCTCATGTAGGTCTTCGCCCAGCACTTACATCTGACCTGCTCGTCAGAAAGGAACGCCCAGCACTCACATCTGATCATGTAGTAAACTACAATCCCATCAGAAAGGCCCAGCACTCACATTCACCAGCATGGTAGGCACAATCAACTACCATCTGTGAAATGGCTCAGCACTTACATCTGACCTACTCGTCAGAAAGGCCCATCCATCCAGACAAGAACACATCCTATCACAGTGATGGAAGACTCCCACCCAGACAAGAACACATCCTATCATAGTGGTGGAAGATTTCTTGACTTTCATCCAGACAAGAACACATCCTATCACAGTGATGAAAGACTCCCACCCAGACAAGAACCAATCCTATCACAGCGGTGGAAGATTTCTCCACTTTCATCCAGACAAGAACACATCCTATCACAGTGATGAAAGACTCCCACCCAGACAAGAACCAATCCTATCACAGTGGTGGAAGATTTCTCCACTTTCATCCAGACAAGAACACATCCTATCACAGTGATGAAAGACTCCCACCCGGACAAGAACCAATCCTATCACAGTGGTGGAATATTTCCTACACTTACATCCATCCAGACAAGAACACATCCTATCATAGTGATGGAAAGGCTTGCACTCACATCTGATCCTATGAGAAGACATCTCTGTAGTCATATCAGAATGGCCCCCAGTCCTCCTCGACTAAGCTATCTAGTAACTGACCAGGCACCTCCACTCTCCTAGAGAATGGCAGTTGCCCTTACATCCGACCTGCTCGTCGGAATGGCCAACACTCACATATGACATGGAAGGAACTAAATCCTTTAGCCATGAACAGAATGGTTCAGCCCTTACATCTGATCAAGTGGGAACACATCCCTCTGTCATATCAGAATGGCTATACAGTCCTGCACTGAATGATCCTAGTAACTGACCAAGTGCCTCCATTCCTAGAATGGCAATTGCCCTTACATCTATGCTACTCGACAGAATGGTACAGCCCTTATATCTGTCCTCCTGAACAGAATGGCTCAGCCCTTATATCTGACCTCCTCGTCAGAATGGCTATAAATCTCATATCAATCATGGAAGGAACCAATCCTCTCACCATGACGAAATGTCTCAGCCCTTACATCTGACCATGGAAGGAACCAATCCTCTCACCATGTCAGAATGGCTCTGGGTCTCAACACTGTCTCTGGGAGGAAGCCTCGATCTGGATAACACCAAGTCTCTCTCTGAAGTACTCAAACTTCAGCCTAGCCAATGGCTTCGTCAATACATCAGCTATCTGTTCCTTCGTCGCAACATACAGGAGCTTCACTACTCCTCTCTGCACCATATCCCTGATATAGTGATATTTGATCTCAATATGCTTCGACCTGTCATGGAACATTGGATTCTCGGACAACTTCACACAACTCTGGTTGTCACAGTGTATACAAGTAGCATCTAACTGGAGATCAAATATATCAGACAGTAGCTTCCGCAGCCATACTGCCTCACAACTAGCTGAACAAGCTGCGACATACTCTGCTTCAGCTGTACTCAGTGCCACACAGGATTGCTTCTTGCTAAACCAAGAGATCACACCTGATCCCATACTGAAGCAACATCCCTGAAGTACTCTTCCTGTCGATGGCACTTCCTGCCCAATCTGAATCAACATAACCCTCCAGGTTAATCTTCTGATTTGCATCATACTTGAGCCCATAATCAATTGTACCCTTCAGGTACCTCAGAATATGCTTTACAGCAATCAAGTGAACACTTCTCGGATCTGTCAGGTATTGGCTCAAGGTGTTCACAGCAAAGCAAATATCTGGTCTCGTGTTCGTCAAGTACATCAATGACCCAATCATCTGACGATACATCGTAGCATCAACAGACTCTGAAGTAGTATCACTCAATGGCTTCAGGTTTGATGCCATAGGTGTAGCCATGGCCTTGCAGTCCATCATCCCTAACCTCTTCAGGATCTCTACTGCATACTTCCCTTGTCCAAGGAAGATTCCATCTGTACTCTGACACACCTCCGTGCCTAAGAAGTAATGCATCATTCCCAAGTCCTTCATCTCGTACTCAGCAGCAAGCTTTCGTATCAGTAATCAACTCATCTGTACCTGTCACAAATAAATCATCTACATACAGTAGAAGTATCACTGGGTTTCCATCTTCAACCTTGTAGTAAAGGTTGGAATCTGCTTTACTTTTAGTAAAGCCTAAACTATATAGAAAGCTGTCAATCCTGCCGTACCAGGTCCTGGGTGCCTGTTTCAAACCATACAGGGCTTTCTTCAATCTGCGCACATGATAATTTATGTCATGTGTCTCAAAACCGAGTGGCTGTTCTACATACACTTCCTCTTCCACTACACCATTCAAGAAGGCAGTCTTGACATCCATCTGGTGTATCTTCCACTTCGTCACTGTAGCCAGAGCAAGTACTGTTCTGATGGAAGTGTATCTGGCTACAGGTGCAAAAGTCTCTTCATAGTCTACTCCCTCTTTCTGAGAGAATTCTCAAGCCACAAATATTGCCTTGTACTTTTCAATGCTACCATTCGCAGCATGCTTGATTTTGTAGATCCATTTGGAAGTGACAAATAACTTCCCTTTTGGTCTTGGGACAACATCCCAAACATCATTCTTCATGATCGATTGATATTCTTCAATCATAGCATCCTTCCATTCTTTTTGATTTGCTGCTTCTTCATAACTGGAAGGTTCTTTATCAATGAAATCACATAGTAAATCTACATACCCGGTATTTGATCTAGTTCTCTTTCTTTCTCCGTGGTTCTGTTCTGGAGCCCCAAATCTTTCTGTACCTTGGATAAGTTCACGTACCCAAGCAAGTTTCCTCTTATGAGGATTCTTCTCTGATGGTGGATCTACTAGTCTTTGTGGTTCTTCAAACTCGCGATCTTCTTCTTGAGCTTCTTCATTCATGACTGTATCATGGATCCTGGGTGCTTCTACTTCTGCTTCTTCAGGTTCTTCAGTAGGTCTCTTTCTGGATTTGTTGTAAGCTGTGTCTTCATCAAATGTTACATCCCTGCTGACGTCGATCTTCTTGTATCTTGGAAAGTAGATTCTGTAGGCCTTCGAGCTTTCAGAGTATCCTACAAATATGCCCTTCTTTCCTGAAGGATCTAATTTTGTTCTCTTCTCTTTTGGAATATGTATGTACACTGGACAACCGAATATTCAGAGATGGCTGACTTCTGGTTTCTTGCCGGAGAAGACTTCTTCAGGAGTCTTGTTTTCGAGCACTCTATGTGGAGTACGGTTCTGTACATACACTACTGTTCTAGAAGCTTCAGCCCAAATATGCATAGGTAGATCTTGATCATGAAGCATAGCTCTTGCAGCTTCCATGATAGTTATGTTCTTCCATTCTGCAACCCCATTCTGTTGTGGATTATAAGGAGTGGACAACTCCCTCTGAATCCCTGATTCTTTGCATAGATCCTTGAATTCATTTGAAGTGAATTCCCCACCATTATCTTATCTAATGGTATTGATCTTCTTTTTAGTATGGTTCTCGATCAAGGCTTTGAATTCCTTGAACTTGATAAATACCTCATCTTTGTTCTTCATAAAATAAATCCATGTCTTTCTAGAAAAATCATCAATAAAAGAAACATAGTATGCATACCCGCTTAGTGAGTTTGATGACATTGGACCGCATACATCAAAATGGATGATTTCTAGCATGCCTTTGGCTTTTCTTTCTCTGCTAGGAAATGTCTTCTTTGTATTCTTCCCTTTCACACATCCTTTGCAAACTCCATCATGCTTTGCTTGGAATTCTGGAAGACCTTCAACAGATTTGCTTGCAATAGGTAGTGCTCTATAATGCACATGTGCAAGCCTTCTATGCCAAAGTTCATTTGGCTCTATTGAATCATGGATCAAGGCTTGTTCTGGATGGCCCTTTAATTTGTACAAGCCTCCTTCTTGTTCTCCAATCACTACCGCATCATCTATAGTCTTTCCTTTCGGACACATGATGACTTGTCCATCTATGAATGCAACCCGCATTCCTTTTGAATCCAATGCTAAAATGGATAGAAGATTCTTCTTAAGTCCTGGAAAAAACAATACTTCTTTCATTGTTAGAGACTTACCAGAGTCCAGCTTGTAAGAAGATTCCCCACTACCTTTTATTGGATATTGGTAGTCATCTCCTAATTTCACCTTGTGAGGTGATTCATGTTCTGATAGTTTCACAAAATATTCCTTGAACCTT
The DNA here is from genome assembly GCA_001517045.1 of Pseudotsuga menziesii. Classification (NCBI taxonomy): domain Eukaryota; kingdom Viridiplantae; phylum Streptophyta; class Pinopsida; order Pinales; family Pinaceae; genus Pseudotsuga; species Pseudotsuga menziesii. Next base: position 437,950 of record LPNX011099062.1, read on the forward strand.
GTCATATGTTTGGAAGCTCCACTATATATAAGCCAATCATCACTACCATGAGTAATGTTACCTGTGAGAGCTAATATCAAAACATATTCATCCTCGCTTGAAGAATATTCACTTTCATATCTGGATTTGTTCTTGGATGGTTCATCATCCTCTGCAGCAGGAGCATGATGTCTTCTTTTGTTCCCCTTCTTCTTATGAAAGTGACTTTTGTTCTTAGGACAGTCTTTTGCAAATTTTCCTATCTCATCACATGTATAACATCTTAATCTAGATAGATCTCTTTTAGGATGAGAGTTCTTACCTTTGGGGTAATGATGTTTTCTTCTTTCCTTCTTGGAGTGAGCTATGAGGGCTTGATCTTCGTTTCCCATCTTTTCTTCTCAAGCTGCAATTCGAGATTCTTCTTGAGAACATTCTTCCCAAAGCCTACTGAATTTGATCAACTTCTTCCTAGCACAAATACCTTGAATGAAAGCATCCCATGACCTAGGGAGGCCATTCAAAGTAGTCATGACAATCTCTGCATTTTCCACTTCTTCACCAAGAGCTTCTAATTGTTCCTTGATTTGAGAAACCCTTGTGAAGTATGACTGGATAGATTCTGCATTCTGGATCTTCACATTCTTCAATTGGTTCCTCAAGGTCATCTTCCGATTTATGTTCTTTCCTTCAAACAAATTTCTTAGGGCATCAAACATAGCTTTAGGTGTCTTGAGAGAGGACACCAGAGGGATAAGAAGATCCTTAATAGAATCAGCAATGATCCTCTTTGCCATAACCATATTCTTCTTATGGAGATATTTTTCCTCATCTCCCTCTGGAACTGGAACCTCCTCATGGATGTAGGAGTCTAGTTCATTCTCTTCCAGGACCAGGGAGATTCTATACTTCCAAGCTCGAAAGTTATCAGCCCCCTCAAGCTTTTCATCAAGCTTGGTATGATGAGACATCTTTAAATAAGAACCTCAAATGGAAATACAAAAGATTTTAGATCTTACCAGGTTCAAGATGTCAAATCTGAAGCTTGAGCTGAAATCCTGCAGCGTTGGTTTAGGAGCAACTAGGGTTTTGCTTTTCTGGAGTTCTGTCCACCCAAATGACTTAAAACTTGTTTCTAACTTCGATTTTGGATAGGATAACAATCCAGGCCTGAGCTCACTGAAAAAATCCTCTTCAATAAAAAGCCCTAATTTCCGACCCCAGTGATAGGTCCAAAACTGAAAATACTCCGAATTGAATTATGTTTCGACAGAAAGATGCGCCCTAGGGAGGAGAGTAAGTCCACCTTACTTTTGCTGAAAAATAGTGGAGAAATATCCACAAACAAGGAATCCCTAGCTTCCGCAGCTGCACAGTGTCTTCTTCTCAGGTTAGCTCTGATACCATGTTAGTTTTTCAACATTTAAGCTAGCATTATGTTAGGATCTTTTCACTGAGAGAATAAAAAGTACATCAATAACATAAGCACATCACATGAGACAAGAGACACAAAGATTTTAGGAGGGGAAACCAAAAATGGAGAAAACCCCTCAACTTCCTCTAAGATAGTATCACCACAAGATGTGAAAACCAAAACAGTAAGATGACCTCCCAACACAACAACGGCCTTCTGTCTTCTGTCAAGCCAAAGTATTTCCTTCTCCAAAGGTGCGCCACACTTTAGAGAGCAAGTGATGTTAGTCACAAGTGATAAATAGAGAGACACACCCTCTCTATTTATATTAGTCCGTTCACTTAAGTTTCCATTTCACACGTAGGCTCAACCCTAATAATTACTACTCGAGCCTACACCTTAATTGGTGTATAATAACTCAAGTGCCCCGAAACAGAGGGGACTTACCTAATGACTTTACATGACTTGATTACATTATTAATCCTCCCGATTGGAACATCGGGGTATGACCACATGACTCAAATGCATAATAGAAACATCCTGAAATAACCATCGGGTTACAATACATAGAATATATAGAAGAATACATTCCAAAGTTACATATACATCAACAGACAACTAACATAGAGTGGACTATAGGAAACTAGGCAAATAAGACAAAAGTGATTAATTAATGTCTAAGGTAGGTAGCTATGGGTTGATTATTCTAACACATTGAGCTTGGGAATATGAAAAAAGTTGGCACCAAGATTTTTCATACCCTTTGAGATACTGGCCAAGAGAGTGACAATGGCATATGAATGAGCTTTACCTCCTCACATAAAGGTTCGTAATGTTTTCCATGCATTTTTATTGAAGAAATATGTATATGATACTAAACATGCTATTGATTGGTCCTTGTTACAAGTGGAACCTGAAGGGGATTTTGTACCTGAACCCCTTTATATCCTGGACCAAATAGAAGTACAACTCAGGAAGAGAACCATAGTCCAGTTGAAAGTGTAACGGAAGCACTTTGGACCCGAGGAGGTCACTTAGGAGAATGAAGACACCATGAGAGAGGCTTACCCTACCTTATGACATGACTTCATTCCTAGTCCCTAGAACATCGGAACGATATTTTTCTAAGCAGAGAGGGATGTAATCTCCTGAATTTTGATATTAACTATAATGGGCATGAGTCCCATTGCATATGAGTTACTTTGATGTTTATGTTTCTATATTGGGCGTAAGGCCCCACTACACATGAATATGTTGATTAGTTAGATATAGTGGGCGTAATTCAATTCATATGTTTTATTTTTCATGTATGCAATTGTATATGTTGGGAAGGGACCCCGATGGACAAGGCTATTGTTGTAGTATGGTGTAGTGGATGTATTATGTAATTTACCTTAAATGCATATATTGAGATGATTATTGTGATAAATTGTGTAGAAGAATGAAAGCATGATTGAGTTCTATAATTTGTTGGGTGTGGAACCTGAAGCACATGAGTGATGAGATTTGGTGTTGAGCACAAGCTCTGGAGCACATGAGTGATTATATTTTGTGTTGAGCACCAACTCTCGATCACATGAGTTATGATATTTTGTGTTGATCATAAGCTCTTGAGCACATGAATTATAAGAATTGGAAGTGTTGCGCATAATCCCTAGATCATTCCCAATTGATGTTGAGCATAATTTTAGAAGCATCGGATCCTTGGCCATTGTATCCCTAGGTGCATTATACAAGTACATCCTAGCATTAGTGTTCAGTGAGAGAATCAGGAATTGTACTAAGTGTAACTCTCATTTTTTAGCATTGAGCTTGAGCTATGAATAGCACTAGGAGTTACTAAAAAATTAAGAAGTGCTGAGTGAAAATGACTATGAATTACACCAAACTTTATCATATTTATTTTTAAGTTGATTAAATGAAATTTCAAATTTCTACTTATCATCAAGTACTGAAGAAATACCACAATACATGAGGTAATTAAACATGGAAGGAGGTTTAGACATGGATAACTTAGTTGACCCACTCTACCTGACACCTTGAATAAAATAAATAGTATAAGCTAAGGGAGGGAAGCATGAAATAAAGGAAATTATGTTATATGATGCACAAATAAATATTAAAAGATAATATGCAAAGTTTATATATATTATGAATANATTGAGGAACTAGTGAAAAGGTCCTAAGCTAAACCAAATAATTATTAAATTCACATGAAAACAATTAAAAATTATTTTCAAGAAGATAATGGATTTTTTATCTAACTAAAGTTTAACTACCCTTTCCTGAAATATTTTCTATAAAGACCCAAGCAAAGGGAAGGTTTGGGAATCTGATCATTATTTGCTAAGTAATTTTAGAGAGGATTTCCAAAAGCCAAAAAATATTATACAAACCTGGTATTCCACATAAGAAAATCCTCACTTTTAGGAGCTCTAGACTACTTGCATGTTGGAACCAACTCGGAGTGGTCTGGATGAAAACCAGGAACGGTTTCGGGTCATGGTTGGAAGGAACATAGTAGTTCCCAAGTTATCCGGTTAACAGATCTAAGGTCAGATATATCTTGGCTTTTATTAATTATGTGTGCTTAAGTGTGGAGGGTTCTTATCTATTAATAAGATGAAAATTTGCAGGTATGAGGTTTCTACTTTATCCAGTTTTATTAATCATGTTTACATATTTGTACTTATAGTATTTATACTCTTGATTGAAGATTTGTAAATTGGATACATGCTTCAGCTTGATTTCATTAGTTTAAATTATGAAACTAAACCTGTAATGTTTTAGATAGTTTCTGGGGTTAATTTTTATGTTGCAGGTTATTTTATTTTTTTAAATTAAACTCATCCTTTAAATTCTTAGGTAGGTTTAAAGGGAAAAATCTCTTAGACTTATATTTAAAACATTTTTTTAGAATATTGATGTCATACAGTTTAAATTAGATATAAACCCTAGTTTTAGATCAAACTAATCACCTGATATTTGTCAACATTTCTACTAAAACTAAAACCCTAAATATATTACACAAGTCTATGACCTTACTATAAATTAAAATAGAGCTTAAACTAATTTAAACCTAGTGATAAAAAAACACATGTTAATCTTTGTTCCAAATATAATTATTAAATAAATAAATTACAAACATTCATTGAAGGGATTGAATCCCTTTGTAATCCAAACTCAAAACTATAAACTAAATGAAGTGACTGGAACATTTTATTTGCCAGTGAAAACGCATACCTAGTTTTCCAAATGTCATATCTACATAACAAATATTTAAACTACTAAATCAAAAAAACAAAACATTATAATTATGCTGTAAACAAATCTATAAAAAAACCATCAAATATATATAGATTACATATAAATTACAGTAAACAAATAAAATCCAAATCCAAACTGAGTTCCATTCCCATACACATTGCGTTGATGGGATTACAAGAATAACATGATAAACACCACATAAAACACATTAACGAAACAAATCTTAAAACCTTTATCATAGTCAGAGTATCCATGCAACCCAAGGTCGAATCCATTAAACCCAAACTTTACAACCAGAAGCATGAAAAAATAAATTAAACTACAAAATGTTTAAACCATTAAATCAATCCAAGCAATCGACCCAGTTTCGAATCGCTTAGATCTCAACTGGGAGCTTTTTAATAAACCAAACCATGAGAAACCAGGATCAAATCCTATAAATTGAAAGCTAAAAATATCCATCACATTACACAGATTTTGTTATTCATGCAAGATTTAGCCATTACAGCTATCCATTAAATTTATCAATTCACCATATCTAAACTTACAGATAGAGCTAGTCTCTTTCACTTAAACAAAACAAATATACAGACAAGAATTTCTCTACAAAATTTAAACATATCTACATAGGTTGCATTACAAACATAATGCCTGGGTATAAGTCCTTATGGATTCCTGTGGAAGAAGACCAAATCCTTTAATTAACAGAGCTACATTGTTATCAACCAACGCATCAATTAAAACCACATTTCCACAATTTGTATCTATTATCAAAACCTTGGCATCGCAAGTGCCATTGCCGATCAATGGAACTATTAACATTTAATAATAACATACAAATTTATAGAGACATTTAAAAAAAACACACAATGAAAATCCCATTAAGATTTAATTAAAACCAAAATCCATTTCATAGTTTAATGGAAAACTACACATATAGAGATGAGTGTCTATTAATAGTCAAAACATCACATTTACATTAGAGAGACATGAAAATGCATTTATAGAGTCTCATTTAAACAATGCCCAACTATTCAACTAAAACCCAAAACCCAACCAACAACAAATAGCATAAACATTACAACTAGACATCTCCCAGACCCAATTTCGAAACCATTTGAGAACACATCAAGTTCAACATTGGGTACATGCCCATTTCTTTACATGGGGTTTACCCGGGATGGCTAGGAAGGAAACCCAAAATATATTGCATTCCAAAATGCAGAGTACCCACACTATATTCACCTCCAAACAACAAAAACCAAGATAGGTTCAGAAGTATGCAACGACTATAAAACCAAACCAATAATCAAAGGTGCAATCATATAGACAATGGCTTACCTGCCAATGTTCTCAAGGGAAATATGGTTGCTCTACATGGTATGTGCGTATTCCACCTGGGCATGAGACCTCTCTCCAAACCAAAACAAAGACCAAAGAAATGACAATCGAAACCCTAACGAAATGGATAAGGCGGGAATCCTGCACAAACCAATGTGAAATCAATGCGCCAACTTGGACACCACCTTCGTGCAGATCAAAACCCACAATCCTAAAGTTTGGATCCACATTCTTTGCCACCATTTGATTTCCCTTTTTCATAGTCTTAAACCCTCCTATATTGTGATTTTCATAGGTATTGGTTGTAGTTTCGATGGCATAAAATATGACATAGCATAAACCCTCCACATTAAAGTTTAAACATAAAAGGATTTATAAACAAGGTTTTAAACCTTCATCATCATATTGTTTACAAACATGCATGCATATAGTATACACCCTTTATCATAGTTTAGAATGTATGTTTTGAGACCTTTAAGCTTAGAACCTTTTCCTTCTATAGTTGAGCATAAGATTAGTAATTCTTAGGTGTAGATTGTTGTAGATGTTAGGACAATGTTTTTTCCACATTCACAACACTGGGTTAACAGGGGAGATCACATGCAAAAGAATTTTTACACATGCATTAGCTCATAATGAACTAAGTAAAACCCATAGCATAGGAACCTTACCTTTCTGAGTGGAACTTTAAAGGACAGAACCCTGCCACTCCACCCCTTAACATACTGAGGTAAGTCAACCTATTCATATTTAACAATAAATAATTAAATACACATAAAATTAAAGTAAGACATAAAACAAAGTAAGTATCAATAGTGTCAATAAATAATATAGAAAGGAAAAGTAATTTATAAGCGCATCGAAGTATAGAATAATAATATGTAGACATCATGATCATACAGGAAAAACACACAAGGAAAACAATAGACATAACTTAGGCCTAGTTCTCCGAACAAAGTTTTATTCTACAGTAAGAAAATGAATATGTCCTTAAGATCTAGCAATTTATTAGCCTACAAAAAAAATAAAAAATTATGGATTTTAGGGACATTACGCCTAAACGAAATCCAAAATTTTGAACCAATTAAAATCTGACGACACATTTATTTTTTTGGGTTTCGTTGGATGGATTCATCGGGTTTTGGGTTCAAATATGCTTGTGGTACCCCTTAACCCATACCAAGAGAAACTCCTTAATTTCTTATCCCTAACTACATAACTTGCAGCCCCTATCCCCCACCTTAAAATAGGCACCCTCTAACTATGACCAAGTGCTAATATATACCCCCCACCTAAGACCAAATAAACCTTAAGTGTTACCCTTGAATACCACTTCAACTTGATCCCTAATAATAATATATAAAAATCAATAAATCCCTAACTCCTACCACTCATGACACCAAACTCCATATCCTTTCACTTGATATAAAACCCATACTCCTTAATATTAATTCATTTTTCTAACTACATAGCCATAATAATAACACAACAAAAATACATACCCATTACCTTAACCCAAACATTCCTACTCGTGACTACATAAACCATAATCCCTTCTCTTCCTATATTTTTTAAAGAAAAAACTTGAAATGACAACAATAAAAACTTCATAGACAAATATTCCCTATTTATGTCACATGTCATTCCACATTGGCCCAGAGTTAAGCTACAAAGACAAATGCCATGACATAAATTGGTTTACATAAATATATAATGATAAAGATTTTATTTGTGGACTATGCTTTGTTAAACTTTAGAAGGGACAATTTGAAGAAGGGTGCAAAATATCAAAACAAATGGACCTTTGTGGATTGAGTTATTCTAGTTGGATTGTTTAACCTTTAATAAAAACATAATTTTTTTTTAAATATTTTTTAATAATATGAATTCAAGTAAAATTAGACATATCTTGTGTTTTAACCTTAAGGATATAAAGAACCAATATATAAAAAATAGCAATTATAAAAGTGAGATTATTTTCAAATCTACACATCACCGAAAGAAACCCTATGGCTTACACTTTTTGGATGGAACAATTGTATGTAAGCTTGAGCTTCATCCAAATCCATGAAGCCCATTTTTGTTAACTCAATGGATTATTATGCAATACAAAGTGAATTTTCGCATGCCTGTGTTAGTATGACTTTTTATGTTGAATAATGGTATTATAACTTTCATATAATAAATTCTTTTCAAGTTAATAAATTAAGATCATTTTGAAGAAGTTGAAAATTTATGGATCATTTACATTTCATTTGTTAGTGTTTGTGCATTTACATTGTCTTCTATCATAGAAGTATGATTGTTTTACAAAAAACTGGTTTGCACACTTTCTCCACTACTATATCAAATTACCTAAGATGGTAAAGTAACTCAAGAAAAACATATTGTCTAACAAGAAAGTAAATAAAATATAGGAGTATCATTGCAACTCTGAATAATGGTTCCACTATTATGAAACAAGACACTCTAAGGTTTTTCAAAGTTGAAATTCATACTAATTTTAGTAATATTCCGAATAGATTATGTCAAACACATTCTATATGTTATATTGTTGAAGTCACAATCCACATGCACATCATTTTTTTAACTGCAATTTCTTTTTCCATATTTATAGTTTCAAATTCATACTAATTCTCCATAAAGTAATACATATTCCACAAGGTTATCTTAGACTTATTGACGTTACAACAACTCAATGTCATATTAATTTGGTTGCAAAATGGATATTGCTTGACTAATAGAATTGAACAGTTTATCATAGAAAGGAGTTGGAAACCAACAATAACTCTACACAATAAATAATTATACATGAGAAATATGGAGCAAAGGTAGAACCCAACTATAAAGTGAAAAATACAAGAATGTATTAATATTGAAGGCTAATTTAAACCTCTAAGATGAGCACAAAACCGACTATCTACCAATAAAACACTTAACAGACTACACTTAATTTACCATGTTGAATTGTCATGCTACAAGGCCAACTATGCCTAAAAACTTAACCTTACAAAACTTAGTCTACGAGATCTATTATTATAAACAAAAACTAAAGAGAAGTGATTCAATATTCTTGTGCATAGTTTTAATGGGGGTGTTGATAATTATTTTGTGCATATCTATCTCTCTCATATTTAGAATCTAGAACAAAATTATTACATAATTACTTTCCAAAATATAGAACCAATACTAAAGTGTATTAATGGATTGTCTATTGAAGAAGCACTCCAAGCAAAAATTTAAAAAAAATCAGCGTTGGCCCCATGTAGCACATTAATTAATCTATAGGTATAGTTTTTTATGCTCAAATTTTTATTGCCACTCATGCTTGAGTCTAGAAACCCTCCCACAGTGTTAATGCTTGCATCTAGTCTAACCATGCCAAATTTCAGTTCAAGCAAGCAAAACTTTTAAAAAGTTCAACGTTAGCCTTGCTTGCAGCATATTAATTAATCTATAGGTATGGTTTTTGATGCTCGAATTGTTAGTGTCAATAATGTTTGAGTCTGGAAACCCTCCCACAACATCAATGTGTGTTTTCTAGTCTAACCATGCCAAATTCCACTCCAAGAAAGGAAAATTTTAAAAAATTTCAATGTTGGCCCCATGCAACACATTAATTAATCTATAGTTATTATTTTTTATGCTTGAATTGTTAGTATCAGTCATGTTTGAGTCTGTAAACCATCCCACAGTGTAAATGTGTGTGTCTATTCTAACCATTCCACATTTAATTCCAAGCAAACAAAAAATTTAAGAATTTCAACATTGGCCCTGCCCAAGACATTAATTAATTTATAGGTATGGTTTTTGATGCTCAAATTGTTACTGTCAGTCATGTTTGAGTCTAGAAACCCTCCCACAATGTCAATGCATGTGTCTAGTCTAACCACTCCAAATTTCAGTACAAGCAAGCACAAATCTAGAAAAAATCAATGTCCGCCACATGCAACACATTAATTAATCTATAGGTATGGGTTTTGATGCTCAAATATTTAATGTTAGTCATGTTCGAGTTTGGAAACCCTCCCACAACATCAATGCATGCATCTACTCTAACCATGTCGAATTTCAGTCGAAGCAAGATTTTTTTTTAATTTCAACGTTGGCCCCATGCAGCACATTCATTAATGTATAGGTATGGTTTTTTATGCTTGAAATATTAGTGTCATTCATGTTTGAGTCTGGAAAGCCTCCCACAAAGTCAATTCCTGAGTCTAGTCTAACCATGCCAAATTTCAGTCCAAGCAAGCACAAATTTTAAAAAATTCAACGTTGGCCTAGTGCAACACATTATTTTATCTATAGGTATGATTTTTTATGCTCTAATTATTAGTGTTAGCCATTTTTTGAGTTTGGAAACCCTTCCATGGCATCAATGTGTGCGTCTAGTCTAACCATGCCAAATTTTAGTCAAAGCAAGCAAAAATTTTAAAAATTTCAACGTGGGCCCTATGCAACACATTAATTAATCTATGTGTATGTTTTTTTATGCTCAAATTGTTAGTGTTAGTCATGTTTGTGTATGGAAACCCTCCCACTATGTGAATGCATGCGTCTAGTCTAGCCATGCCAAATTTCAGTCCAAGAAAGCAAAAAATTAAAATTTTCAACGTTGTCCTTGTGCAGCACATTAATTAATCTATAGGTACAGTTTTTCATGCATAAATTGTTATTTATAGTGATGTTTGAATTTGGAAACCCTCCCACAGGATCAATGCATGCGTCTAGTCTAACCATGGCAAATTTCAATCCAAGCAAGCAAAAATTTAAAAAATTTCAACGTTGGCCCTATTTGTGAAGCACATTGTTTAATATATAGGTATGGTTTTTCATGTTCAAATTGTTAGTGTTAGTCATGTTTGAGTCTAGAAACCCTTCCACATTGTCAATGCATGTTTCTAGTCTAACCATGCCAAATTTCAGTGCAAGGAAGCAAACATTTAAAAAAATTCAACGTTTGCCCTGTTTGCAGCACATTAATTAATCTATTGGTATGGTTTTTGATGATTGAATTTTTAGTGTCAGTCACGTTTGAGTCTAGAAACCATCCCACGGTGTCAATGTGTGCGTCTAGTCTAACCATGCCAAATTTCAGGCGAATCAAGCAAATATTTTAAAATTTTCAACATTGTCCCTGTGCAACACATTAATTAATCTATAGGTATGAGTTTTTATGCTTGAATTGTTAGTGTCACTCATGTTTCATTATTGAAACCATCCCATAGTGTAAATGAGTCTGTATATCGTAACCATGCCAAATTTCAATCAAAGAAAGCAAAAATTTTGAAAACCTCAATATTGTCCTCGTGCAACACATTAATTAATCTATAGGTATGGTTTTCGATGTTCGGATTTCTAGTGTCAGTCATGTTTGAGTATAGAAACCATCCCATAGTGTCAATGTGTGCATCTAGTATAACCATGCCAAATTTTAGTCCAAGCAACCACAATCTTTAAGCAATTCAACGTTGGCCCCATGCAACACATTAATTAATCTATAGGTGTGGTTTTCAATGCTTGAATTGTTAGTTTCAGTCATTTTTTAGAATGGAAACCATAGCACCGCATCAATGAGTGCGCCTAGTCTAACCATGCCAAAGTTCAGTCCAAACAAGCAAAAATTTTAAAAATTTCAACCTTGGCCCCGTGCAGCACATTATTTAATCTATATGTATGGTATTTTATACTTGAATTGTTATTGTTAGTCATGTTTGAGTGTGGAAACCCTCCCACAACATCAATGCATGAGTCTATTCTAACCATGCCAAATTCTAGTCCAAGAAAGCACAAATTTTAAAAATTTCAATGTTGGCCCAGTGGAGCACATTAATTCATCTATGGGCACGGTTTTTTATGCTCGAATTGTTAGTGTTAGTCATGTTTGAGTCTAGAAACCCTCCCATAGCATCAATTCATGTGTCTAGACTAACCATGCCAAATTTAACTCCAAGAAAGCAAAATTTTTAAAAATTTCAACATTGGTCATGTGCAACACATTAATTAATCTATACGTATGGTTTTTTATGCTCAAATTATTAGTGGAAGTCATGTTTGAGTCTGTAAACCCTCCCACAATATCAATGTTTGCATCTATCCTAACCATGCCAAATTTAAGGTCAAGCAAGAAGATTTTTTTTAAAAGTCCACGTCAACCCTATTTGTAGCACATTAATTAATCTATAGGTATGGTGTTTGATGCTCAAATTGTTAGTGTCATCCATGTTTGATACTGGAATCCCGCCACAATGTCATTGCATGTGTATAATCTAACCATGAAAATTTTTAGCCCAAGGAAGTGAAAATTTAAAAAAAATCAATGTTGGCCTCGTTTGCAGCACATTAATTAATCTATAGGTATGGTTTTTGATGCTTGAATTGTTAGTGTTAGTCATGTTTTAGTCTAGAAACCTTCCCACGGCATAAATATGTCTGTCTATTCTAACCATTCCACATTTCAGTACAAGGAAGCAAAAAATTTAAAAATTTCAATGTTGACCCCGTCTTAGACATTAATTAATTTATAGGTATGGGGAGAGATGCCATCAAAGACCCATAGGTTGTAGTCTTGTTCCGCTCCTACAAAATTGTTAAGCGACAAAGGAGAAAAGTAGATTCGTAGAGACTTCGAAATTAGCTCTATAAATAGGGATTTTTGTCTTCTTGGGGAGCCTAGAATCAGAAATTGGAATGCCCCAATTTCGCGAGGCAACACTAAGTTGTCCCCCAACCAACGGAGGACTTCTCTTTGATTGTCTAGGATTTCCCTGTTTTGATACGGAGAAGGAAAATTATGATCGTGAATCCAACTATAGAGGTGCTCCAGTCCTCCTGCTGACTCATCTTGCGTATAAAAATGCTCCTTATGCTATTAATTAATTTATAGTTATGGCTTGTAATGCTCGAACCGTTAGTGTCAGTCATGTTTGAGTCTAGACACCCTCCCATAGCGTCAATGCGTGCGTCTAGTCTAATCACTCCAAATTTTACTCCAAGCAATCACAAATTAAAAAAATTTCAACATTCACCCCGTGCAACACATTAATTAATCTATAGGTATGGGTTTTGATGCACAAATTTTTAGTGTCAGTCATGTTTGAGTTTGGAAACCCTCCCACAATGTAAATGCATGCATCTACTTTAACCAAGCCAAATTTCAGTCCAAGCAATATTTTTTTTCAAAAATTTCAATCTTGTCCCCATGCAACACATTAATAAATCTATAGGTATGTTTTTTTATGTTTGAATTATTTGTGTCAGTCATGTTTGAGTCTGGAAACCCTCCCATGACATCAATTCCTCATTCTAGCCTAACCATACCAAATTTCAATACAAGCAAGCACAAATTTTAAAAATTTTAATGTTGGCCCAGTGCAACACATTAATTCGTCTATAGGTATGATTTTTTATTCTTGAATGATTAGTGTTAGTCATGTTTGAGCTTGGAAAATCTCATGTAGTGTCAATGCGTAAGTCTAGTCTAACCATGCAAAATTTTAGTCCAAGCAAGCAAAAATTTTAAAAATTTCAACGTAGTCCTTATGCAACACATTAATCAATATATGGGTATCATTTTTTATGCTCGAATTGTTAGTGTTAATAAAGTTTTAGCATGGAAACCCTCACATTGCGTCAATGTGTGTGTCTAGTCTAACCATGCCAAATTTCAGTCCAAGCAAGCAAAAAATTTAAAAATTTCAGTGTTGCCTTTGTGCAACACATTAATTAATATATAGGTATGGTTTTTTATGCTTGAATTGTTAGTTCTAGTCATGTTTGAATATGAAAACCCTCCCACAAGTTCAGTGTGTGCCTCTAGTCTAACCATGCCAAATTTCAGTGCAAGCAAGCAAAAATTTAAAAAAAAATCAACGTTGGCCCTATTTTCAACACATTAATTAATCTATAAGTATGGTTTTTTATGCTCGAATTGTTAGTGTTAGTCATGTTTGAGTCTCAAAACCATCCCACATTTTCAATGCATGTGTCTAGTCTAACCGTACCAAATTTTAGTCCAAGCAAGCAAACATTTAAAAAATATGAACGTTGACCCCGTTTGCAGTACATTAATTAATATATAGGTATGGTTTTTTATGCTTGAATTGTTAGTGTCAGTCACGTTTGAGTCTGGAAACCCTCCCAGAGTGTCAATGTGTGCATCTAGTCTAACCATGCCAAATTTCAGTCCAAGCAAGCAAATATTTTAAAATTTTCAACGTTGTCCCTATGCAGCACATTAATTAATCTATAGGTATGGTTTTTTATGCCTGGATTTTTAGTGTTAGTCATGTTTGAGTCTTGAAACCAGCCCATAGCATCAATGCATGTGTCTAGTCTAACCATGCTAAATTTCAATCCAATCAAACAAAGATTTAAAAAATTTCAACGTTGGGTTCGTACAACACATTAATTAATCTATAGGTATTGTTTTCGATTCTCAAATTTCTAGTGTCAGTAATTTTTGAGTCTGGAAACCCTCGCACACCATCAATGCATGCGCATAGTGTAACCATGCCAAATTTTAGTCCAAGCAAGCAAAAATTTAAAAAATTTCAACGTTGGCCTCGTGCACCAAATTAATTAATCTATAGGTATGGTTTTCGATACTTGAATTGTTAGTTTTAGTCATGTTTGAGTCTAGAAACCCTCCCACGGCATCAATGCATGTGTCTAGTCTAACCATGCCAAAGTTCAGTCCAAGCAAGAAAAAAGTTTAAAATTTTCAACATTGGCTCCATGTAGCACATTCATTAATCTATATGTATGGGTTTTGATGCTCGAATTGTTATTGTTAGTCATTTTTTAGTGTGGAAACTCTCCCACAACATATATGGATGAGTGTAGTCTAACCATGCCATATTTCAGTCCAAGAAAGCACAAATTTTAAAAACTTCAACGTTGGCCTAGTGGAGCATAGTAATTTATCTGTAGGTATGATTTTTGATGTCGAATTTTTAGTGTAAGTAATGTTTGAGTCCAGAAACCCTCCCATAGCATCAATGCATGCGTCGAGACTAACCATGCCAAATTTCAGTCCAAGAAAGCAAAATGTTTACAAATTTCAAATTTGTCCATGTGCAACACATTAATTAATCGATAGGTATGGTTTTTGATGCTTAAATTGTTAGTGGCAGTCATGTTTAAGTCTATAAACCCTCGAAAAATGTCAATGTGTTTGTCTATCCTAACCATGGAAAATTTGATTCCAAGCAAGAAAAAATTTAAAAATTTCAACGTTATCCTTGTTTGTGGCAAATTAATTAATGTGTAGGTATGTTTTTTAATGCTCGAATGGTTAGTGTCATACATGTTTAATATTGGAATCCCTCCCACAACATCAATGCATGTGTCTAGTCTAACCTTGAAAAATTCTAGTCCAAGCAACCAAAAATTTAAAATTTTTCAAGGTTGGCCCTGTTTGTAGCACATTAATTAATCTATAGGTATGGTTTTTTATGCTCGAATTGATAGTGTTAGTCATGTTTGAGTCTAGAAACCTTCCCATGGAATCAATTCCTATGTCTATTCTAACCATGCCAAAGGTCAGTCCATGCAAGCAAACATTTTAAAAATTTCAACGTTGGCCCCGTGGAGCACATTAATTAATCTATAGGTATGGATTTTTATGCTCAAATTGTTAGTGTCAGTCCTGTTTGAGTCTTGAAACCCTTCCATAGTGTAAATGCGTATGTCTATTCTAACCATGCCAAATTTAAATCCAAGCAATTTTTTTTTTTTTAATTTCAACGTTGGCCCCATGCAGTTCATGATCAAGCACGCCATTTGGGTTAAAATGATAATTGTGCATTGCATTACTAATATTCTATTTGTTTTGAGAATAATTTAATATTCTCTAATGAACAGGTCCAACCACATGATTGTGGAATCTATTATGGCCCCTACACCCCCCCCCCCCCCCCCCCCCCAACCTCACATCACTCTCAGTTCCCCATAACCCGACAAAATCGATGTAAAAAATAATTAAATAATTGTGTTTTTTTTTCATTCTTAAGAATTAATGTCTGAAATTATAACATGTATCCCAGCATACAAGGAAAATGGAAAAAACACTAAGAAACAGTTGATTTATATGTACCAATAAAATTCAATAATTCTATAGAAATATTAAATCAAAGTATATAGAGTAGATATATTAAGAAATAACTCATACACTTCAACAAACTTCATCATCTTTTTCATCCAATTAATCATCTATGTCATCTAATTCAGATTCAACATTATAAGGATTGGACCCTCTCATAATCTCCATTGATTCCTTTTACGATCATCACGTCATCGTTGATATCATCTTCATGGACATTGGTTGCTACATCATCTGATTCACCTAATTCTTCAACATCTTCTTCTGGAACATGATCATCTAACTCATGTTGATCATCTTCAAGATCATCGGTTTCTTTGATACCCTCTTCATTACCTTCCTCTACGTTATACTTTATCGACCTTCCCCTTGGATTGTGTCTCACAACAAATGACCAACCTCCTCTACCTGGAACCTTAGAGTAAAATACCTATTCTCGTTAGCTTGGAAGAATATTGGGCTCCAGTCCTAGCTCAAACAACCTTGTATTAACCATGGAAAATCCATTATCATGTTCAATAATATTTTTATCAGTATCACGTTGATTAAATTGTAACCTATACCATTTGACAACAAACAAAACTACCTTGAAGGAGTTAAAGTCACACTGAAGAATATCTTCCAAATACCCATAGTATCGATTTTATGAGATTTCTGTATGTTTGTCACTTCTATAGGAAACATTAGTCACCGTAAGGACTATAGATATCCCACTATCTGATGTTTTCTTCGTTTCATCCAACTTTTTGATGTGATATTTACAGCCATTGCACCCCATAGCCTTATGGTGTTTTACCTACAATAAGCCATACACATAAATATTACATCATGATCCATTAATTATTAAGTGCATGTTTATGCCCTATAGGGAAAAAATTAGCATGTACATCGATATGTTTGTAAAAAATTTAGTGTGGTTGATTAATATGCTTGCTTCTCATCTTTTAAACCATATGCTAAATTGATTTCGCTTTGTGTAAGATGGGTATCTCCATTGGTATGTGCTGCTTTAACCAATGAGGACACACATTCCCATGATATTTCATGACCTGATTGTTCACATTGTTCAATCCATACCTTCATCCATTCAATATTTTTTGTGATGTATAAATGAAGTGCATCCCACCCTTGACCAACTATTTGATGAAAATAAAATTAAAACTCATTACAAATGTATATTCACTTAACAAAGTATACACTTTTATTTGATGGATATTGAATATTAAAATAGAATAGTTATGGTATCTACATAAAAATCAACAATCCAATGTATTATATTAATTAATATCCACTAGCTAATAATTTCCTTTCACCTTCCTCTATCTACCTTTCCCCTTCGGGTACTCCCCTTTGAAATTGTTATTGGAGTGTGGATCACAAATGCGACCTAAATTGAGCTTTGACGCTAATTTAGGAAGATATTCACTAATATACATCATGTTTTGGTATAACATATGTCCCTCCATCATAGAACCCTCAGGACATGCTTGTTGTCTAACCAAACCCTTCAAAACATTCAAGTGCCCCTCAACCATCCACATGGACCTTGAGTGTACAGGTCCACACAATTCAATCTCCTCAACTTGGTGTATGAGGTAGTGTTCTTGTGCATTGAAAAATGCTGAAGGTAGATGTTTCTGCATTTTACACATGAGACGAGGAATTTCTCTCCTCCAATACTTTATATCTTCTTTATGGATTTCTTTAGATGACAACCATATACAAGTGATGCAAACCAATCACGAGATTTAACCAAAAAAATATTATATTACATAACATGAATTAGTGCACAAAAATTAAATATAAGTTCTACAATGAATTAAACAAACACTAAGCTCATGAAAAAAATCGATGCTTACCTCATGTATTTCCAAAGATTATATATAACTTGTTTGACATTGTTGCCGAATTTGTCTCGGAGAGAGAGAGGTAGAATATACTGTAACAATATACAAATCTTTTCATTTTTTTTACAAAATGTAGACAAAAAATACCAACAATATGCACTAGAATAAACAAATATAGAAATAATTATATGCATATTATAATAATTACCTTCATGAATATATGCCAATCATGCCTTTCACGCCCGCAAACTCACCATTCTTTGTTATGATATTCTTCATGTTATAACAAAATCTCATGGGAAATTTAATTTTTCGCATGATTTCTTTTACAACGTTACTTTTCTTCTTCACTAACATCCATGGAAGTGAGTTTATATTAATTTAGTCTCTGTTGCTATGAAATTGAATGACGTTTTTCATTCCATAGTTGGCTTCTTGAATGTCATTGTAATTTTTCACAATTTTTTTGTCTCACTCCTTCCATCCAATATTTGTCATAATGTTTCAGCCAAATTCTTTCTTATATGCATTTTATCAAACATATGAGCAATTCATAGGTGCTCATAGTAGGGAAACCTACTGAATTTTTTAGGATTACTTTTCATTACTCATGGAATCCCATTAATTCTTTCATGATCACGGCGGCCATTGTGAATCATATTTTATAAAGAAATTATAGAAATCAATGTCAATTAAAGTAAACAACACACAATAAAGAAAATTTCATAACATTTCATATACGATGATTCATACGTACCTTGACGATTTCTATTATATTACAACTTCCATAGGTGAGGTGTCATTCTCTACATTTTTAATGTAGTATCTTGCTTCCCATTGAACAAATGTTTTTCGGTTGTTTGATACCTATGATTCTTAGAGAGGAAGTACCTATACTAAAATAACGCCTCCTTTCCTAAACTTTTGGAACAATGAGATTTGATCTTCGGAACACAAACTTGACATGAAAATTTTGTTAGGATTATTAATCCTCCCTTGTCCAAATTTGGTCATATGTCTAAATCAGGAGTCCATCCAGTCTATTTATAGTCATTAGCACCATTGGGTCCACTTGGCCTAATTGGGGCACATGGTTTAGTTACTAAAGTGTGGGGAACACTAATTGAGGCTTACTGCCACTGATTGCACTTAATTGCATCAGTTTAGGAGCCTCCTAGACCAATCCCTACAATTTAGGAGCCAATGGGAGTGCCAAAACCAACCAAGGTCAATTCAATTCAGTTGATGACTAGTTAAGATAATTTAGGAGTCAGTTACATTCATTTCTAGTCCTCTACATTTAGTTAGCGCTAGGTTTACTTGAATGCACTCAGGAGGGGTACATTTCTCACCTACCATAGTCGGTTAGCCTTAGTCAACACTGAATGTAACACTTGAGTTGTGTTTTAGAGCTCTGATGAACTCCGGTTATGGTTTAGACAAGGTCAATTAACTATTGAGTCCTCCGATAGTGATTTAGACAAGGTCTTAGTTACCTGCACTCAAGTAGAGTCTATCAATTCGAATTTCCTCATGTGGATTTGAATTTCATGTGGATATTAAATCCATTGTACTTCATTGTAATTAATTATCTGATTACTTTTTTATTAATGAAAGCATTCACAGCTGCAAGCCATTTTTCCATTGTTTCATTATTCAATTGCCGAGTAAATTGTGTGATCTAGTTGTGAGTTGTGGGTTTGTCTATAGATCTATGTGCTCAATTTAATATGGTATAAGAGCCTCAGCGAACAAGACACCTCTCCTCCTCAGATATCCAGCTGGATCATTTTTTTTGAGCAAATTTCTCCTTCCAGTACTACACCAAAAGCGGAGAATTTACCACTTAATATCCCAAGTTTGGAAATTGTTGATCAATCTAGCTTGATCAACTATGTTGGGTGTGAAGGAAATTCCAAAAGTGCAGACTCTTGACCTTACTTTGTATGTTTGATTGTGTGACAGGTTATCAACTTTTCTTACAACATTCGCTACAAGCAACCCTTTCTTCTCACTGCATCCGCTACAGCAACTCAATCCTTATTACTACATTCAAAATGGCTCATCCGGTGGATCGGTGGAGCCTCTCACTCCCTTCAACTATCACCAGTGGAAGGAAGACATGGAGGTAATGCTCCGCACCAAGAAGCTCTTCAGACTCATAGAATAAATAGAGGTAGAGCCAGCTTCAGATAAAGACAAAGCTAAGTATATGAACAAGCTTGATGAAGCCCATGGCCATTTGCTCTCCTCAGTCTCTAGAGATCTTCGATTCCACATCCAAGAAATGAAGACTCCCAAGGAGGTTTGGGACAAGTTTTTTTCCTTATTTGATAAGAAAGATGATATGAGGATCCATCAGCTAGAAAATGATGTAATCACTCTTAATCCATCCAATTTCAAATCACCGAATGAATTCTTCACAAAGTTCAAGAACCTAATATATCAATTGAAGCAATGCAAAGTGGAGAAGGATGAAGATCAGATCATCCTTTCCATTCTCACAAAGCTCAATGCATACTACTTAGTCTTTGTATCCACCTTCCAAACAGTAAGGCTCACTACTCCAAATTGGAAGATGCCCACTCTTAATGCCTTCATCCAATGTCTTATTTTTGAGAATGATAAATTGATCCAAATGGGGATCATTCAATATTCCAAAGATCTAGCTCTGGTTGCAAGAGGAGATAAGGTAGCGAATGACAAAGGGAAGCAAAGGGATGAGTCTCCTATGAAGAAAGAGTAGTCAAAAGAACCTTCAGGTTCGAAGAGAAGCAAGAAGAATGGCAAAGGCAAGGTCCTTTTCTCTTACTGTGGAAGGGGCTTTCATTCAGAAAGCTCCTGTATGAGAAAACAACTTGATGAAATGGCTCTTCTCTTGAAGAAACATAACATTTTTGTACCTGCTAGCGCAAGGAAGTATGAATCTGAAGAAGAAGAAGATGAAATACCAAAGGAAAGGCCATGCACTGAAGGCTTGCTGCACATTAGCACATGCCTTCCTCATTGATTATGGAGCTTCCAACCATATGGCGGCATCCAGAGAATCATTCTCTTCTTTTCAATCCTTTGATGGTCCTAGTATTCAGATGGGAAATAACAGTAAATTCAAAACAAAGGGGAAGCGCTCTGTCAAGCTTGAACATGGAAGGTTCAAATATGTGCTATTTGTTCCCTCCTCAGCTTCAAATATGTTATTTGTCTATCAAATGACCCATACTGGATATCCAAAGCGAGAGATATTTGGTCCTAACTCAATGGAGATCACAGATATCTCTACTGGGAGCATCATAGCAAAGGGTACTGCAAATCATGCTCCAAAAGCATATGAGTTGTCACATTTCATGCCTCCTTCAGAACCAGTGCACTCTCAGCAGCCACTTGCAAGGGAAGGTAAAATCATTGCATCTACTTCTTTTGGAGCTTCTACTAGTATTGCAGATCCATCTTTATCAGTTTATGAGATTGATATTCAGGGTGACTCAGATCTAGATTCAGTCCCTACTTCCAAAGTAGAAGTTAGGAAGATGACTGGAAACTCACTTGACACTCAGAAAGGAAATACCCTTGTGCTATGCCATGCAATCTTACCTCCTTCAGAGAGATACAATAGACTCCCTGTAAGATGCTATATGGCAAGGGATCAGTCTGACTACATTCAAAATAATGGATATGATCATACACCTCTTCATTCAGCAAGAGACAAAGGTTACATTCCTCCTTCCTTCCATCATCATTTTTGTACAAGAAGGAGAAGTCTACATGCCATGCCCCAGAATACCTATGCATAGCACACCATGCATGTTGCTTCGCTACCTCACAGAGATGAAGATTGCGGAAACATATTTTTAAGTTTTTCAAACTTGAGACCTAATTCTATCTGCTTAAATAGAGGGGGGGATTTTTTCCCATGTGGGTTTTACCGCAACTCCTTGTATTAAACAGTTACTTTATTTTACTTGATGTAATGGGTGACCTATGGTCTTAATTACCAGGGCCCACAGATTGTCCAAGTTAGCATTCAAGGGGGGTGTTAGGATTATTAATCCTCCCTTGTCCAAATTTGGTCAAATGTCTAAATCAGGAGTCATGTCTAAATCAGGAGTCCATCTAGTCTATTTATAGTCATTAGCACCATTGGGTCCACTTGGCCTAATTGGGGAACACGGTTCAGTTAGCAAAGTGTGGGGAACACTAATTGAGGTCTACTCCCACTGATTGCACTTAATTGCATCAGTTTAGGAGCCTCCTAGACCAATCCCTACAAGTTAGGAGCCACTGGGAGTGTCGAAACCAACCAAGGTCAGTTTAGTTCAGTTGATGACTAGTTAAGCTAAGTTAGGAGTTAGTTACATTCAGTTCTAGTCCTCTACATTCAGTTAGCGCTAGGTTTACTTGACTGCACTCAAGAGGGGCGCATTTATCACCTACCACAGTCAGTTATCCTTAGTCAACACTGAATGTAACACTTGAGTTATGTTTTAGAGCTCTGATGAACTCCGGTTATGGTTTAGACAAGGTCAGTTAACTATTGAGTCCTCCGATAGTGATTTAGACAAGGTCTTAATTACCTACAGTCAAGTAGAGTCTATCAATTTGAATTTCCTCATGTGGATTCGAATTTCATGTGGCTATTAAAGCCATTGTACTTCATTGTAATTAATTATCTGATTACTTTTTGATTAATGAAAGCATTCACAGCTGCAAGCCATTTTTGCACTGTTTCATTCTTCAATTGCTGCGTAAATTGTGTGATCTATTTGTGAGTTGTGTGTTTGTCTACAGATCTATGTGCTCAATTTAATAAATTTTCCCTTTCTGTGAAGACATACATAAACAAATGGATTATATATGTCAATTATAATTATATATAAAATGAATGGATTATTTAAAAAAGTATGTGTGCATAATATATTAACTAGTTCATAAAAATAAATGTAATTAATGTGTAACTTATAATTACAAACCACAAAAATGGGTTAACCTTGGGGCATCATGTATTCTCCATAAAAGCATTGCATGGAATTGAAATTTCCTTTGTCGTATTAGTCTAGATATGCCATACATAGTGATTCCATTCCATAAATTTAGTACCTCGTCAATAAGAAGTTCGATATATACATTCATATATTTAATTTGGTACCTACCTGATTGATTTGAACATATAAATATATACTTATTACAACCATTTAGATATATAAACCACGAACAAGAGAAAATTTATATATATATATATATGACACTCATTAACAAAATACGACAAATTAGATTCCACTACATTAAAAACAAAATTGTAGACACAATATACCTGGAATAATCATCGACAACATTATGTGCTCCCTATGTATTGAAAACCATAGAGGAATGTTATTTTTTATAATAAAAAAATAGGCCACACCGAGTAAATAGATCTCATCTCTGCAAATTGATTGACAACATCTGTTGCAAAAGAAATCCTAAGATTACTAGGTTCTTCTTTAAAGTGAGGCCATTTTTCCTCCATATCTCTAAATGCAGAACCATTTGCAGGCATTCGAATAATGTCATCTTGACTTATGTTCCATGCATCATAATCCATAAATTGTGCTATGTTTTTTCACCTGAGCAGTCATTGCAAAAATGGAATAATGGGAATATAACAAAGAACCTTATGAGGAACATTTTTTTTTACTTGATCTATTCAATATCTATTGATATGGCATTCTAAACATTCAGTTTCAAATTCATGCTGATTATAATATATAACGTGGTCATCAAGGCATGCATGAATTTCTTCATACTGCATTTGAATTTCTTTCATGATGGTAGATAAATCTCGATATGTGTGAGGTAAAATATTTGGTGCTGGTAACAAAAATTTAGCTATCAAGTTACAACAAATTAAAATAAAAATCTAGTTAATATAATATATAAACAATATTAATGAAACACATTTCATCCATATTAATTCGACTTATGACTTAACAATAATATTATTAGACAAATAATGATAACCTTTAGCACGATCATATATATGTGATGGAATATATTACATACCTTAACATCTGTGGGACTGATTCATTTGAAATACCATTCGTAACCTTCAAATTCATTATCAACAACATAGCAGAGAGAATATTTGTGTTGGAGCCCTCATAACGGGGTTTGTATGCCTTCTCAAGAAGAGGTAAATCATGAATGCCATCAAATTCATCATTTTCATGATCATCCTCGCCATCCATTCTAAAATTAAATGTATCATGGATCAATGTATTTGTACCATCATATTCAACTTTGTAATCAGTATGATCATATTCTTCTATATGATCATTAACTTGTTCACCATTATTCATATCTCCATGTTCCTCCAAGACTTGTTCTGAAAGTAAGTCCTTCGGAGGATATTCCATTGGATGTCTTTCCTTTAAAATTACATGAAACCATGAATAGATATTAGTTAATATAAGAAATATTAAAATAATACATACATTTACAAAAGAAATTAATATAAAAACATATATAATGAAAAAATTACAAATGGACGATATTCATGCCCCCCTTAGCATGTCCATGTTCCCTACAATGTTTTATGGATGTTGTGATCTTTATTCTTCTCCTTTTAAATCCCCTGCATTGACTACATGGACAATAACATTTCCCGTCACCCTTTCTTTTCAATCCATCCCACAATCTAGCAAGCAATTATCAATTTTGTTTGTCTGTATCAAGAATATTGCTATTTGGAATTTTCTCATAAAAGATCTTGAATGAATATTATCGATCTTAAAAAATCAAGCTCCACACGTCACTATTTTTAATCACAAAAACAATTTAAATAGTTGTGTATTCTTTTACAGAAAATAATCTGTGTGAAGAATATGATCTCCGCATCACGTCGCTTGTATAGAAAACATGTTGAAATGTTACCATAATTTATAGTTTTTAAAATTTAACATTCATCAGATATCCGGCATTAATACCATAATTATCGTTATCCTGGTATCATGACATATCCGATGGGATGACGTAAGATAACTGACTATATTCATCGGTTTTTCAACGGCTATCGGATATTTGAAAATACCATGTATCAATTTAAAAAAATGATCCAAAATCGTAACTTTAAAGGTGAAATCCGATGACACAGTCAAATTCATCAGATTTCGTCGGATTTTCTCTTATGAGTTTGGGTTCAAATTTTTTTGTGCCAATTTTTTATTTTCAGCTTGGTAGGATGCCACAACATACCCCTCACAAAATGATTCAAGGTCCCAGCAACAAAAAAATTTATTGGTGTTTCTCCCTTCGACCCAAGTTCACTCCATCATTTCTCCATCAACAAAGCCCAATATATCTTCTAGAGAGAGCACGGTTTATTTGGTAGCACCTGCGACGCAGATGTAGTCTCAGCAGAGATATCTCTTATGGGTAACTTCCGGAACCAGGTTTCTGCAACTGTGTGGGGATTTCTCCTTCTTTGCCACCTTACTATATTTCTCGACTGAAGCCGGTGGTGATATTACTTAATTCCTATTATATAAATTCAATTTATGACTCTATTGGCCCATCGATATAGATTTAAATAGTTTATATAATTACTTATCAGAAATTCCAACTAACAATAGTGTGTCAAATGAATATAAAGACTCATTCATAAAAAATATGCATATATTCATTCAAAAAATGAATTCATTCAACATAAGCACACTCATCAAATGTACACATACCCAACATTTATCGTGGAAACCCATCCAATAAATACCACAAAGGTTCTCTTTATCTCACATGAGAAATACATGGCACCTTTCGTTAGTTCACTCAGCTTGTAGACTCTGTTCTATATCTTCTTCTACAATCTATATACACTTCTCTCTCCTCTCATGCTCTCTAGTCTCTGGTCTCTGAATTTTTCTTCTCCTTCACTCTATTGTCGATCTGCAAATGACCTGGATTGACTCACTCTTCGAATCTACAAATAGAAACATATAACCACAACTAACACATACCAACCAGAAATTAATTATCTAACTTTGTAGCCCACACATACCTTGGGTTTTTCCTTTTATAGACTCTTACATGTCGTAATTAGCCGACTCCATTATGTTAGCCAACATGGTGTTATTTCTATTCTTGTTCATTTCCATTACAACTCTCTGTAGGAACTATCAGCCCAAAATACAAATATTATTTATTCCCAAAAGAACACGTGACTCTAGCTGACTTCTTACCCATGATCTCTTAGGATTTCCTTTTCAACCATTCCATGCCTTCTCTCCTAGTTTCTTCCCTCATGACTAATATCATCACATATTTCCTTCTGTTGTGAACTTATTCTCTTGTGGTTGTTTTTTTCATAGCTTCCCTTCTATTGCTACTTCTTTTGTCATACATCTTCCTCTGTCACAGCTTCCTACGTCGCATGACTGGACTCTTCACATTTTTGAGCATAATTCTGGTTGAATTATGCATATCTTATCCTAGGGACAACAACCATGCCGTAATTAATTAATGATAATGACATAAGTGTAAATCATTCGAGAAAGGATTTGAATTACCCATGCATTCCTCCAGTGAACTTCAATTGTAAAGGATTCAGTAAATCCTCAGTTGTAAAAAATCATGCATCAATTAACCAGGAATATCCATGCAAAAGTTAATAATATAAATTGTGCATGCATGGCACTATGTCTGAAGCACTAAATACATTCAATTAGCCTCCTAATTTTATGGTCATACACTTAGTTGAGGATTGATTTCAGTTCATTCACAATCAATTCATACAGTTCACATTCAGTTCAGTTAGTTCACATCCAGTTCAAGTGAGTGGAGATTTAGTTAAAGATAATTATGGAAAGGAGGGCACACATATTGTTCATGATGAAGCATCCTAAGTGCCATATTCGCACGAGTGATACGGAGGGCACTAATGCTTTCATAGAGGGAGTTCTAGTTGATGATATTCCTTGTGTATGTGCTATATGGTGTTCCCAGTATTTTACTTGAGCCTCTCATTTGCTACATTCTGCATTCTATGTGTTTTGATTT
Organism: Pseudotsuga menziesii; assembly: GCA_001517045.1. Taxonomy (NCBI): domain Eukaryota; kingdom Viridiplantae; phylum Streptophyta; class Pinopsida; order Pinales; family Pinaceae; genus Pseudotsuga; species Pseudotsuga menziesii. Next base: position 464,924 of record LPNX011099062.1, read on the forward strand.
GTTACTTAAGTGTTGGGAACTTGGAAAGTTTATTATAGTGTTGTATTGGATATCCCTTCTCTAGTGCTGAGGTGATATCTATTATTGGACAATGTGCTAGTGTGTTGTAAACAATTCTCTCGAAATATATCTATCATACTCAGATAATTGTTGTCCTTTTCATCCTCCATGTTTGTAGGATTTTCCCACGGTATATATTGTCTCTTATGGTTTAATGATTTGTGTGGATGATTTATTTATGAGATTCAAATGTGCATTAATTGATTGATAAAAGTTTTACAATTCAAGCATATTCATATTTTTCTCAAACATTGACAATACATAGATAAGAATAGAGTGCATAGATAATTTAATGTTGGGGATCATGTTTAGCTCTGAGTGAGATCAAGGAAGAGTTCTTTGAAGTTTGGAAGTTGTTCCAATTTATCACTATTATATTTGATTTTACCATGCTTGGTAGATCATGTTTTATGGCCTATCCTTATCCCTATCTAGACTCCTATCCTTGTCCCGATGCAAACTCTTTGGACCCCCTTTGCTCAATATAACTTTGATAGTCCAAATAATCCCATTAAAAATTCATGTTTAGCGGTATACATGGGTTAGTAGCTTACAGACCGCGTGTACATGCATCTTGCTCCACTATGACCCACGTACATCAAGAAATGTGCTCAAAGCAATAATATTTGGAGTTTTCCCTCATCAAGTAATGAATAACTTTTATATTGGCATTCTATATGCTTGGAAATGCTTATACTCAACCCTTCATCTGTCATTGAGGGGATATATATTGAGCGATTTAGAAGCATTGAAGAGGAGGATAAATTGTGAGAGAAAAGGAACTATAGTGGATTTTTTCCCCATTCTTGCATACATGAGTCTGCATCCCTTTATCCTTGGAGCGGACATTATTTCTATTTCCCAAGATTTCCTTTGTCTTGTGATATTTCCTTGATATGGAGGATTCATGTTGTGGAGGCCCCGGTGGAAAAATCAGTTTCTCGATTTCGACGAGGTTCCGATAGAGATTGTCATTTGTATCTCTGTTCAAATTTAATAGAAATATCTGTTTATCGTCCATTATATGTGTAACTATGAATATTCTTTATCCATCGATGTAGTTTCTTTGATTATATATTGTATTTGTATATGCTAGAGTAGGTTCTAACACTTAATATCTATCATGCTTGTATGTTTCGTTGTTGTTGAGAATGAATTGTAGAAGCAAGTGTGATTGAAAGCTCATCGAGGATCTTCTACGAATGTATAGCATAAGGTACACTTCATATTCCTTAGTGTCAGAATTTTTTATATCTTTGTCATATTCGAAGTGGATTGATTTCTGGTGGCATACTATTTGTTGTGTTCTACCCCAAGCCGTAGGAAGTTTTCTCCATAACAGAATTGGAAACTCCACTGGGGACTTTATTTTTATTGGTGTTTGGGTGGATGATTTACTTGATTTTATATATGTTTCTCCCTATTTCTATGTCATATTTGGTAGTATGTTCATTCATTTACAGTTCCCTAGAGTGGTTCGAATGTAGGCCTACATTTTACAACCTTATTCTCTATATACACGGGTCAGAGAATATACAGTCGCGTAAATATGCAGGTTGTGCTATACCTAGCCACGTACATATGCTATTGTTCTTTGAACAGATGTGTACATCCTTAGTTTTGGTTGAGTTCTTGATGTGGTAAGTTGTTTGGTTGGTTTTGAGTGTGGATGATTCTTCTTGGGTTCCTATGTTGTCGTTGACTACTTCTTTTGTGACCAGAGACCCCTTTTTAATTAATTTCTCTTTGAAAGTAGTTCTATTCATTTATATCCTTTTTTGTTTTGGCATTAGTGCATTAGTAATTTAATATCGGTGTCTTGATTGTATTGTGTTTGCTTCTTACTATAGAGACTAAGAATTTTAATGACTTGTATTGCATTTTCATTCTTTTATATTGAAAATACAAAATAATTATATAGTTGTATTCTTACTTGCATCTCACATATGGATTTAAGGAGGTACTTGCATTGGATTTCTTGGAGGAGAGTTGTGTTCAGGATTTCATATATGAAGGATTGCATTGGCATTTTCAAAAGAATGAATTTGTGTGCATTTCATGTAGTGGCATACCCCCTTTTCCATGTTTAAAAACAAGTTGCACTTGGAATTGTTTTTTAAGTTTTCATATTTATTTCACTGCTGAGTCATTATATCGCTAGTTCCACATTCATTAACCTTGAGTAATAAAATCCATTAAAATGAATTCTTAACTTAAAATTAATTACACTTTTTACTTGATAGAGGTGCACCAACAAGCTTAGGTTGTAAAGTCTTGGAATAGGGTGTCGTGAGTAAATTTTTTCAAGACTATGAAATAAAACAATTAGGTGTCTATCCCGGTGATAAGATGGATCCTTGGTATAATTAGTGTTCTCAGGAGGATCCTCTTACATAGGAGTTAAGCACGAGGTAGTGCACACGTTAACAATGGGGATAGCCCCTTTCAACTTTTTGTTAAGCGTCAAAGATATTTCCAGGATCTTATTCGTATTTGGGGGATTTTGAGGTACCTTTGGTGCTTTAAATCTTCGGGCTTTATTACCCTTCCCATACAGTAGATCCCTCCTACGACTGTCTGCTGAGCATTGGTTATATTGGGTTGACCTTAGTTTACTTATCTAGGTATCGCAAGGGGTACTTGTAGAGGTTATTATGTGAGTGTCCTATCCAAGTAAGGGTTGGACATCATAGTTGCTATATGCCTTGAAGATGAGGGCCACTATAATTTGTTACACACCTCCACTTGCAGTCTATCGGAGTTTCAAGCCTCTCCTAGGAGAGACATACCTACTGCATTTGGGAGCTCAATTATCCTCCCTCTTGGCTTCTTTGCATTTGACTTAGCTTTACTTAGGGGTGTGGTCTTTGTGCGCTAGTTCACTTTTGGGATCGTGGTTACTTGAGTCTCTTTATGTTAGCTTGATTTTGGGTCCTTTTACATTCTGCATGCCTGACATCACTACTATACCATCACCTGTCGTCGGTCCTAGTGCAGAGCTTGGTTTTGCAATTGGGGGCATCACAACCCCTTACCTTCCTCATAGATTTGATAGTGGCTATATTCCACCCTCTACTCCATTTTTCAAGGATTTTCACTCCCTTCATATGGTCTTAACACCAATGTTCATTCCCATAGAGGTGGTAGTGGATACGTGAACATTGGTTCTACATCTTACTTTCCTACTTGTGTCCAATCATCCACGAAACTGATTCCTTTGAATGCAATTATCATGACCAATCCTCCCTATATCCTATATTTTGGAATCTTTGGTGAATATTACCAATTGTTTTGGACTATTATTGTTGTGCAGGGTCCATTTTTGTTCACTCTCTCTGAGAGTTTTGCTCGTTCGTTCCCATGACAGGTATAACATTGAAATAGCATATAGGATAGGACCACTTTTTCGTGTGCATCATGCATTATCCTATGACCATGTCACTTTAACCATAGGTATGAACCCATTTTTTGATGTTACGGAATATTCACACTGCTACTAGAAGTGGCATTGCGTAAGTGGTAGAGATTTTCTACTCATGGGTGGCCTAGATAGATCATGTTTTTCAATTTGGTACCCATACCGAGTGTCCTCCCTTAGGTCTGGGAGTCCCTTGTAGTTCTTCCATGTCATTGAGAAATAAATTCATATTATTTCTTGAACTTTATGCTAGCCATCTTCCAGAGGGACTCCAATTTATATCAAGATGTAATTGCATTTCATGCATCCGATCTTCGTATTGAGATTTATGTTGGCTCCCAGCTTTAGTTTTATAAGCCTTATAGCCTGATCATGTCTCAATTCTAGCAAGCAGAGAATTGCATATATCTTTTAAATCTTGATCACCCCATATCTAGAGGAGACATACCCCCATGAGTCCTTATCTTGCACACACTTCCTTGTATTGGGAATAGGTATGTTCCACTGCTTATAACTAGTTTGCTTGTTCGTGACACTCGTTTCCTCCTAGTTTTGCACTATAAGAATTTTTATTCTTTTTCAAGATTTCCAATATGAAAAAGAAAAAAAGAAAAAAAGAAAAAAACATAAAAAAAAAGATGGGAAATGATATTACTTAAGCAGTTTTCATGTCTTGTCTCCTTCAAATAGAGCACTATATATTACATCCATTGGATGGGTTATTACTATGTCTTTAGGAGTTGTACTTGTTACTCTAAGTTTTCTCCACCGACTGTTTATGCTTCCAGCCCCTGTGGAGCCTCTCTTGATGCCTCCTGTGTCGCAGAGTTATCCTAGTTTCCATGTTGAATCTATGCTTCCAATGATTATGCTTCTACCTTATGCTCTTGTTTAAAGGAATTTTTAGCCTGGGTCAGGCATTCTTTAGTTATATTTCTTTCTGTGTCGCTAATTCTTGATACAGTTACTGGTTTGTGCACATCTATTTCATCTACATTCTTCTAAATTATCCAGCTTTGTTGTGTACCTCATGTTGGTTGAAGGGGAATTCCTTAATTCCCTCCTTCTAGTAGACTCCATTCCATCGACTTTAGATCATTTATTCTGGAATAGGGATCTAAATTCCAATGAGTTCATTAAGACTTGAAGTCATCAGTGGCGGGTTCTCTCTCCATCAACAAATTTGGGAATACATCAATGTCCCCTAATCAATGGACTCTCTCAACTATTCGACCTCAACACATATATTCACACTTGTTTGATTACACTCTATACCTTGATTCCCATTATCATTATCAGGTGGATATATCAAGTCTGTTAATGGTATACATAAATGACCGGTAATCAGACGATGATCCATCATGTTCGACATTGACACCTTTATTCACGAGATGGAACATGTACTAGTGAGAATTTGTGTAGAAGACCTATGAGATTGGTGGCATTCCATATATGCTACCTCCTTGATCGGGACATTATGTATGAGATATCATCTCTCATGACCAGATTCCATTGTACCATCATATGTCTTCATTCAATATGAAGATCTTGTTTCATTGTATGTTGTACATGGTGATGACCACATGTGACATATGTCTATTATGCATATTCATGGCCATTGTACTATTATGTATTTGGGGACTGCTATATTTAATATTTCTAGTCATATGCAGAGATATATCATTGTATTGTATTGATGAGTGGTCGTTTTTCCACCTGGGTCTATATTACTCCACTTCTGGGACTATTGTAATGTATTTCATCCATCATTTTACCTCCACAGGGGGGTTCACTCAGTGAAATTGTTTCATAGCAAGACCGTTCATAGCATTTTAAATAATATCCCTAATTTCACTAAATATTGGAAAATGCCTCCTAAAATTGTATTGTTGAACCCCCCTCCCAATATACCTTTCTAATTAAGAAGACCCTTATTTTCACCATATATTATAGGTATCATTTTTTATCAACCCATTTTTAATACCCCCTTTATATCATATTATTAAGTTGTAACAAGCAGTGTCCCTAATGCATCTTAGTATAAGAAAACATGCTGCTAAATTGATCTCACTTTTATTGGTTGTCATGGAGAAATATTTGATTGAATATTAATAACCACTTAAACCCCAACCTAAAAAATTATTCTAAAAAAAAAAATTTATAAGTTCGGTGATTTGGAGGTATAAATCCAACCCATGATTTGGATGTTATTCTTTAGAAAAGGTTAGATCTAATATGAATCCATCCCATGATTTGGAGGTTATTCCTTAGAAAAGGTTAGATCTAATATGAATCCATCCCATGATTTCGAGGTATGAATCTATCCTGTGATTTGGAGGTTATTCCTTAGCAAAACCTAGGGCTAATATGAATCCAACAAATTATTTGGAGGTATAAATTGAGCCCATGATTTGGAGGTATGAATCCATCCCATGATTTGGAGGTTATTCCTCATCCCACCCAAATAAAATAACCCCAAATATTTATATTACTATGTCAAATTAAAAATCCCCTTTTAACCCCTTAATATGAGGCAATATATTTTTGAGGTTTTTAGGAGCATTCAAACCCCAAAAATGAATGGACCTAAACGTCTGGAATAAGGTACACTTCTCATCCCTTAGTGTTACACTTGTTTATCTCCTTAGCATATTGGAAGTGGATTAATTTTTGGTGTCATACTATCTATTGTCATCCACCCCAAGCCATAGGAATTTTTCTTCGTAACACTCACCAAGATATTGTGGGTGATTTGAAGTGCATGAGAGAATAGAGCGAGTTGCATATAGAATTGCATTTCTTGGTAACACTAAATCTCATAATTTTTGTCATGTTTCTTTTTTTAATAAAAACGTACATTATCCTAACTATGGGATGTGATCTAGGTGGAACCTAAGGGAGAGTTCCAAATAGGGTAATTGTGCATCCTTGGTGGGAAAGTAACATTTCTTTTGAAGTGATCCAATGAATAGGTAAAGGTTCAATGAAATCACTTTGGTCCCAAATAGGCTACATGGGAGCTCAAGGATGCCATGAGGGATGCATATCTATTTTTTGTACTAATTTTGATGAAACGACAGGGACAATATTATTCCAAGGAGAGGGGACTATAATACCCCTAGTTTCGACCAGGGATGATTTTAATATCGTCCCTTATATGTTATATGCATAAAACATGGGTGAATCTCCGTGATATATAGGAAAATTTGAAGGTGATTTTATCAATTATATAATATGTATATATAAATGTTTTGGAGAATATTTCATTTGATTATATAATGTTCTAAAATATTGGGGAATATTTGACTAAATTTTAAGATATTATAAAACCTTGACAAAGATTTCACAGCATTATAAAAATTATAAAAAATAACAATCATTCATTGATTTATAAAATATTGTAAAAAATAGGTGAATATTTTTCTAATAAGATTCACCATATATTTGATTCCTAAGAAATCACAATTCATTATGGTTTCACTTTTCCTTCTAATAGGTTTCTCTTCATATTATTTCAATTCTTTCTGACACTAATTCTCATACAATCACCCAAATCAACCAATGTTAAATTGAACAACCTAGTTGTTTAAACTATTATGTAAATCAGTTCTCACTAAATCACCTTAATTCTAATTTGTAATTCAATCTCCAAGAATAATTACTACTAATTCAATATTCAAGAATAAATCACCTCTTGTGGAAAAATGAAATCACTCTAGAAAGAATAGAAATATAGAACTGTTCATATAGATAAAGCATATAAATTATTTTTGCAAGAAGTTAAATCCAATTACCACTCGTGTAAGAATGAAATATATGCTCTATGTTGTTGACCCAATACCAAGATCCATAATTCTGAATTCTAGTTGACCATGAGCTACAACCACACATTCATCTAGATTTGTTTCAGCGATAATTATTCATAACCAATTCAATGTGTGACATGAATTCAACTAGAAATTAAATCTTTTTCAGCACTTCTAATTATCAATAAATCACTTGCATGCCCTAAGAGATATCACACATGCCAAGTAATGAATTGTTTCAGCAATGCATGACTCACACACTTTAATTAACTAATTGTTTCGGCAATGTATTAGGGTTACCATTGACTAATTGATCCCACAACACACTACTCGCATAATCCACAAATATGCATTGTATCAACAAATTATCACACAAAAATAATTATGAAATTCTATAGCTATTCAAACTGTATGAGCTCAATGAAAGGTGGGCCCTTTCCTCCTAACACAGTTTCCTTAAAAAAATTAATGCTATATATGGTAGGCCCTTTCCTATTGTTTCAACAATGTATTTAATGCTACATAAATGTCTTTTCTCTACCCAATTGGAAAGGTATGTCCTTAATATTAAGCTACATAAATGATTGGTTGGTACACTTTTTATGGATTCTATATGAAATTTTTTAATATTTATATGACCTATTCTAAGCCAAGTTATTCTCAATATCAACTTCCATTCTTCTTCCTCGTGAAAATTCCAGTACTAGTCCCTTAAAGCTAGGTGTTTCCCTATAAGAAAAGAGTTTTATATTCCTTCTATCAATTTAGTCTTTTTCTTTTATTTTTGTTTAACCTTTTCCCCTCTTCAAAATTTGGTCTACGATGGTCCTCACTAGTAAAATATCAAGAAATAATCTTTTATGTTTTAAATGTAACTTAACTAAAGGACACGACTTGCATATCTAAAAAAAAGTTTCAATAAACTAAAATATCATAGGAAAAATTTCTAGGCATTTCCAAGAAATTCTATGGTATTTCCACTTTCAAGGAAATGGATGGGTTGTGTTTCTATTAACATAGATTTTCATTACTCTCGGAACTATCAGAAGTTCATAGTTCTTAAACAATTGTTTATTTTCTTAAACATAATATGCATAGATGATAATATTTGTGAGTTGTTGCAATTTATTTTCGAAAATCCATTAGTTCATTTGACAGATAATCACTAACATATCCTCATTGAAATAGAATCACATGTGAGAATATTAGGTGAGATAAACGAGATAATAATTTTTCAAAGGAATAGGTGTCTTCTCTACTATGCAAGTCACTAACTCTATAGGAGGAATGAAGGAAAATGAGAACTCTTCGCATTTTCATTGTTCATTCAAATTACTACTTTATTTTAGCATCCACATGGGAATCAGAATCACCATTGATATTGTTAGAGGTGTAAAGAGTACTCAAGGGTGAAATTTTTCCTTACACTTTTGGATGGATTTTCTTCAATTACTTTAGCTATGGAAGGAAAATGAAAGGGCATCTATCTTCTGATGTGATGCAAATATAGATTGAAAGCATTAATTGTGGATTTTTTTGTTTGATCGTTACAAATGTCAAATTGTTAACATTTTCATTAGACTAATATCCTTCAAAACTCCCTAACCCAAAACAACACCTCATACTTTACTAAGCATTTTTTAGGAGACAAAAAAATATTTTGTTCCCTTAATCAAGGTTGGCCAATCTACCTTTTTTCTTGTATAAAAGTAGGAACTATAAACCTTAATAAGATGAGATTTCTTACCTTTATAATTTGCAATAGCAATGGTAGAATAATCTCCATGAGCCACTTAAATGTTTTTCCCCATGGGATCTCATACAACCATGTCTCCACTAGGCCAATCAATACCCCTCGGATTACAATATACTCCTTATGACAAGGATCCATTTGAACCTGAGTACAAATAAATGGTAACAAGAACATGGTATTCACACTTTGCACCCTTATTCTTAATATTTATGTGTCCCTCCATTTTGATGTTTCCAACCTAAGAAAAGTCATGAACAAAATACTTTCACCACATATTCTTTCTAAAACACATTTGAAATTCTTAAAAAATATTTACATATATATGGCATGAGATGCACCAAAATGGAACATTGGAATAGTCCAAGACCTAGGTATAGCTCGTATCACCGTAAATCATATATATGATCTCAAAGAGCCCTCTCCTTATATCAATCTAAACCATAACATGGGATATCATCCTTATGCATTCCTCCTTGAATGAGTTATCAACCATGATTATGTTTCCAGTTTGTTACCAATTGAATATATACCCTTCGTTGACCATAAATCCATAGAAAGGTTTGAAATTTTGACCCATATCAACAGGATTTTAACCACCTCATCCTTGGAATCAAAATATAGGTGATATGGTTTTGTTTTCAGGTAACCTTGACCCTAAAACCATCATCCTTTTATAATCTTGTGGGTATCTTCCTTCGAATGAAAGATGAAAACAATATAACCATAAGAAAGTGCATGGATGATGGGTTTGTAAGCTAGCATAGAGAACCATCTATTCTAGACCTATTCCTTGAGGTGATGCCATAGTATCTTCTCCATAATGGTCTTACTTGAAAAATCCAAAACCTAAGTAACCTCAATATCCTCCCTCACAACCATACTAACCTTGTATTTTCTCCTCCTAAGAATATTCCTAGGTTCTTTTAGGTGGAATTGTTTCTATAACCTTTTACACACCTACACCTCCTCTTCCTAGAGTTTCAAAATCCATTTTTCTACCAAACAAATGCTACCTTCATAACCCCAAGAATTCATAGTCTCTTCATCATTCTTATCAAAATTATTGTCTATAAAGTTATGATTATGTAAGCTATATGTCTCAACCCCTTTTCTCTAAAAAAGTATTGGAAATTTGAGAAACATTGAATATCACATGAAATTTATGGATTGAAATCCAAAGCGATTAGCTCTGATCTTGGGTGAAAGAAAATACCTCTTCACCACATCGGTATATGCTTTTCCATAACTAAGTTCAATATGATAGGATAACCTTTCCACTTTGGCATGGTGATTAACTTCACATAAATATTTTTGACAATGATACTCATGTGAGATTCATAGCTCATTAAATCTATTAAATGAAAATTACCTAAGCTCCATTGGCACTATATGTTTGGAATCAATCAATTGTGATGAAAATTCAAGTTCCAAAATCCTCTCATGGGACCCTAGACAAAAATTATTAAAAACATTTATGCTCTCTATTAATTCATCACAATAAACCACTAATTGGAAATTGTGATCTTCATTGGTTAGGGTTTCCATTGTTAAAACCCTATATTTAGCCTTTAAACTCTTTCATCCTTCCATAACTCAATTTGAACATCATCAATATCATTTACTTATGCACATATTGTCTACTACTTAATCTTCATTACTATTATTTAATATAATACATGCTTGTTTAGATTATTTTACGACATAAATCCTCGAAAATATCGGTTAATCAAATGCACTATTTATGAGATAAAGTGATTCATTATAATTCTATATAATTTATTTTAAGGATTCTTTCCATGATCATCCAATACATTTTATTCTTGATTAGATGGAAAACCATAGCTTCTAGTCATAAGATTCTATAAATATTAGTGCTAAATATGGGTTGCATTGTTTTACTCCAATAGAAATAATTTGTGCTAATAGGTTTAGAAAACATAATATTGCTCATCTAAATTCTAAAATGAGCAATAAATAAATGCATGATGCAAAATCATTACAACTTATCCCACTTCAAATTGTCACAATAACACCTATCCTCAAAACACGACTTAATCCCACACGCACATGCATAATAAAGCAATAATTTTAATCTCTCAAAACATAATTTTAACCTAAAAATGTGTAACCAGCTGAACAAACTTTTTTGGTACTAAAATAATCCTATATTAAACCTTTAGGAAAAACTCTCTTTTTTAACCCATTTGCAACCTTTACAATACATTTCCAATCTTTTTAATCTCTCAAAATTCAAAATTCTTCAATCTCTCACTACACACACACACACACACACACACACACACACACACACACACACACACACACAATANATGAAGTGCACTTGGATAAATGGAGCCGAGTTGAAAGGCTCTTGCGTGCAATTTAAGTGACATAAAAATCAATACTATAATTTGCAAAGTTTTTCATATAGCCCAAACAATATTTTATTTTCCTAATTGATTAGTAGAAATTCATTATTGCATTGATATTATATCCTATCAGGAGTTAGTTGCATATAAGACTACAAATAGCAAGTGTTATCTATGAAACTAGTGTGCATAAATGGCTTAGCTTAGTCACGTGTAAGCTCCTTTATCCATCCAGTTTTTATTGGTATTTTTTAAAAATTGTTTGTTTTGTGCATATATATTTAATATTTTTGTGTATATTTATTAAACATATTAAAAAAACTAAGTTGTAAAATTTAAGGATGCCATAAACTTATAAAAATGTCAATTCTTTACCATAAAATTGTACTGCCTAACACAATAAAATAGTTTTGTTTTATGCAAATCTACTAAATATTTAGAAAAAACCAAGCTGGAGAATTTAAGGGTTTTGTAAACTAATAAAAAAATCCATTCTTCATCAACTTTTCATGGGAGTTCTTTAGGGAAAAATTGTAGTGTGTGTATATACTAAATATATTTTAAAAAACTAACTTGAAAAAATAAAGGATTGCATAAACTAATAAAAAAACTCTTTTCCATCCAATTTTCGTTGTAGTGTTTTACTGTAAAGTTGTACGGCATAATACTTTGAAGTTTTTGTTATATATATATATATATATATATATATATAGTCTAACTTGATAAATTAAAGGATTGAATAAACTAATAAAAAATCCATTCTCCATCGAGGTTTTATTGTAGAATACCATGAAGTAGTTTCTGTTTTGTGCATATACACTATATATATATATATATATATATATATATATATATATAAGATTCAAAATTTAAGGGTTGCATAAACTATTAAAAAAAGTACACTTTTCATGGCAGTTTTTTTACACTAAAATTGTATTGCATACAATAACACTGTGAAGTAGTTTTTATTTTGTGCATATATAGTAAATATAAACTAATTTTTAGATGGAGCTTCTACTACAACCATAACACAACATACCATGGTGAAGTAGTGTTTGTTTTATGCATATACATTCTAAATATTTTTTTTTTTAAACTAAGTATTCAATGGCACACTAGAAATATTAGATAACACTAGCCACAAAGAAAGAAGTTCACAAATTGATGGAAGCTCGTGGATTTTATTATGTTGGGTTAAAACTTAGAAATTTTGAATATCTATATATTATTCAAATTAATAAAAATGATCGTATTTTTTAATATTATAATAAAAAATGTGTTGTGAATTATGAAAAAAAGGGTAAACAAAGAATGGGCTTTCTACTCAAGAAATCAAAGAATGAAAAAAAAATTCTTAACCTATTAGAAACAACTAAACTAGTTATCAAAATCAAATGTGACTCGATACAAATCCCATAACCTTCTATTCAACTTACCATAATTTATAGAACAATGGGATGCAAAAGCATGAATAAATCAGATTTCAATTAAAAAATTAGCTTATTAATCCCAACAGCATAAGATGCGGTGATAAAATTAAGTGAACAAAAGATCCAAAACTCAACCAAATTACTCACAACTAGCCATGGAAAATGAAAAACTTCTATACTTTTTGCCACCAGAAGAGGCCATTTTGTCAATAGAATAAACTAAGTGGGAGCCATCACTAAATATGTATGGAACATGACAATAAGTATATTTCAAATATTTCTAGAATTACTGTCTCTTACATAACTGGTAAAACTATAACCCAAAACTATTTAAAACTGCAGAGAAAAAAAAAAAAGAAAAAAAAAAAGAGGTGTCATAAACAACAAGTAGATTTTACTTTACCACAGGGTGAAAGACCAATTTCTGAATAGAAAGAAAAATGAAGACATGGAAAAGTTATAAAAAATTATAGAAAATTCAGAGGCGGTGGGAAGGAGGGGAGGGCGGCGGGGTGGTGGGTTCCCACTAAGAAAGCTAAAAATAAGTCATAAAAATTTAAATAAAATTGGGGAAGGGAGGATTTTAGGTAACTTTGGGAGGGTGAATCGTTAATTTTGTTCCTCCCTCATTAATAGGGGGAGGGCTATTTGTATTTTAATTATTATTTTTTTAATAAATATTGGACAAATGTATTAAAATTCAAAAAGAAAATTTTATATTAAAATTGGCTCATTAATTTTTTCTAACTCCCTTAATTCCCTAAATTATGCCCCTAAAATTTTCCTTGGTGTCGATCCTTTGAATGCACTAAATCAAATTATGTAAATGATGTAAATATGATACTATGGACCAATGGCTCACTAAGAATGTATGGTGTAAATATTTCTATATGGATCTCGTTGTTGGATTTTCTTGATGACTCAAAAGCTATGCAAATATTATGTTGGAAAATAGTAAAGTTGTCCAAGATGACTTTGTAAAAATCACAAAGGGGCTATGATCCCACTGAAAGGGTGCAGGAAAAGGGGTCCTATTGGATATTAAATCTTTGATTTCTAAATGTGAGCTTTAGAACTTATCTATTTGGTAGAATGTGCCTTAAATGAGATGATTACTTGCTTTGATTTATCAAATCCAATCATTGAATACATGTTGGATGTTGGTTGGAAAAGTCTCCCCATATTGTTATGGAAGCACAAGATGAATATACTTTTATGGAAGTTGTAAGCGTCCTTTATTGTATGGTTAGAATTTATATCAATTTTCTTTTCACACGCTATAATATGCTTTGGATTCTGTCACCCATTTTTATCATGCAAGTTTTTTTACTAAGTAGTGTTTTTCTCACATTGTTCTCTCCATTGGCATTACCATACCAAATTGTGAAATAACCAGAAATTCAAATTGCGAAGGAAATTTGTAGACATTAAAGGGAAGAGAATGCTTGTAGGTGAACATAGAGGCTCGAAAAGATAGGAACATTTACCCATTTGCTTTTTGGTACTATGGATACTTGAGAAGTCATGATTTGATTTTATAGAGGGTCTTCCAACAACATTAAATAGGTTGGACACTTTTGGCACACACTAACACACACTGTAAGGGTCAATTTTCTTAATGGGACTATGAAAAATTGAATGGAAATGCTTTCCTTATGTTGTGTAGGGTTGTAGAAGAGAGTATCAATTAGCTTACGACACAGGAATAAAATCTGTGTGATTCAGTTTAGTTAAACGTGGCATAGATATTAAGATTTCTCACTATATCAATATTGAAGTAAGGATTAGTGATCATGTGCCTTTCTAATGTTAATTTTTAGTTAGTTACCATGTGCCTCTCCAAATAAAACTCATTTTTTAAACAAATATCAAATCAAATGTGGGTAAGTGCAAGCTAATGAGGGCCACTTTTGGCACATTAGATGCAATAGAAAACTGAAAAATGAGGCATACCTCAAATTAATTGTATTTTTTGATATACTTACACAAAATATCTTGCTTTGAGTAAAAAATATTAAATGTAGGAAATTGAATCATGTTTCCGAATATATAAGTTATATGTATTAAAAAAATTTATAACTATGTCAACTTTCTTTTTTTCTAACGATCACTTTTTTAGTTTTTAGGCAAATGATAAGGTATATGTTTTTGTGGGTGCAACCTTTCAGGCCCTAAATGATTGCTTTGGGAGACAAAAATTTGCATTCATGTAAAGAACATATAGCACTAGTGGAATGCTATTTTTCGGAGAAAAAAAAATAGTACTTTTTTGTATATACTTATATAAGGGATCATTCCTCAAAAATGATACTTCTTTTGTGGGTGGAGCCTTTGAAGGCATTAATGAAATAATCATGAGATGGGTTATTTTATAGAATGTATAGTTCAGTGTCTTTTAGTGGACCATATAATTAATTTTTAAAATGATTAAGAAATTAAAAAGTTATGGAAAAAACACTAATAGAAATTGAAAAAAAAATAGGACAGTATAATATTTTTTAATAAAAAATACATATTTAGAATGTGAAAAAAAATGCTATTTATGTTTAAGATTTCGTCAAAAATTATTGTGTGTAGCATACTGTAACGAGTCCGTAAACAACGACTTCTTCAGAAACTAGAAGAAATGCTATGGTAAACATATACCATAGCACATGTTTGGTATTATCAAAGAAAACTCCAAAACATACACATAGAACTATTGGTGACATGCAAGCAAGTGAATTGGCATGTTTAAATTCAAATTACATTTCATGCCCTTATAGAATTGGAAAACATGTGCATGTTATAGAACTACAAAACACACACACATTATAGAACTACAAAACACATGCGCATTATAGAACTACAAAATGCACGTACGTTATGTAGTTCTATAACACTTGTGTGTTATGTAGAGCAACAAATCTAGCACTATATGCAAGAAATCAAATGTATTATTAATAGTTGAGAGGGGTGTGGAAGGTTCAAGGACCTAGGAGGATGTTGAAAGCTCAGGTGGGGATGGTTAATAGTTGAGAGGGGGTTGGGGAAGGTTCAAGGGCCTAGGAGGATGTTGGAAGTTGAAGTGGGGATGGTTAATAGTTGAGAGGGGGTTGAGGAGGGTCAAGGGCCTAGGAGGATGTTGTAAGTTTGAGTGAGTATGGTTGATAGTTGAGAGGGGGTGGGGAAGGGTCAATCTCCTAGGAGGATGTTGTAAATTCAAGTAGAGTAATATGAATGGAATGGGAACATGATGGGTTACAAGGGTGAAGGGGAGTGAGGATTGAGAGAATTATTAGGAGGAGAATAGGTGTTGAATATGTATAGGGTTATAAGTAGTACACAAGACTCGAGTGAGGAAGGGGGATAAGGTGGAGGTGATGAAATGGGTTATGTTTTGATGAGAGAGAGGATCAGTGAATGGAAAGGTGGTATGGAGTATTAGAGGAGGAATAGTGTGTCTTGGAGGAGAGAGGTGAAGGAGGGGGCAATTGAAGAGAGGGGAATGATATGCGATAAAATAGAGAATATGGGTCATAATGATGTAGGTGGTTTATGAGAAGGGATAAGTTGAAAACATAGAGGAAGGGAATATAATAGAGAGCGAGAGAATGATGTACAGAGTGTGTGAGAGAGAATATGATAGAGAGGGAGGAGGGGAAGTGAGGGATGGAGATAGAGTGAAGGAAAGAGATAGTGATGGAAGGATAGAAGAGGTGTGTGTGAGAGAGAGCAGGGGGGGGTGGGGGAGATAGACACAAGTAGAGAAAGGGGGCATGGACACACATGTATAGGGAGATCTAGAGAGAGACAGAGAGATGGTGTCAAAGACAAAGGGTGGAGGGTTGATTGATGGAGAGAGAGGGAGGTTGTGAGAAAGAGAAACATGGAGAGGGAGGGTGAAAAGAGATAGGGAGGGAGGGATACAAATTTAGAGTGAGATAAGGTTAGGGTAGAGGGATAATTGCATGGAGGTCTGGTAATTAAGGGAGAAGGGAGGGAGATATTGATATAGGGAGAAATAGTGATGGAGGTAAATAAAAGGCAGGGAGAGAGGGAGAGATAGAGGGAGTTTGTGAGAGAGGAGGGGGTGCACACACACACAGAGACTATGTGGGAGATAGAGTGATGGAGGGAAGGATAGTGAGAGAGGTATAGAGAAGGTGGAAAGAGGTTATGAGATATGGGAAGTGAGGGAGGTACACACACACACAAATATATAGAGAGAGGGAGGAGTGACACACACACACACACACACACACACATAAAATGAGAGAGAGGGGGGGGGGACACACACACACACACACACACACACATAGAGAGAGAGAGAGAGAGAGATTGTGTGGGAGAGAGACGGGGAGGGGTGAGCGATAGAGATAGAGGGGGGAGGAGTGTGTGATTGAGAGAGGGCGATGGAGGGAGGAATAGTGAGGGAAGTATATATAATGTGATGAGAGGTTATGAGAGAGGGGGAGTGACGGTGGCACACACATACACACATATAGAGAGAGATTGTGTGGAACAGAGAGGGGGAGGGGTGAGAAATAATGAGAGAGGGGGGAGGGGGGATAAATAGAGAGAGAGTGATGTAGGGAGGGATAGTGAGGGAGGTATAAAGAAGGTGGAGAGGGGTTCTGAGAAATGGGGAGTGAGGTAGGGAAACAGACACGCATAGAGATAGAGAGAGAGAGGGATGGGAGGTTGTGTGTGAAAGAAGGGGGAAAGAAACACACAAAAACACATAGAGATAGAGAGAGATGGAAAAAAAGGCAGGGAGGGCCAATGAGTAAGGGATAGAGATATAGTGAGTAAGGCACATGCGTAGCAATAGATGCCAAAAATATTATTTAGGAATTGAGTCTTGGATTTCCTTCCTTAACCATGTTGAGGCCTTAATACCCATATCTAATGCTCAAAACTTATTAAAGGCATGTGCATATTTTATTGGAGACCAAGCATACCTTGAGTAGGTCATGTGCAGTGCTTCAAGGAATTTTTCATTAACATGGGTATCTCAAATATTCCATTATGGTCTAAGGAACAGGCATATTCCCTCAATCATGTCTCGG
Source organism: Pseudotsuga menziesii (assembly GCA_001517045.1). Classification (NCBI taxonomy): domain Eukaryota; kingdom Viridiplantae; phylum Streptophyta; class Pinopsida; order Pinales; family Pinaceae; genus Pseudotsuga; species Pseudotsuga menziesii. The sequence goes on from LPNX011099062.1 coordinate 482,811, forward strand.
AGGGCCCATACATGGTCCTCAAAACCACCTAACTCCACTAACATCCATATTCATAGTCCAAATATACCTATGAGATTCCATGTGTGATCTTTTAAAGAGTCCTTCATATCTGTGGATTCCTAGAAGCTTCTGTTAGGGCCTAAGGCCATAGCTTTCTCTCCTCACCATGTCCATGGGCTTGAGATTCATACCTAATGCTTAACAAATGATCACAGCATGTATATATCCATTAATATTCAAAGGATTCACTTTAAACTTCATGTGTGGTGGTTGGAGGCATCAATTTTGTCTCTAAATGGTCAACAACTTCTTTTAAGGCCTAAGGACCATGTGTTTCCCACCACCCATGTCAAATGGCCTAATATCTGTAATTAGTGCTAAAAATGTTGTAATTGAACTAGTATCCCCATTTCAAAGTAAATGATACCATGGAAGGATCTATTGAGCTTGTTCAACACATCATTCTTGGCTCTAGATTCCTAGAAGAATATTCTAGGGTTGAAGGCCTAAGTTTCCTCCCTTTATTATGTCTAAGGTCCCAATACACATACATATTACTTAGAAACCCCTAATGGCTCCCATATCCCCATTCAAATAAAAAATATCAACTTGAGATGTCATCTATGGTGATTCAAGGTGTCGTTCATGGATCTTGAGCCCTAAAAGTTGGTTTACAACCTAAAATTAAATCTTTATGTACCAACCATGATTAACACCTTAGTGACACCTTATCCTCCATATCTAATGCTAAAAAAATCCCAAAAGTGTCCATATCCCAACTTTAAGGTTGATGATATCCTTAAGAGATCATGTGTGTTTGTTTGAGGCGTTGTTCTTGGCCCTATATGTCTATATGATTCCTTCAGGGCCTAAGGACTAGGTTTCCTCCCTCAACCATGTCTATGGATATGTTCCTAGTGCTAAGAGAATTCCAATGCACTACATATTCTCTCTTAGATGCAAAATATCACATACAAAGTCCCTATGTGCACGTTCGATGCCTTTTTCATGGAACGCAAGCCTTCAAAAATAACTTTAGGGCATGGGTCTTGAATTTCCTCCACCAAGTATGGTCAAGAGACTATTATCCATACTTAGTTCTTAAGGCCTTCTAATGGTGTCCATATTACAACACAAAGAAAAATTATGCTCTTGGGAGGTTATGCATGGTTGTTTGAGATGTTGTTCTTGATGATGCTAAAATATTACTATAGGTCCTAAGTATTGATGATGCAAACTTTCTTTTTATTCATTTCCCTACCCATGCACCAAAACCATTTTTTTTGGTTCTCCATAACACTTGCGTATTTTGCTTCTCTAAAACGAGTGTGTGTTTTGCTTCTCTAAAATGAGTGCACGTTTTGCTTCTCCATAACGCGTGTGTGTTTTGTAACTATAAAACGCGTGCGCATTTTTCTTAGCCTAACCTACGTGTCATATGACATGCCATGCTCGAGCTTAACCAAACCAAGCATTACAAAACATGAGCGTGTTGTTTTTTATGTATGGTGAAGGTGTTTCCTAAAAGTAGGATTGCATCTAAAAAGTCCTTCATATTCTTACACGCACCCATATATTTAAAATGAAATTTTGTATTAACAAATTAATAAGATTTTGAACTCTACTTTTATCATAATCTATAATACAAATTATCATTTTCAATCTATTTAGTTATTTAAACCAGCTTTTATTTTAAGAATGATACCATAAAATTTCATTTTATCTATTTAGTCATGTTTGTGAATTCTTATTTTATGACACATGTATATAAGCAACTTTGTAACTAGTTTCATTTGTTTATTTTTATTTTTTAAGTTGATATTTTTAATAATGGATGAATATACTAGTTGTTTTATTTTTTTTTCAATTTAAAATGTTCCAAAAAGTTGGATTGGATAATAATATCTATATAAAATTAAGGGCTCTATTTATATTCATAATTAATAATAATAATATAAGAATAATGATCATAATTTAATTTTAATGACACAATCAATTTAGAAACTAAATTGGTAACATTATGGAGGGTACCACAGGGATAGGTGTTCATATCTTAGAATTTGGAGAGGACTAGATTGCATGAGGATTAGACAAGTGTACTATAGAGATTGATTTTATGGTTCTTATTCCAAATTCAAAATAAACAATTATAAAAAATAAATAGTAGCTATACATAAATAACTCTTAAATGATTTATGAATTACCAACATGTATACTATAGCAGTTAGTGCAACTTCGCTTTCAGAACAAATATCTTGTTAGTGACACTTAACTTGCTACGTATATGTGACATTCTCCACACAATTATTTTACTAAAAACTTTAAAAATATGATTTCTACCCTTAGGGAGTTGAACCTATAACCTTGGAAATAAAACTATAACCTTGGAAATGAAAATAAACAAACCACCATTATCAGAGCAAATGATCATTTCATGGCTTGTATCAACCATCACTCACATATTAAAACACGTCTAGTAGTTTACTTTTTCTTGAAGCCTCTTCGCGTCCCTGTGGCCCAGCAAATTCGAAAAGACAGCAAATTTGAAAGGACAGGATGAGACGGTGTTTGTGATGGTTCTATTAACGCTTTGGATCTTTCGCCAGTTCTTGGAGCATCTTCAGGTCCATTTGAAAAGACTTGGGGGCTTTAGTTAACTCTTTGGATCTTCCACCGCATAGAACGTTAGGTGTGCAATGGCAGCTTGGCATCCCTGACTGAATGATGATTGAATGATATCTAAACAGGAGTTTAGGAGCTATGAAGCCTTTGGCAGGGAGATAATCTGAGAAGTTTTTTTTTTCTTAATTCTAAAAAGTAGGTAGAAAAGAGGGCATGCATTTTTAAATTGTCTTTTATTTTAAAACTTTTTTTCAACCATTTAATTTTTATTGACCTGTTCCAACATAAAATATATAAATATATTAGTTTAAACAAATATAAATAAATAAAAATCTTAGAAATAAACATAGGTTGTAACCGTTGTTGCGATCATCGGCTCTCTAATGTGAAAAGTTATTTCAGCCGTCGTTAAAGTAGTATGGACAGTATCGTAACAGTAAATTTGTTTTTAAACTGCATCACATCATATCCCAGGTTTATGACATTTATCGTATCAAATGTGCCGTTGTGTATCACCTCATACCCTTTTATTTCTATTATCCACCAAACATTTCAAAAAAACCATGACAGGAGTTTGGTTCTTGTTGGGAGCCACTTTGGGATACCACGCAATATTTAATTAGAGCAATTAGCAATCAAATATCAGGGTACTATTTAGTATGGCTACCTAAAATTCATAAAACCATGTTATTACATGAAATTAATTTGATCTTTTATGTAATTAAGTCTTTAGACGTTTTTTATTTCAGATTTAGGGTGGATTATTTTCTATGTTTTTTCATTTAAAGATGAGGATAGAAGAGGTGTACTCTTCCTTCAAAATTCAAACTAAACAACTATAAAAAAAGAATATAAAAAATAACTCTTAAAATGGATAATTCTTAGCAATACACTGATAACTCATAGTTGATGAATGGATAACCAACAATTCATGACAGATAACTAGAAGAATGTGAGATAAAAAAGAGAAAAAATATATAAAAAATAACTGATTATTAATAAATGGATAACAAGAAGAATGTCGGTGATAACATGTAGTTAGGCATGGATAAGTCACACACATGAGGCTCAATACTTGTTGGATTTCAAAACTTTGAAATCAAACAACATGTAATGAGCATGTGGTAATTATTATTACCAGCACAGTCTCAAGTAAAGTGGCTGGTGAAAGCTGATAGGTATAGTTAGCTATTTAACTTTGTGGAACTAGTTGATTGTTAAACAAAGACTAAAAATTAAACTAATTGCCAAATAAAAATTATATTTTTTAATATAAATATAAAACAATTATTATTTAATTAAAAAAACTATTATTATTACTATTAGACCCTAAAAGAAATCTTCAAAATTATTACTACTGGACCATAAAATAAATCTTTAAAATGAATCTTGTTATATTATTACGTTGGTTTGTTCAAGTAAAGTTAGGGTTAATCTTGTTGACCCGCTCTATGTAGCAGGCTGGTTAATGGTGACCTGCATTGGTTGTGGTGACATGGCATTAGTTGTCCGGAGTCTTAGTATGTTGATGTTATCGGCGCGCAGCTACAGTAGCGAAAATTCCGCAATTATAATCACAATTTGACCAATTACGATGAAATCCTTGATAAATCTAGCAACGATGTATTAAATCGCGGAATTTGGTCATTTAAAGCAAGGCCAGCCAAAATATGTTCCACCTAAAATATGTTTATTTAGGTAATCGTTGAAAAAACAAGCGTCCATTGCCCTCTATGATTGATTATTTTTAACTTTATACTCCCACTTGTGGTTCCCAGGTAATCTTGGCAATCTTGTTTCTATCTAGTCTCGAAAACATCTTTCGAAGCACTGCAAAATACCCCTTTGAAAATAGTTGTAACGACAACGACGACTAATCCACCATTGTAGGACAGTGAAAACTATGCCAGTCTAAATGATACAGTCTTTATGCCAGTTAGAATATTAACCGTAATTAGCCGAATATTTTCTCTCGAAACCTTTTTTAGCAACGAGAATCTAAATGTTTCTATTTATACTCATGAACGTCCCTCCATGCCAAAGAGAAGCGACGAAGGCAGTGTTGTGGCCCTCTATTCCCGGTAGTGGAGATCGTCAGCTGTGAGAAGAAAATCCAAGATGGGTAGAGCTCCTTGCTGCTCAACAGAAGGGCTCAACCGCGGGGCCTGGACCAAAAAAGAAGATATGATTCTCTCCGAATACATTCGAGTTCATGGCCATGCTTGCGGATGGAGCAAATTGGCCCAAAAAGCAGGTGAATTTCGGTAAAATTTTGTTTATGAAATAGCATTTTTTATTCATATCTTTTGAGGATTCGGTACAATTTAAAACATACTACATATTTTTTTATTTTTATTTTGAAGTGCTATATAGAACATTCTCAATAATAAAAATTTACTTTCAGAATTTATTTGTTTTCGGTGAAAAACATAATTAACTCTTATTTCTTATGCATGTATTAAGGGACTGAAAAAACCTCAAGATTTTGTTTGGCAGGTCTCAAACGAGCTGGAAATAGTTGCAGATTACGTTGGCTGAACTATCTTCACCCCGATATTAAGCGTGGAAAGATTTCTCCCGAGGAGGACGATCTCATAATTCGGCTGCATCGCCTTCTTGGCAATAGGTATGTAAAGCATTACTCAACATTTAATCAGTAGACAGAATTCATTAATGATTCCTCATGTTGGAAGTTCGAGTTTTTAATATGAACTTGATTTGATAAGTAGGTATAAGTTTTTAATATATGTATACAGGTGGTCCTTGATAGCAGGACGACTGCCTGGACGGACAGACAACGAAATTAAGAACTACTGGAACACTCATCTTGGCAGGAGGCTTCTGTTAATGAACAAGACTCCACCCAATACTCCTCAAAATATCAAGAAAAGGCCAAAATCTCCTTCTCCTGTACAAAACCATGTGATCAAAACCACCCCTGTCAAAATAACAGCGGCGGTGAATCTCTGCAAAATGGTAAGACCAAACGCGTCCAATAATCGTGGTTCAGATGAAGCATTCAAATTGTTCAAGGTTAAAGAAACTACAGAGAGCATTGCCTTCGCAATGTCAGATGTGAATCTTGTTGAAGCACAAGCTAGAAACTCTACTACTTGTTCCATCATGTCCAGTTTAGCGGACGAGGAAACCCCACATTCTGATCAGTTTGCAGTAGATACCGTTGCTTTAGCTGAGAGTTCATTGGATTTGACCGATCTATCTTCTCTTCATTGGAATCTTCTCTTCCCTCCATTATACTATTCAACAGAGTTTGTATTGGAAGAATTCTACAGGGCAGCGGCGGCGGAGATGAATGAGTTTCAAGATAAAGATAATGTGCAGCACATTAAGAGTCTTACAGTCGACGATCTTGAAGGGACGGAAGAATTCTACGCCAACACGGAACCGGTAAATTTGATTCATGAAAGTGGTTTTATTTAGACGATCTGTTTTCATGAAGTTGAGTTTTTACCGAAATCAAACGCGCAGTCGCTTAGCTTGCTGCTGTTTGGAGACCCGAGAAGAATCGACTGAATGAGATGTACATATAGTTGGTCCATAAGACTGTACACAGATATCGTAGGAGACGTGATCGAGTAGAGTTCTCAATAAACTTAATCTCAACTATGTCGGTTTAGTCTGCTTACATTGTAACTTATATTACGCTTTTCTTCTAAATTCTAGAGATGGAATTTCTGTTGTACCAATCATATACAATTTCAGCTTGTTTAATCATGAGTTTTCAGAATGTTCATACCTGTTGACATGATTAAATTTCCTATATAAAGTATACTATCACATCGGCATAATAGCTAGAAGGTACTAGCTAGTGTTTGCCATAAGGACTTACCATAAGCTTCTGTCCATTATTATAAAGAAATAGGCATTCCTCTTTGCTACAGCGAAGAAATAATTATAGCCCTAGAAGTTCCATTCCCAATTGGTTTTTCCATTATTTCTGCCAGCCAGCTAGCTAGCCTTGAAGGATTGAACTGCTTTGTCTCCTTGTTCAATTTGAAATTCTCTTTCTCACCAGGAACCAGTCTAATTCTAGCTCTATCAGTTAGTACTAATGAAAGCGTAGTTAGTTGAAATGATATTTATCTCTCTCTCCGGTCTTCATTCTTTTTAAAATAAAGAAGCCTTTTAAACTCTATAGAATTAGCAGGAGCCAGGAAACAGAGCGGTTTCCTAACAATACCGGTCTTCAGTTTGTTCTTAGAGCTTTATGTGCCCTGGATTCCCAACTTAGGTAGAGTGGGTAATGATCCCTTTGTGACAACTTAGGTAAGATTGTTCCCTTAGCGCAGTAAGTCGTTTGGTAGGTGGGCTGAGCACATGTGGAATACATTCTAGTTACCTAAGTGATAAGCTCTGCCTGTTTGATCTGGCTATTGTTTGCTTGCTTTGGTGGAAACTTGGGAGCTAAATCAACCTCGTTGGAAGGATCAATGGTTTAAATGGGTGTGATTGGTAGAGGTGAATTGAAGTTATATCCCTACTTTTTAAAACTAGAAGCTGGACAGCAGCTACCCTTCGTTGTACGGATGGATCGTTGGAACTGCTTTACTGAGGAACTAAGTTAAATGATAAGGTTTTTTTTCGTTTTTTTGGTATTCAGTAGCATCAGAAAATCTGGCCTGCGCCTGACCTGGGAAGCTATCTCTCAATCAATATCTAAATCAGAAAAATATCTGAGTCTGGTGGTAAATTGGCTGCAATGTAGTTTGGGGGATGGGCGCTACACCTCAGCTCGCCCGGCGGTTCCTATATGGCCAGCAGGATCTATTCTTATTTAAGCGGGTAAACTAATAGTTAAATACCGCTTATATTTATTTAAGTGGGTGAAACCAATGAATAATTATAACGTGATAGGAGTAGCTTGCCCCTCTATATTATATATTGAAGTTGAAGATTGCTAGATTGATCGATTGAGAACCCCTTATTCATTTATATATACATTGGCAGTCAAGACTATCACAACCACAACCGGGGACACCTTTTTTAGGGTCTGTTTTGGTGTGAGGCACTGCTGGGAAGCTTCTCACCGGCTGGCCTGAGCGCATTCCAGCGGACTACGCTTAACCCCAAATTTGCGGAAATAGTTCTGTTAACATTCATCTCCATACTTAGCCATTTTTACAACAATGCACTTCCTATAGTACAAGTAAGCCAAATACAATAAAGAGACAAATGTATGTGGGCACCAGTCAAATACAACAAAGAGACAAGTGTATGTGGGCGGCATGTCTTGAACCTGACAGTGCCTAATACCCATGTATAATATGACAAGACTTGTTACAACGACGGAGGATGCCACAAACCCGCAACTCTTCCAAGAGCTCACCAAAACCGGCTATGCTCACCTCATACAACTAAATCCAAGCATACATCTCGCTATCACCATCGCATACGCATGTCCACCTCCCCGCTAAGACCATGCCAAGTCTCATCCACAAGCTGGAACCAACTCGCAACATGTTGTAGCTCACTGCTGCGTTTTTCCAACTCTTGAACACCTCTGCTGAGCCACCTTGCCAAGCTACCGCTTATACTGCCAAAGTCAGCCTCCTCGCTGCACTACGACTTAGCCAAATTGGCCAACTGCTGAGATGTGAAACACACCTATCATGGATGCCTCTTTTGCCATCGCTACTCCCTAAACGATCCTCTGCCAAGTGTTGCCACCACTTGCGGATCTTTCTTGACTCTTCACAACAGGACCGTTCTCAAGAACGTCCAATATTGCTGCACGACTCTAACTTAGGCGTTTCTCCAAACACCCCAGAGACTCGTTCAAGAGCCTATGCTCCATCCATCTAAAACGTCCATCACCGTCTCATCTAGAAAGGCATTGCATATTGCCTCCTTGCGGATGCACTTTTGAACGCACTGCTGAACACCCCTCCGCGGACGCTCAACTGGAACGTGCCTTCTTGGGCACATTGATTTGGAGTGCTTACACTGAACCGCACTCTTGGACGCATGTTTGAACGCCTGTCAACACTTGCTGAAACGTACCTTGCTGAGCGCTCCGTCAGCAGTTGCCAAAACACACCTTGTTGAGTGCTTTGTCGGCACTTGCCAAAACGCACCTCTCCATCAGCACTTGCCAAAACGCACCTCTCCATTAGCACTTGTCAAAATGCACCTCTTCCTCGGCACTCCATCGGTACTTGCCGAAACGTAGCTCTTCCCAGGCGGTCCATCAGCACTTGCCAAAATGCACCTCTTCATGTGCACCTGAGAGTTTCCTTCCAAACACTTTGCAGAAGCTTTCTAGCTTCCTGGAGCATGCTTCCACCAAACACACACCCCTCTAAAGTGCTCACTTGAATGCTCCTTAACGCATCTAAAACACCTTGCCAACCACTCGAACGTGCCTTTACCAAATGCCTTACTAGGCGCTCTCCTGAGTGCACACTATCTCTAGCTTCCAAGTCTGTTCGTCGCTACCAAGTCGCACCGTTAACGCCCTGCAAAAGTGGTCTCCAAAAATGCACCTTCTGAAGTCGTTGAGTGCTTCACCCAGTGGAGCTCTCTGTTGGTTGCTCCTATGGACACTCTTGTTGAGCACTCAATTGGGCGCTCCTGCAGACGCTCCTAATGAGCGCACCTACACACATTCTGTTGGGCGCTCCTCCTGAGTGCTCCTGCAAACACTCTTCCTAAGCGCACTACGGACGCTCATGGTGAGAGCTCGTGTGGACGCTCCTCTTGAGTGTGCCTATAGATGCGCATCTGCGGACGCTCCTATGAGCGCTCGTCTTGAGCACTCTGCGGATGCTCCTATTGAGTGCTCTGTAGAGCACCACCAAAAATGACTCCTAAGTGACCGTCTGTCCTTAATGACTTTGGCTAACTTCTCTTAGCCTTGTTATACACTTAAGCACTTTCTTATGTGGACTACCACCCTTCCTTAGCCGACACTCACCTTGTCCCACTTAGCACCTTTAGCACACTTAGCACACTTGGTGCACTTGGCTCACTTAGCGCACTTAGCTATCATCGGCACCGTTTTGACTAGCGCCCCCACCCAACAACCCATCAAGTTGCCGAATGGTGCCCATGACCCTCGTTAAGTCCAACACTTTGTCATTTTCTTGACCAAGTGCCCACCTCCATGTGGCCCAACGAGCGTTTCACTCAAGTGGCGACGAACCCCACCTTCGCTGTCGACATGGTCGTGACATTCTCCCCCACTTAAACCATTGCCATCCTCGGCAGTGCCGTCAAGAACGTTCATTATTCATTACGTTGTAGCAACCACCACTGCCTGTCATAACCCGTCCAAACTGTCGCATCAACCAAATCATTTCAACATTGCAACGTCATCCCACGTCTTTCCATGTTAACCCCCACGAATGAACTAGCTGGGTCATGAGTCCCAACCAATCTGTCCTTCCTCAGATGAACTGCAAGCTTGGTCAAGCAGCACCTCTACTCTTCAGTCCTCCTTGCAACCTTGCCGAACGTAAGGAAAATTTTAACACTTCACCTCAAAACTTGCCTAAGGCACCTTGCTCAACACCAAGCCCCTCCCAAGTGTCATGTCATATTACTTTCGTTTCTGTTTTCAACTTGCACACTCCTCCTGGTTCTTGGCCTGATGACATCTCTGCCCCAAGCAAAGATGAGAACAAATCATTGTGCATCTGTCTTCCACAACCTCCATCTATAGAACCTGCTAACTTGGCCAAGAAACACTTAGCGTGTTTAGTGCACATCCTCAAATACCTGGCGGAGCGCACTACCTGACGCCCCTACTCGACGCACTTGCTGAGCACGCTATTGAGCACACTGCTGAGTGCAGTACCTCGCCACCCCTGTTGACAGCACTTATGAGCACACCACCTTGTTCTTGCTAAGTGCTCTATCTGGGAACACCTCTGAGCGCACTTCCTCGGAGCACTGTTGAGCGGACCCTATGAACACTCATCTCTTGCAACCAAGTCATGATGCTTCACTGCACCACACTAGAAATTACCTTGCCTTCCGTTCTGCAACACACTTCCTCCATCTACACCATCTGTCATCTCAGTACTTCTGAAGGTTCTTGGCAAGCCACTTCACTTAGCTAATTTTTTCTGAAATGTTGTCATCTACCAGCAACCTGCCACATGCATAGCACAAGCCATCAATGTGCCAGCAAATTGTCGCACGCATGGCACACACCATCAATGTGCCAGTAAACTGTCATAATGAAAGCGCCTTCACCGCAAAACCAAGTCCAATAACATTTGTCCTCAAGCAATGGTTAAGAGCCAACTCTACTGCAAATCCAATAAGCCACCTTTTCCCAAGTGGTGATGAACTTCTTTGTTGCGGAAAACCCGCTCTGAAGAGTGAACCCTACTCCAGAAACTGCTCTGATACCACGTGTCATAGCCACAACCCACGACACCTTTTTCTAGGGTCTGTTGTGGTGTGCAGCACCTCCTGGAAGTGTCTCAGGGGCATGGTGAGCCTGAGCACACTCATGCGGACTACGCCTAACCCCAAACCTGCAGAAATAGTTCTGCTAACATTCATCTCCATACTTAGCCATTTTTACAACAATGCACTTCCTACAGTACAAGTAATCCAAATACAACAAAGAGACAAATGTATGTGGGCGACCCATCTTGAACCTGACAGTGCCTAATACCCATGTATAATATGACAAGACTTGTTACAACGACAGAGGATTCCATAAACCAAAAACTCATCCAAGATTTCGCCAAAACCAGCTATGCTCACCTGATACAACTAAATCCAATCATACATCTAGCTGTCATCGTCGCATACGCATGTACGCCTCCTCGCTAGAACCATGCCAAGTCTCATCCACAAGCTACAACCAACTCATATCCTACTATAGCTCACTGCTACATTCTGCCAACTGCCAAACACCTCTGCGAAGCCACCTTGCCAAGCTATTGTTTGAACTGACGAAGTCAGCCTCCTCGCCGCACTACAACTTAGCCAAATTGTCTAACTATTGAGATGTGAAACACACATGTCATGGATTCCTATGCCACCATCGCTACTCCCTGAACGATCCTCTTCCAAGTGCTGCCACCACCTGCGGATCCTTCATAACTCTTCATGACGAAACCATTCTCGAGAATTCCCAACACTACTGCACCACTCTAACTTAGGCGTTTTTCCAAACACCCCATAGACTCGTTCAAGATCCTCTACTCCATCCATCCGAAACGTCCATCACTGTCTCATCTGGAAATGCACTACAGATTGCCTCCTTGCTAACGGACTGCTGAAAACCCCTCCACGGATACTCAACTGGAACGTGCCTTCCTAGGCACATTGATTTGGAGCACTTCCACTGAGACACACTCCTGGATGCATGTCTGAACGCCCATCAACACTTGTTGAAACGTACCTTGCTGAGCGCTCTGTCAGCACTTGCCAAAACACATCTTGCTGAGTGCTCTGTCAACACTTGCCAAAATGCACTTCTCCATGGTCGCTCCGTTAGCACTTGCTGAAACACAACTCTTCCTCGGTGCTCTATCAGCACTTGTCGAAATGCATATCTTCTTGGGAGCTCCGTCAGCACTTACCAAAATGCACTTCTTCTTGTGCACCTAAGCACTGCCTTCCAAACGCCATGCAGAAGCGTGCTAGCTTCCTGGAGCGTGCTTCCACCAAATGCACACCCCTCCAAAGTGCTCACTTGAACGCTCCTTAACGTATCTAACGATGCCTTACCAGCCACTTGAACGTGCCTCCACCAAATGCCTTATTGGGCACTCTTTTGAGCCCACATCGTCTCTAGCTGCTAAGTTTGTTCGTTGCTACCAAGGCGCACTGTTAACACCTTGCGAAAGTGGTCTCCAAAAATGCACCTCCTGAAGTCATCGAGCGCTTCCCCCTACAGAGCTCTCTGTTGGCTGCTCCCGTGAATGCTCTTGTTGAGCGCTATGTTGGCCACTTCTATGGACGCTCCTGATGAGCGCGCCTACGGACATTCTGTTGGGTGCTCCTCTTGAGCGTTCCTGCAGACACTCTTCCTGAGCGTGCTATGGACGCTCCTGGTGAGCGCTCTTGTGGACGCTCCTCCCGAGTGCACTTGTGGATGCCCATATATGGACGCTCCTGCACGCGCTCGTCTTGAGCGCTCTGCAAACGCTCATGTTGAGTGCTCTATGAAGCGCCTCCCAAAGGGAGCGCCACCAAAAATGACTCCCAAGTGACCTTCCATCCTTGATGACTTTGGCTAACTTCTCTTAGCCTTTTTATACACTTAGGCGCTTTCTTATGTGGATCATCGCACTTCCTTAGCCGATGCTCACATTGGCCCACTTAGCACACTTAGCGCACTTAGCGCACTTGGCCCACTTAGCACACTTAGCCATCATGGGAACCATTTTGACTGGCGCTCCCATCCAACAACCCATCAAGCTACCGAATGGTTTCCATGACCCTTGTGAATTCCAACACTTAGTCATTTTCTTGACCAAGTTCCCACCTCCATGTGGCCCAACGAGTGTTTCACTCAAGTGGTGAGGAACCCCACCTTCACTGCCAACATGATCATGACAAGACATCTCTGGAATGGCAATCTGATCAATTCACAAGCCCTTATGCTAATAGTAGGAATGTGAGATACCTTAAGTCTTTAAAACCCCTTATAATTACGGTAGGGTTCCTCCGAGAATTAATTTATAGTAAGGCCCCTAATTCATTTATTAATTTATAATAGGCATGAAAGGAAAGAAGAGTGTCAAGGACTGGGTGCTTGTATCACCGCTTCAATGAGTCACTTTAGCTCCGATACAATACATTTTCCCTGGTATAATGCATGCTGGTGGTTATCCAAGCTTGCTAGCGCTCTTTCCAAACCCTATCGGGTGAGAGCCAAGATGCATGCCATAACCCCGGTCAGATGGAGATTGAAATAGGCCTTTATACCTTGTTTCGATAGTAGGCGAGTTTACCAATCACTGGCCCTCATTTAAAAGGGTGGTTTTGGTGTTTTAGGTCCCTTGATGGCTGTATTGGATTTTAGAAAGCTTTGTATAGGTACTAAATCGCCAGTTGAGGGGCCATCTTCTTTCTCCATTCAAAAGTGACAATAGCTAAGTTTTGTATGTGTCTGAATCACGTAGATAAAGATCAAATGGTTCCATGCTTAGCTACATGTTATCACTGACATTGTTCTTATTCTTTATTTATCAACTATTAGTTGTTTTTTATATTCTTTTTCTTTTACATTCTTCTAGTTATCTCCAAGGAACTCTTGGTTCTTGGTTATCCATTCATCAACTAGTTACAGTTATTTTTTATATTCCTTTGTCATAGAATCAATCTTGAGAGTACACTTGAGATCTCATCCTCGTCCATAGATGAAAAAACATAGGCTGTAGTCCACCTCAAATCTCAAATAAAAACTTCTATGGAATTAATAAAGTGAATGAATCTAATAAAACCTAAAAAAATCAAAGAATGGAGATAGGATAGTTGTTGTGAGCAAATGCATGCTGGGTATCAATATTTAAAACAAAACACACCAAAAACTGGTGATCACATAAGTTAGATTTTATTTCATAACCAAAATCTTATATCAATTAAAAATATTATTATTATTTTAAAATTAATAATTCAATAAATATATTTAATGAAACTTCCACATTTGAAAATAAGAAAATGTAACGAAAATTAGAAATTGTACTTATGGAATTTTAAATAATTAAATGATTCCAATCATTAAATAATTAAATGATTCTAAAGATTTTTTTTTAAATGTGCATATTAACATAGTCATAATCAAAGTAAGGCATAGAGGCAACCAATCACTTAGTTTTGTAGAAATGACTTATTAAGTTTGAAAATGACTAGATATAAAACAAAAACTAAAATATATAATTTTATTTTAAAATAAAAAAACATAAAGATTAAACTAATTAATAAAAAACATAAAACAAATACTATTTAATAAATAAATACCAAAAACCTAAAAAAACAAAAACTCATATAAAACTAACCACCAAACTTATTTAAATCTTAATCAAATACATTTAAGCATAACAAAATACCACCATCCTCAAATGAATCTAGACTATACATTTGTTACACTTCTGTTAATAGCATTGGGCTCAAGGAGGCTTCAAAAGTGAATCTAGACTATACATTTGTTACACTTCCGTTAATAGCATTGGGCTCAAGGAAGCTTCAAAAGTGAGACAATATCTAAGATGTTATTAAAGAATGATAGTTTGTGATAATAATAATAATTTAATTTTAAAGTCATTATAATAGATTTTATTGTTTTGAAATTAAAATATGTTTTATTTTTTAAATAATCTTTATAAATCATATCAATTTTCCTTTTTTAATTGTTAAATAATTAATTTTTTTAAATGATATAAACTTAAAAAATAAAAATTAAGTATTTAATTATATTATATAAATATCATTTAAAAAAATCATATAAATAACAATTATACTAAATACATTATTGTTTTATTATTATTATTATTATTATTATTAAAATAAATAGATAATAGAAATTATAATTAATACCAATCACATTAAATAAAAATGATATTAAAAAATAATGATAATATAAAAACAATACTATTATTAATAACTTTAATATAATTAAGGTTTGCAAAAGGTGGGTGTGAAAAGATCTGAAACAAGTTAAAGTCATGTAAATACACCTTTGGAGGTTATACGAGATTCAATTGTCTTAATTCACCATTTATCTCTCTATTCCAATACAAAATATTTAATATTAGCTTGTTTACTAACAAGGATTCGAAGTAAAGCTAATGGTATAAGGGAGGTTAGGTTTCTCCATGCGTTGGAGGCCCTAAAGAAGGAGGCTCACCATAATTCGACTTGTAACTTTTCTATAAGGACTTTAATAAGTAATAGAGAAATCACTATACATTCTATCCCTTAATTATGGATTCTGTGGCCAAAAATTATATAAATTTAAACCTCGAGTGCAATGTACATGTTTTGCATGGAGAAAAAGCCAAGTGGCATGGAAATCCAATCGTAAAAATACATTTAATCGAGTCTTCAATAAGCTCAAAGGTTGTAAATGAATCATCATCAAATTCGATGGTAATTTTGGTGATGTTTCTAGACAACAAATAATGTTACAGCGCCTTCTCCTTCCATAGGAAGTTGTTTCAATGTTTACGGTGATGTGGATTTTTGATGTCTCTTTAGGATCCTTAGGAGCAAGCTGAATTCATAAACAACACATCTAGATGAGTCTATCGGTGACGGAAGGAACTTAGTTCTAAGTAGAGGTACTCCTTCCTTTATGAATTTCAAAGGGAGGAGGCTCATCTTTTTCAACAATTCTTGGATTTCTTAAGGTGATGCTCTCTAGAGAAATATAGTGAAGATTGAAGAATAATTTTGAGTAAGTGAAAGTCAAGGGTTCAAAATTTATCCTTTGGATCACCATATGTCCCATTCGAGCAGATAAATTATTGTCAAAGGTGTAAACATTGAAGATGGTGGGCTTATAATTGAATATTTTTTCCCATCTATCCATGCGATGGCTTTCATTTTCGTAATTGGTCTTTGAGAACTTTGAATTATATTGATGTTCATTGTTGGGGGTGAAGATCGTCAACTTGCTAAAGGTTTGCTCTCAAATAACTATAGTGATTTGAAGTTTGTTCGAGTTGGTTGGGAGTGTATTAATTAGTTGTGGTTGAATCTTCACTATGATTCTTTCACATAGTCTACTCTTTCTTTGTGGGAGGTAAGCATTCAAAATGGATTTCAAAATCATGGTAATTGTTGTCAAGTCTTCGTAAATATTCAAATTCATAAAATTGGTCTAGACCTTGTTCCCAAGTCCTAGTAGCAGTAGCTTTGGTCCTCTAAATTATAGGATTTTTAGGTACTTTCAAGCTAGTTCAAACACTCTTAGAATTAGTCTAGACTTGGTTGAAGTTTTTGAGAGAGACTACAGTCAAGGGTGAGTGGATGAAGCTAGTGGACCTTTCATATGCAACTAGATTTTTAGGAAACTTGTAACACCCCAGTTTTGATCCCATGGTATTGAATTACATATGATGTAAATAGCATTAATGAATCATGGCGTGAAGCTCAAGGAAAAGGCCCCACCATGGATTTAGTATTTTATGTTTCGACAATTAAAATATATGCTGACGGTTTATGTGCTATCCAGGCACAATATGTTTTGAGACATCATGTAACTATACAATTAATAAAAATACCACAACTAACTATGCGTCGCAACGTTAAAGAGATGGGGGCATGATTTTACAAGGAATAGGGAGGGGGGGATATTCAAACCTTTAAGCCAATGGGGAAAATCCAAATGTCTAAGGGAAAACCCCTAAAGTGGTCAACTACCCATTTTGTCCTTTTGTGCCTGGTCATCTAGAAGTGGTTGAAGAAGTTATTTTCTTGGGATGGGAAAGGTATGGAGATCAAATTCGAATTTGGGAAGCCACCCATTTTTGGAAAACGTGTTTTTGACTTATGGGGCAAGTAAATTCTTGGAAA
The DNA here is from genome assembly GCA_001517045.1 of Pseudotsuga menziesii. Taxonomy (NCBI): domain Eukaryota; kingdom Viridiplantae; phylum Streptophyta; class Pinopsida; order Pinales; family Pinaceae; genus Pseudotsuga; species Pseudotsuga menziesii. The sequence goes on from LPNX011099062.1 coordinate 499,938, forward strand.
TGCATGCCCAAGCCATTATTCACCCATATCTTTCGTTCCTCACCCATTCTCATGGAGGTTGGGCTCTCTCACGTAGTTGAAGCTTGTTGAGCTTTCTCCGTCACAATTTTCTTGTTGTTTTCTTCATTTTCTCCATGCCCATAATTCGTTTTCTGTGTTTCCAGAGAATGGGAAGAAGGGGACCATGATACTTGGGGTTGGAAGAGGCTATTTTTTCTTGTGAGCAATATGGGAGCTTCCCTCACATTTTTCTGTAGTTTACCCATTTTTGTCCATGGATGGGTAGTCATTTTTGTGTTGCTCAACGAATGGGAGAAGAGACCCACAATTTTGGGGGATTTAAGAGGATGTTTTTCCTCTCTTCACGCAGTTGATCTTGTTGAGTGTTTTCCCCTAATGATTTATGTTGTTTCCTCATTGTTCCATATCCATAAATTTGTTGGTGTGTTGTTCAGTGGTTAGGGAGCCAAGATTTCCCAATTTGTGGGTGAATGAAGGTCGTTTTTGCTCCTACTATGTCTCGAAACATTTTATGAGTCCAAATGTATGATTTGGGGGAGTTTTATGGTGGACAAGCTGCTACCATATTGCGTAATACTGATTCCCAGAATAGTATTTTTCTCACCCAGGGTTATTTTTTCCCATCTGCCATTTATGTTTGTGGTTTCCAACGTTTCTCTACAACCCAGCAAGTGTATTTTGCTGTGAAGTGCATGCTTGTGTTGATTTGGTGGAGTAAGTACAAGGAACTCATCTACTAGATGGTTGAATGTGTTTGGATGAGTAGGTTTGTTTCTCTAATAGTTTTTCAAACCCAACTATGTGTTGGCTTGACTATGGGTGTATGATCTAGCTGTATGTAAGCATGTCGTTCCTTAGTTCCTTGTGGAAATCATGCCCAACTCAAGGGTGGCAGTGGCGCTGAGAGATTGATGAGCACATTGGCCTATGGTTTTGTGGAACATTGCAGCGACATATCTAGTTGCAAGGAATCTTCTTCTCAAGATAAGTATTCTTTGTGTATTTAATTTCCGCAACTGTATTTGTTTTATGAATTACTATGAACATGTTGAATGCTTGAATGAATGTGTTTTTATTTCGTTGTTTATTTCATGTATAATGCATCTATGTATGTTTTTAATTCAATGCATTTTTATTATCATGTTCATGGGGCTAGATCTCCAGTTTGACAGTAGCAACATCCTAGTCGAATCCTCTACATCGGCAGTATGAGGGATGGGGACATGACAAAACTGATCATGTTTATGCCGTAACATTTTCTTTATTCAACCATTTCATAAAAAAATTATATCTTGCACTACTAAACAGTAACATCTACATGATATAAAAAAACAAACCCATCGTTATTACATTAAGACCTTGAAAATCTGCACTAACACTACACATAGTAATTTCAAAGCCCGCACACTTAGGTAATTTAAAGAATTATTTAAAATTACTAACTTTATTGTGGAGAAAAAATGTTGCACTGGTACTATTTAGTATCTACATGCTTTCCATTTTTGAATATTTATTCCATCATTTAGGTAGTCATAGGATGCACTAACATGAACATATACCTTATCAGCTACTAAAAAAATAAAACGTCAATGTTATAAAAGATCAAAATTGAGTTAGGTGTTATCATTTTAAATAAATACAAGTGATATATTTGGAAAGGTGATTCAATTTCCTACATTTCATATTATTTACTAGAAGCAATATTCATTGGGTAGGTATGTCAAAATACCCATATTATCTAAAGGGTGTCTTATTTCCAATCCAGTTCTATTGCATCTAACGTGCAAAAAGAGACCATCATTAGCTTGCACTCACCCTCAAGTGGTAACAATTTCTCTTCAAAGAAAAATGCATTAAGATTTGGGAAACAAGGACATCATTGGGAGAAGGGAGGTAATTCCTTATGTTGACCCGATAGGCACTCACTGAGTCTTCACTTAGTGAAAACATGTCATAGCGCCTTCTGTTACACCGAAATCTTGTCTTGTTGAGCCATGTGTTAACCCTATGCCTAATCACTAAAGTTCTCTCTTCTAAACTGGGTTGATATTGAGGTTGTTTTTTCCTTTTTTCCCTCTTTAGGAAGGGTGACGCTCTTTCCCTTCATGCTAGAAGCACATAGGGCGCTCTTTCTCTTAAATAAAGGTGCATCAAAGCTCTTTCCCTTCATAATAGAAGCATCGATGATGCTCTTTCCCTTCCTGCTAAGTACTCCAATGGTGTTTTGAGGGAAAAAAACGGATCTTCGAGACCCTTCTCGAAGGTGGATGAGCTGGAGGATAATCCCTATCATCTAGTTGAGGTGGAATTTGGTTCCTAACCTATGGGAAGATCCCTTACACCCCTCCTCCTAATCCTCAACCTACTCTATCCCTTTAGCCTTATAAATTAGACCCTCTCTCCATTGTGAAGGGAGGAAGGACTATAGTACTTTTATACTGGTGGAATTTCTAGGTGATCCCTATCATCCTTTGGGAGGCTTACTATCTTGCTTTGGAGGCTTTGGTTTGGATTGTTGGATGGAAGGTTGCAGTGTTAAGGCTAGGTTGTGACACTCCTTCTTTTATGTAATTCTATGTATCTCCTTGATTACATCAATACAAATATCTTTCCATAAACATTGTTGTGTTGATAATGTTTAAAGCTTTCTTCCTTAACTGTTAGCTTATATTAATTCATGTTTGGATACTCATGTACTATTTGCTTGTTTCCACTTGCTTTAAAGGGTTTTGTAGTTGAAGATCTAAGGGATTTGTAGGTTCGATCAACAAAGATAGGAGAGGATTTGCATATTTCAGCTAACTGATCTATATGTTAACTTGCATTTCTATTTGATCTAGGAAAGTAGATTTTATTGTGTACTTGATTTGTTCTAGATCCACTTGGACTAGGGAGATATGGCTTGAGTCCACTTGAGTAGATTTATCTGATAACAAATTTGGCGACTCCACTGGGGATGTACATAGATTTGATTTCTTTTGTTTTTTATTTCATATGTTTATCAATCATTTTACTATCCTCTAGAGACCCTCCCTCCTTTAGATTTTTTCTTTCAAGAGTGTCTTGCATTCTCTTGATGCTCTTTGGATCACTATCATACCTTTTTCCCTTCTCCCATAGGAAATCTGTCTTTTACCCTGTTTGTTTCTCCATCGGTGCACCTGGGTTGTGTGGACAGAGCATCGATGGTATTATTTTACAGTTTCATAAGTGTCGCCTCCACAAGCACCCTTTACCTTAATAGATAGTGCACCTTCAATGCTCTTGTTCAATGTTGTAGGTGCATTGTTGGCGCTTTTATGTAGTGTTGTAGGTGCGCCTTCACCTCTTAGGCGCTCTGGTGCACTATAAACAAGTGAGCCTGCCCTTTGAAACTCGGATTTTAGCTTGATTTTCCTTCATTTTTGGGTTTTGGTTTGATGGATTGTGGTTTTTAGGTTGCATATAATAGTCATACACCCCATAGACGCGGCATTATCTCTGTTTGGATTTCATTTTGTTGATTTGGGGATTATTTACTAATCAATTGAATGACTTGCTTGTGGTAGGAAATTTCAATCCTCCACCTGTTAGTTCTTCCTTTCCATTCCTAATCACATTTCCAGACCTCTTCAGATACGTTTGGATTGTCATATTTGATCTACAAACCCTTCCTCCCCTCAATCATTGAGTTTTGGTTGCATTTTGGTTGATTTGGAGAAATTCTTGATTGTTTTGGAGTTGTTTGGGTGCTTGTCATATTCCTTTTGATTTCTGAATGAATGGATTGTTGTAGATGTTCTCTTTTTTTCTGTTTGTAGATATGAAAAGAGTATAGTTATCAAGTTTAATTTTGATACATGCATTTGGAAATTCAAAGTGCTTCTTTACTTTGTTTTGTGCATTGTTGAGATTTGTTGCATCTTTGATTCCATTTGTATTTTTTGTACTATTATTGCAGAAAGTTAGAATTGTTACACTTTAGGAAAGAATTATTCTTTTCTTTATTGTTCAAATTCATGTTTGTTTGAAGAGAAAACTCAATCAAAAGAGAAGAGAATTAAAAAGAAAAAAGAAAAAACCCCCATGGACCCCCCTATGCACATGTATGAATTCATAGGTCTTTTTAAGAATTGTGATTGATATTGAGCTGTTAAGATTCATAGTTGGCTTTGAATAGAACTCGGTTTTCTTAGATCTGTGATTTATGTCTTCTCTAAAAAAAACTCTTTCCCTACCTTAGGTAGCTTTCATCGAAAGAGAAATTAGCATTCCCATGTAGCTAGGATTTGCATTCTTTTTACATTTCCTATCTACATCTCATGCATCCACTTAACCACTCAAGATAAAATTAATGCTAGCTTAGGTTTAAAATCATTTAGTAACTATGTGTAAGTTAGTAACGTGTTCCAGCGTCTTTAAGAGTGGTAGCTGTCGTTTATTACCTGCACTGCGTTCCAGGGACTGAGTGGTTCTTCCATGTACTATTTGTATATTGAACGGAATTTCACGTACCCTTTAGGTATATCGAGAGGTACTTCACGTACTCGATTGTATATCAAAAGGACCCTTTTGTACGGTTGTGCATTAAACAGCGCCACTACGGATTTGAGCTCACCCGTACCTAGTGTATATTAGGAGACCCTATTAGGATTCTTGTGACCAACTAAGTTAACCTTTTGGCCATCTCGGCATCACAATACACCAAGAACAACACTTTGGGAGATTACTACGGATGTGTCGTCTAGGTAGTTGAGTGTTCAAGCAAGGGTATAGTCCCAATACTCCTTGTCGTGTTTCATTGTTGGACCCTGCAATATATAGCGAGTTGTGAAGCCTTGATAAACAACCTCATATTAATCCTTCTTCTTCTTCATCGAATGTTGAATCGACTTCCCTTTCTTCCTCTTCACCTACTGAAAAATATGATGTTAGTAAACGAGCGGCTAAGAAGAAGAACACTAAGTAGAAGGTCATAGCTCAAACCTCTGATCATCATGTTGGGAGGCCACCAGCCACTGATCATCATACTATGATTATTGATGTGCATGTTTCCAGCTTGCGTAAAGCTAAGTTCCCTTGTAGACTTTTCAAGGGCGATCACCTTCTCAAGGATTGTCCCGATCTCTCCCTTGTGTCAGAAGTGTGGTCTAAATAGCCAGTGTCATCAATCTATAATCATCATGTTGATGATACCTCGTCAACTAGTGACTTTGTGGTTAAGAGTCGTAAAGGAAAGGTCAGATATCCTTGCTTTCTATGTAAGGATATGCACCGCACTTACCTTTGTCCTCGCATGGATGAATCTTCAAAGTTGTTGGAATATATTACTATTACTTAGCAACGACCTCCAACCGATTATCGTAAGTTGTCCCTTGACATCCCATTGGTTGATAAAGTGGTTGATCCAAGTCCATCCTTGGTCGATCCCACTCTTTTGTTGGAGAGTGAAGTCAAAGTGGTTGATCGAGTTCCAACCTTAGTCGATCCTACTCTCCCCTTGGAGAGTGAAGTTAAAGTGGTCGAGTCGATGTCATCTCCACTTGATCCTGCTCTTTCATCAGAGAGTATTGAGACTAAAGTAGTCACTTCGAAACAGTTTTCATCTTGTCCCTCTCTTCTGATCGAGAGTGAAAACCATCCAGCTGAAGTTTTCGTAGTTAGTTCTAATTGTTCTATGCAAGAGGAAATTTTGTCTCTTTCGACAGAACCCTCTCCAAGTAGTGAGGTTTTTTTCTTTTGATTGGAGTAACCTAACAGAATATCGTCTTCATTTGAGTGTTCCTTTCCATATATTTGTGCGAGTTACCACTAAGAGTATACTTCGCACTATTATTGACGAGGGGGCTTCTGTTAGCATTATATCCTCTACTTCTTAGCAAGCCATAGGTTCTCCTCTGCTTGTGCCTGCCACCGATCAAATACTGGCTTTTAATCGAAAAGATACAGTGCCTTTTGGGATCCTTCCTCATTTTCCTATTACTTTGGAAGGAAAAACTATCTGTATTGATGTCATGGTAGTCCAAGGTCCCTTAGATTTTAATTATCCCCTTGGCCATGACTATGTTTACACCATGAAAGCTATAGTGTCCACACTCTTTTGAGTGATGCATTTTCCCCATGATGGGAAGATTGTGACCATTGATCAACTTTCCTTCATTAAACCTGATCATCGTATGACTCCTAGTCATCATACTTCCTTGAATGTCCTGCATGTTCTTGTGGTTCCTTCCCCTTCGAGTTAGCGTCTTCCCATCATAGGTAAAACGGGGGGCACGGCTCCAGCCTCTGGACATCATACTGGAGTTAAGTTGCTAGCTTCTTATGTAAGGGGGAAACCCACCAACCTTTGGACATCATGATGGATTAGAACAGCTCAGTGAACAGAGTTCCCATTTTGTGTCAAGCTCGTTAAAATATGAAACATATGTCTTTGAGCATAGTTCCCTTTCTATGACAAGCTCGTTAAAAAATGAAATAGATTCCTTTAACCATAGTTCCCATTTTTTGCCAAGCTTGTTAAAAAATGAAACAGATGTTGTGAGCATAGTTCCCTTTCTGTGTCAAGCTCGTTAAAAAATGAAACGGATGTGCTCAAGCATAGTTATTTTTTGTTACAATCTTGCGTAAAAATGAAACAGGTCCCCTCAAGCATAGTTATTTTCAGTTTCAAGCTTGTGTAAAAATGAAACAGGTCCCCACAAGCATATTTATTTTTTGTTTCAAGCTTGTGTAAAAAAAAAACAGGTTACCTTGAGCAGTGTTTATTCTTGGTTTCAAGCTCGTTAAAAAATAAAAACGACCTTGAGCAAAGTTCCCCTTTTGTGTCAAGCTCATTAAAAAATGAAAGGCATCCTTCTATTGTGTCAAGACTCAATATTTGAACCTCCATTTCATTTGCTTGTCAAGTAGACAAAACGAAGCTTGGGGGACATGTACCCTACCTCTTTATATTGGATATTAGATATTTGACAGTTATCTAGGGGGGAAGTACCAACCACTGGAAATCACATTGGGAAATCAGTCGTCAATGGGAGTCATTTTGAGCATGCTTTCTTTAATTTTCGACCTCGTTAAACCATGAAATGACCCTTTGAGCATAGTTCTTTTTCTGTTCCAAGCTTGTTAAAAAATGAAGCAGATATCCTGAGCATTCTTTCAATCGATCTTTGAGCTCGTTAAAAAAAATAAAATGGTGTTGAGCTTACTTTTCATTTTTCATGCTCTGGTTAAAACATCAAAACTAGTTTGAGTTTACTTTATTGTTTTTTATGCTTTGGATTCAAACATGAAAAAGGTTTTGAGTGCCTTTTATACCTTAGGCGTGCTCAATAAAAACTCAGTGAAGAGGTATCGAGTATACTTTTACTGTTTTTTCGACTCGTTAAAAATGGAATATGAAAAAAAGAACCCTAATAGAGTCCTCTTTAAGATCTTTTCGAACTCTTAAAATGTGAAAAGATTGTCTAGTGATCTTGTCTTCTTCACACTCGTAAAAGGACCTAAAGAGTCGTCTTCTTGGTGATAATTTACCCTTTTTTTCGTACCAGGGGGCACTATTTACAAAAAATGTATACTCCATCCAATCATGACTGGAAGAGTTCTCCTGCGTATCATTTTATATTTTGCTGGGCCTCGGGGACTAAATTTATGAAAAAGTCCATTTTGGAGTCTTCTTAGTCATTTAAGACTCTCTAAACATGAAACAAAGAAATGAGTTTACTTTCATTGGACTCATAAAATCGAACGATGAAGGACCTTTTTTAGGAACGAACCCCTCCTTTTTCAGGTTCATAAAACATATGAGAATGGACTCATCACTTGATGAGCTGAAATGAGTGTTTGCTACCCTCTTTGGAATCATAAAAATGAAAAGAGGCACTCATACTTCATGATGGGGAAATTACGGAAAGAGTTTGTATTTTGTTATGGTAGTACATAGTTACTCTTGAACATGGCACTCATTTTCATATGCATTTTAGTACTTGGGTGGTCAGGACTCCTGCTAATTCCATGAGTCTTCTTACCTGGCTTGAGTTGTCTAAGAATATTCCTGTCCTTAGTTGCATTGGGGGATTGGTATCATTCTCGTGTCAATATTGCCAAGTCATGCCATGCCCATGTTCAAGAGAGATTTGGTTATATTTTCACTGTCTGCAGTCAATTTACCTTCTATCATGTTGGTCATCCCTGAGTTAGTATCGTATATCACTCTGTTGTCCGGTTTTCTCTAAACATCTATGATCGTGTTTCGTGTCGATGGTGGGGGATTCATCATGGCCCTCCTTTGATGGGTCTATTCCTGTCGACTTCAACTCCATTAGAGAGAATTTGAGGTCAAAAATGGGCCTCCTAAGAGATGTACTACAAAAATATAAGATATATTAAAATATTATGAGTTAGGGGTTTTATGGGGTAGGTATATATGACAACTCACCTCCTACACTACTTTTTATGCACAATATAAATAACCATAGTTGAGTTACTTTTCTAAATTGACTATAAATAAAATTAATAAAATAACTCTACAATGATGTAACTAAGATTCATTGTAAATTCCCAAAAATTTATTGTTCTTTAGCATTTATTTGTCTTGAACTTGTAGATAAAATTAAACAAAAATGAATTTAATTTATATGCATCACTAACATATTTTTTTCATATAAATATCATTCATGAATTTAATTTATTTTAAAAGTACAAGATTGTATATATATATATATATA